>VXBI01012226.1:1701077-1714125 GCA_013397375.1 Toxostoma redivivum | reverse complement strand
GTAGTAGCGGCGGGGGGGGGGGGGGGGGGTGTAGGGAGGGGAGAGAACAGCAGTAGTTTAGAAAATTTAAACGTGGTCTCTGAATGCCAAACATAGAAAATTGAGGAGATATGTAACTCCAGAAAGCTTGTGCGCGCTCTGTACATTTGCGTTTTGTAGCTCACTGTGTTTCATTCATTTTAACATGTAGCTGCTTTCTCAGTTTCTCCATTTAAAAATGTGCAACACTGTTTAAATGTGGAACAAATTCGTCTGTTCCCACGCATAGATTTTCATCTTATGACAGAACCGATAGAATATGCGGATGATGAGAAATAAAGGTTATGTAGAATGGCTGTAACATTTAGAAAGTGGACGTAGGTGTCACATCATGTGAGTACTTCAGTTCAGTGATGGTCGGTGTACGTATTTTATATTTTTCTAACCATTCTCATGTTGCGATGTGGGAAGGGTCTGTGGAGTCACCCTGTGAGTAGCCAGGTTGTGTTTGTGTATGGATGAATGTGTGCTACTCACATGTATATATATATTTGTGTGTTTGCGTGTGTGCGAGGTGATTATATGCTAAACATGAAAGAGTTTATGTCAGTTTCACTCTTTAAAATATTTGGGCATAACCTCAAATTGCTGAAGAATTTTTTTAGAAGTGTCTTTCATTTGTAAAGGCAGGAAAGGGGCAGACTGAAGAACGCTTCTTTGTGAAGTGGGAAGCAGCACTTGATTCTGCTCCACGGTTTCTCCAGGCTCTGAAGGTCTTTAACCTTGCCCGTTCGTCTTATTAGATAGCTTGTTAGAGCTGTTCCTGAGAAATAAAGCCCCAGGCTGGTGTTCCCGCGGGTCTCCAGTGTGTGGGGTGGCACACAGCCCCTGCCTGGGTGCTCTCCTGGAGCAGCAGGCAGGCCTTGGTCCCTTCTTCCTTCCCTGTTTCCGGTCGGAGGGCTTCGCTTCTTTGGTTCTGCTACACTGCTGGCAAGTTTTTGAATCCTGCAGAAAGTATAAAGGGTTTGTGCTGAAATGTCTGTCTGGCAGATTTTCCTTTACAGGGTCTTACCCCTCTTCTAGTGATGGGTGCTCATTTTAATGTGTTTATGGTTGTGCTCTTTTATTTACTGAGCCTGGTGCGTTGCAGCGGTAATTAACCCATGTTATTAGCAAAGCCCTTGTGGATATCCATTAATTCTCTCGAATGGCTGATCATTTTTTTCTGTACTTTTTTCCCCTGCTTTTTCCTAAGAATCACTATCCTTTTTCTGACAGACCTTAAGCTTTAACGTTTCCTACAAATTTCTTTTTAAACTGAGGCAGGTAGAAGGGCATCATCCCCATAGTTCCATAATAAAGAATAACTATTGTCTTAACAAACTGTTCTCAAAGACGCTAACGGGAAGCAAAACAACCGTGAGACTCTGTAGGGAACAATTTATTTAATTATTATTTTTCAAAACACATGCTTAATGATAAGAAAAGAGATAAGAATTTTCTCAGCTTTTTTTTTTTTGTGTAGCTACATTAGCTGTTGTGAATATTTTAGCGTTCATATTTTAATCAGATTTCAACTTAGTTAATAGCACTTTGGGCATTTAAAAATATTGAGCCAGCAGAAAAATACTTGTGCTTGCACTGCTGAGAAAAGATAAGGGCCACCTCATTAGCCAACCCTACTTTTGCAATTAATTTCAAATACATGGTGCTATTCATCAAATAGAGAAGGTAACTTGTCTATGATAATATTTAACAATACTTGAAGCCCACTTTGCTTAGAGTAGCTAAAAAGTATGATGTTTATTCTCACAGATATGTCAGTTCACATCCTATGCTGCAATTTCTGTATGTTACAAAGTTACAAAGACAGAAAAATTATGGTATAAAAATATAATATATTCATGAATAAGTCACAAGATTATTCATTTTACAGAGCAGTTTTTAAAGGACTGACCCTGGGCCTGCAGGGAGGTTGCTTGTACCTCTGTGGATGTATAAGTAGGAATGAAAAAAATGCTTATTTAACCTTTCAAGGAAGCATATAAAATAATTATTTTTTGCTTAGAATATGTGAAATGTATAGGAGAAGTAGGGAGAAAAATATGAAAGGAATTCTCACTCCTATTGAAGCCTGAAGTAGCCTCTGTCTATAAGATAAGCTTTGCTATGAATTCTTTTTCACAGCAAATTCATGGGGGGAAGAAACAATAAAATGTTGATCCGTTACAAGTGCATATGAGCCTCATGCTACCGAGCTCTCTAGAGGAAATCTGTGATTATGCTGGGCCAGTTTGTTCAGTTTTTATCTCTTTTACATCCACTGGCCTTGTATTAAATTGTCATTGTCCTAAAGCACATGAGAGAGAAATGAATTGCATTTCTCGACATGCTCTGACAGTGAAATATTTAGCCTCTCTGTCTCCAGTCATACTCATATGTACGTTTGATAGTGCAGGGATGACACCAGCAGTCGCTGCAGCTTGACACTTCACTTATTACATGTTCTTTTACATTTCGTGTGTCGTCTTTTAGGCTTGACTTAGGGAGTCATACGTGCACAGTCATGTCTGTAGCAGCATGTACGTATGTGGTTTTGTTTTGTGTGTTGGCATTTCGTGTGAAATCTTCTGCCGGTGCACAGCAAGTTTTGTGTTCAAACATGTTTATATCCATACCTCTGTGCGTGTTCCAGGTGTGTAGTGTATTCCTTATACAGTTTTGGCAATGTACATCTATTGTTGTGTGTTAGCCACAGACATATACACATTAAGTATAAATACACGCAGAGCTATATAACTTCCCTTTGTACAGTTGCTTGTCAATAAGCAGCTGCCTTTATGTGGTTTTATGTGGGTTTTTTCTTATCCATGAGGAGGGAGCTGGTCAGCAATGTAAAGTATTTACGCCTCATTTTGTATCAGATTCTCCATGTAATCTAGCAGGTTTTGTGTTGTACTCACAGTTTTGCTTTTAAAAAATGCTGTATTTTTTATAAAATTTTTCTCTTGCAAGCAAATGGGAAGTCTGATATTTATTCACATTTCTATAAGTTTTGGCTGTCAAACAGAGATTTATTTTTTCAGCTAAATATGTTCTTGGACACACAGTTATATTTGCATCTAAAGAATATAATTATTTTTAGGGGGGGGAAGCCTCCTGCATATGGTTATGAACATACATCCTCGGACAAAAATATAAAATACATATGCAGTTTTAATGGTCCTTAGTCCTCTCCAGAAGTCCTGTAATTGTGGGGTTTTTGTTTTCTTCTTTTGTTACGGTTCTGTTATCCAGAAGTAAAAATACTATGAAACTATTAAAGAAAAATATTAAACTGAATTGTATACTGCTATTTCAGATAATATTGCTTAATTATTCTTTAAAGGACTTGATGCTGCTTTTTCAGTAGCACTTTGGAGAGTAACTTCTATAGGACATTGCCTTTTGACTTCTGTGTCTTATGAAACAATTTATGTATTTTCTATGTTACAAAAGCTTTAAATCTCTTGGGTTTGTTTACATAATGCTTGTAATGTTTTTCAATTAATTTGTATTTCCTTCAAACAAAGAAGGGCTTTTCTCTTCGGTGTTCCTTAATATAGCAGGTTTGCATCAAAGGGAATCTTATCTAATTTCCAATTATTTTCCTCTTTTAAGTACTGCAGATTTTTAATCAGAGCATCATTACCCATTTCTTTTAAAATTGAAATATTTATTTTTTCATTTCAGCTTCTTATACTTGCTAGAAAATGGTCTGTTAGCAGCCTAATGAAAGTTAGAGCAATAAAAGTACTTTTACAGAGTATAAGACAAGCATATGCTGTTTTTCTGTACCGCTGAATGTCTTATTCTTACCATGGGTCACCAGCCTGAATTTTTATGTCATCTAGATGAAATGTTCTTATTTAGATCAAAATTATTTACAAGGCAAACCAAAAAAAGAACCCCGCAAAACATAGTATTTTGTGACACTAATATAGAACCTTAAGTATGAAATTGAAGAGGATGACATACACTGTTTAAGTTAGTATAGTGGGGTATATGAAATAGCAGGCCCTTGTCCTCAGTCTAATCAAGCCATTTCTAATATCCTTGTTCAGAATTGTGCACATTTATTTATATGGTAACCTGCTGAAATATGATTAGTTACCCCTATGCATACGAGAATAGTCTAAATATATCCTTTTATCATACAATGAAAATTATATTCCTTTTTCCTGTGTAAAATCTCTTTGCAACTTTGAGCTGCTGTCTTTATATGGGAGGGCAGATTCTCTTAAAGGACTGTATTCAGAAACCAAACTTTAAGGTAAATTGATTGATGTTTTTCAAGTTACTATTCTGTAGCATGGCGTAGATGTCTCTTACCACTCTCTGTGTTTTCATGTTGCTATAAGTGAAAAAAAAAAAAAAAAAACTCTGCACATCTCCTTTTCATCATTTTGATTGGAACTACATACCATATGTAATGTGTTTTGGCAGCACTTACCTAGCCAAAGAAAACAAATTAATATTATCCATGCTGAGGGGTGTCAGAAGTATCACAGATGTGTCGATTTAGCTTTGCTCCATCACACACTCTTTCCTTAAACAACTGGTCAAGCTGTCGCAAAATGTAGTGTTGGCTACAGTGAGATTCTAATAGGTGTGATCAGAGATTGATGGCTTTGGCAAGTTAGAATGAGATGATGTGGAGTCACTGTTGCTTGTTTTGAATGGCCTTGGAAAAAAACTTCAACTCTAAAGAAACAAAAATTTAAAAACCCTAAAAATCTAATTAAAAAATTTTAAGCCAGCCGTGTGTATACACACACCCGCCCCGGCCCCCCAGGCCAGCTAGATAGGAAACAATTTAAAGTCCTGTAGATATAGGGATGCTGGTGAGTGAAATGAAAAAGTCGTATCTAAAATGTACTGCTAGCTTGTTCCTAAGCATTTTTGAAATTCCTTCCCATATAAAGATGCCAGGATGGGTGGGGAGGAGGTGACTTGTTATATTCAATCCATTCTTACCTGTGCTATTGCTGCTCTTTCCCTGTTTCCCTCTATTTCTGGGTTTGTTTCTAGAGCTGTTTTTGGAAGAAACACTTTTTTCAATCTCACACATATTAAGGAAATACAAAACAGGAAAATCTAGTTAAAACAACAGTTAACTAAAAAGGTGAAATCATACTCTTTTATGTGTGCTTTGCAGAGTACTACTGGCAGTTTGTATAGTTTCCCATACATTGAAAATATAAGAATCAAGCAATTTTCTTTGTATTTTTTATTTACTTTTAATTTTTTTTCTGTCTTCAAATTTACTGTAGGATTTGTTTCCTGTCTTTTTGAAGGATGAATGCCAGTGTCCCTTTATGTTTAAGTTGGTATTTTATTGATTTAAGTAGACTATGATATACTCAATTGGCAAGTATTAATGCTAAAATAGTTTTCAGAGGGATTAATTTCAGCAAGTCTGCGAGGTGTTCTCCAGCACAATTATTTTTTCACTTTTAAGGGGAAAAAAAAGAAAAGAATCAAGTTAAAAAAAGCGCTGAAACTCACCTGCCATCTAAAATAGATTTAGAGTGCATTTCCAAAGCAAATGCTCATAGCAAAATTATCTTTGAAGAATGGTAAAATTCTTACATTAAAAAGTGGGGTTTTTTCACCCCTTACCATGGTAGTTGAGTGCTCTGTGAATGCAAGTTTTTCTCTGCTGAATTTTATGCACTTTCCCATCCGTGCAAGAATTTGCTGGCCATGTTCTCATAGCAGCCGCCACCATGGCAGGGCAGGCGAGATGCTCCGAAGTGGCACGAAATGCCACGTCTGCATCCAGCTGTGCATTGAAGGGGTCACACTGGGATTCCCGGTGGCCGAGTGACATCCAGGGACATCCCAAGGCTCTCCTGGCAGGAGCCGCTCGGGCCCGGTCGGCGCAGGGCGATGCTAAGGGTGGCTGACATTGGTGGAGTGACACCTGTGCCATCAATCACCAGGCCCTGGTGTCACACATGGAGAAACAACAACCGGCCGCATTACCCGGCGCTGCACACTTGGCTTGGCTCGGCTCATTGTTCTGCCACAAATCTCCAGGATGGCTGGTTCTGCGCCGGGAGCCGCGGCAGAGGCGCGGGATGGGCTCAGGTGGTGGCACGGGCCTGCCCTTTGCTGCTCCAGCAGAGGTACTCGGGGAAGGGCTGTCATGGCAGGGCCGGCGGGAAGGAGCCTCCAGCTTCCAAGGAAGGCTGTAATTAATCAAACAGCCGAAACTCAGGATTTCTCCTGGCGTTCCAGAAGTTTTCATTTAGCAAGCTGAGAGCACCCAGCCAGGTTGACGTTTAACTCTTCAGATACTGCGCTGGTCCCGGGAATACTCTGACACTCCAAGGAGAATGAAGGGGATGCTGTGCCTGTTCCCTATGGCAGGTGAAATCTTCAAAGCCATGGCTCTTGTGATGTAGTTGGTCTGCTGTTATTCCTCAGTAGTTAGCACTGAAAATTCTGTATCTGAGACGCTGAATGAGAAGGAGAGTTTGAGAGGCTTGTTTGGGGGAGGGTGGGGGATTTTTTGTTTTGTTTTTTTGTGGTGGGTCTTTTAGTGCCAGGTGAAGGCTGGATCCTGAGAAATCACTGACTTGTTCCGGACAAAACCAGTAAAGGTATTTAAATGCCTTCAGGCACTGTAATTGTTTTCCTTTCTTTCACATTTTCACCCTTTGCGAATCAGAAACAGTTCTTAGAGGACAGGAGTACAGAATAAACAAAAAAGCAAATATAAATTTTTTTTTCTACTGCTAGGGCCTGTGTCAGATCTGTTTTGAATGCATTTGAAACCTATTGCTTCCGTGCTCTTTTCCAAGTAGTACCAGATAAATACCTGTGAAATATTGAGATGGATGTGATCATTGTTCACAAAATATTTCTCATTTTTTCTCTCCCTACATCCCTTTTGTGTTAAGCGCTATGGAGTGACTGTATTTTTGTATTTTGAAGCTAATTCACTGCTTCTGGTTTAGTTACAACTAATGTCAAGCAGAAAACCTGTGACATGCCAAGAAACAGGCTACAGTGTGCTGAAGACACAGCTTATGTTTGATTGTGTGTAAATACAGTTAGTTAGTTGGGTTTATCTGATAGCCTGGCAGAAAGAGAGAGGAGCAGTACAAACTGTTTTCAGTAACTGTGCTGTTCATACACCTGATAAGATTGAGAGTGCTTTTGAACTACTGATATGCTTTGAATAAGAAAAGAATAATCACATCCATTGGCACCGGCTTATCAGGAATGAAGTAAAATGCCAGCACTTCTACATTAGCAAAAGTAAATGTTTTAGACACTTTGGGCCTTTTTTCCATTTAAATTAAATAGCAGGGTGCTTTTGAGTGTGCTGTAATGAATGGAAGGATTTATTACCTTGACAAAATTACAGGTGAATGTGTTGAGAGAGGAGTCCTCGGCAACAATAACAGCTCTTTTGATAAGTGGCTACGTCTATTCAAGCTTTTGGTACAGAAATGCAGCAATTTTATCCTTTCTTGCTTTGTGAA
This sequence comes from Toxostoma redivivum, assembly GCA_013397375.1. Taxonomy (NCBI): domain Eukaryota; kingdom Metazoa; phylum Chordata; class Aves; order Passeriformes; family Mimidae; genus Toxostoma; species Toxostoma redivivum. Next base: position 1,706,611 of record VXBI01012226.1, on the reverse strand, counting down.
GTGCAGTGGCTAACTTACAATGTGCAGTTCTTCACAGTGTAATGTACTTGTGCAATTTGTAATATATTGTCAACACATTTAATATTTGGCACGTAACATGGCTGTTCATAAAATAATGCTTGATCATTTACTAGTGTGTCCACTGCCTTCAGTTGCTGTGTATTTTCATGTTTGAAAAAGAATGTATCTCAGAGTATTTGCTGGGAAGGCAAGGTATGATTCATCATTAACTTACCCCAGCAGGCATGAAGCATGCTCAGATGCACTATTATTTTCTCAAAAGTTTGCTGATTTGTATTTTTGTACCCTTTTAGAAATTTTATTTCTAGGTTCTTTTTCTTTCACATGCCTACAATAATTCTGGGATATTAAAATTTGACGAATGATTGTGCAAGAGCATATTTGATTGATTTTGGATTATTATTGATTACTGTCAATGAGATCACTGTGACACTTTGAAATCAATGACATATGATTAAACCAAAGCCCCGCTGTTCTATACATTAGGTAGCAGTCAGGAATTTAGGAACTGCATGTTCACAAGCTATAAATTGAGACAATGGTCGGATTTAGATAGCCCTTTGTTTGGCATTTATTCACCAAAATATGTTTCTTAAGAAAGTTAGTTTTGCCAAGTGTGAGCTTTCAGTAAAAGAAAGGTCATTGATTTAAGGTTTATTAAATTTTAGCTAAAAACAACTGGCTCCATTTGGGTGTAAAATAATTTAAGTACTTACTGCAGGCAACCTTCATGCTTTAGAGCTGTTGCTCAAAGGTTTCATTCTTCTATGAAGATGTCAACTGTAAATATAAAAATGCATCACTGAAAATGTAATGGTTTAAAGATTCTAACTGAAATAAAAATTCCTGCCTGGGGAAAGCACTATAATCAAAATAAAGTAGTCTTAACTTTTTCTTTTTTTTTTTTCCTGCGGAGGCTGCACTTGAAAAGAGTGCTTCAAGGCAGCAGGTAGGGAGGTTGGTAGGGAATGCCAATTTCTATTTATTTATTTATTTATTCTCCCCCACAGATGATGATAGTCTATCTTTGGAATCAGCAATACACTTCAGCCAGTAATACAGGCAATATGTAAGCTGCTGCTGCCACCTCTGAAATGCGGTATCCTGGCATTTAAGTCAACTTTATAATCTGGCAAAAACCCTCCTTGGCAATATTAAAATCTAGCTTCCGAAGCACTTTTATTTCTGAAAGCTTTTTATGTCTTTTTGTATCTCTTTAGCATATATTAAATTTCTCAGGAGCAGTGGCCTGGACGTACACTTGATGGATGACTGGGGTGGGGATTCTTTTCCCCTTCTCCCTGCCTTTTTTTACCCCCCGTAATTTAAAAAAAAAGATGTAATACTTGTGCATTAGGTAATGCTGGAACAGGAATACTGCCGATGCAGCTGTTTGACAAAATTAATGTGGGGCTTTTGTACCATTGTTAGGTAAGTTAGGAGAGATTTTCCAAGGTAAGAAGGACAGTCTGCTGCAAAGGTCTTCCTGGCATCTGTTTGAAGGAATCTTCTGCTTCTACTGATAGTGGACTGATTCAAGACTAAATGGAAAGAATGCCATTCATTTTAGCAGGTTTTGGATCAGTGTCTGTAATTGATTTTTTTTAAATGAATGATTTGATAGTATTTTAAAATAAATCAATCAAGAAATGGAGCCTGTGTCCAAGGACTCACTGCCAGGATGTGACACTTGCACCAGCATAGAGTTGCCTAAGGAACTGTGATCTCAGGAAATATTGAGATTACCCCACAATATTTTCTGTGTGAGCTTAAAAGCAGTGTTGGCATTATGCCCATATCTTCAGCCTTGGGTTGCCTAAAGTGGAGGTAGAAATCCTTCAGATGGAGATGGTAAGACAAAGTGAGACTGACCCCTTTTTTCTTGGTTTTACATCTGAATTGCAGGAGAGGTTGAAATGCTGAATGTACATAAAGATTGATTCATCTTGGTTTGTTTCTGGTGATGAATTTGGGGTGTAGAGCTGTAACGTGGAATACGTATGTCTGCTTGATACATGTCACCTTTTTATATATATACAGAAACACCTCGGTGTTCCTATGCAGAATTCAGAAATCACCAATGGTCCTTCAGCGTGTCTTTGCCTGTGAGATACAAAGTAAATTTTAATAGATGGAGAATTGCCTTGACTGGCCTCCAACCAACATTTTATTTATGAAAAGGTTTGTATAGTGTTTAAGAGATATAGGAACTTGGCTTTTGGACAGAAAGTATTCTTCTCTTTGTAGAAAGAAATAGGCCAAGATGGCATAAAAGGATAAAGCAGACAGAGTTTGCTCTCGAAATATTCTGATGCTTGTTTATGTTATTTTAGTCATATAAAGATGGTGGAACCATAAAGTGGGTGTGAAAGTACTGTGTACTGCCCTCCATTTTAGAGACAACTCTAGTGCAAAACTTTGTCGTAGATAACAGTGCCTCCATCTGAGTCTCTGAATTGGTTAATAGGCACATGATTCCTGTCCCTGATCTCAATGCACATTTTGCATCCATGTGTTCACCAAACAAAAGATTTCTGTTTTCATTTGGTTTTGCTTCCCTTGAGTTTCTTATTCTCCTTGGTTTTGAACACTTTGTAATTTCAGACCTATTCCTTTAATCACAGATCACATTTTTGTCTTGGATAAAGCATTCCATTTTCTGTACAAACAAAGCCATAGGTGTGACTTCATGTCCTTTTTTTTTCAATGCTTTTGTGTGGATTAGTGTTGTGATTAAGAAACAAGACTTAATTTCTACAACAGTAATATCTTGAATTTAATGTGAAAATATGTTGAAGGAAGTTCTTGGTTTTTTGGCTTTTTTAATCTGCAAAAGCCTGTTCCTGTAAAGGTTCACAAAAGGATGCATTATCAGCATTCAGTACTTCTGTTAGAGCAAAGCCTATTATTTTATTAGGCACAAAGGAAAAGGTGAGTTACAGAGCATATACTTAAAAAGGTTGTGTCCATGACATTTGTCTCGAAGATTTGCTATCTGGAGAAGAACTCCTAGAAAAGCTAGGCATGAGGACTAAATGCAAGCATGTGCACTTAAACACTAGTTTTAAATTTGAGCAGTTGGGATTAGTGGAGTAAGGAAAATAAAGCAGGAATGTCAGATCTTTCTTGCCTTTTTCAGTTTTTGCACAGCAGTTGGGTTTTTGTTTCCACTTTAGTGGTAAGTTTTTTGTTGGAGCTGGTGAGGATTTTCTGGGAGCGGCACAAACCACAACCCATCAGCAGGCTGCTAGTCAGCAGCAGGTGTGAACAACATAAAACAGGATTAATGCTGAACCAGAGTGTGCACTAAAAACAGAACCCCTGTCTTGGTTTTACAAGGGCAGTAAGATAGAAGCACTCTTGTGTTTACTAAACAGTGTTTAGTGGACTATGTAAATGGCTCTGCTCAGCTGCAGAGGAATAAGTGCAAGAATTATTATCATTATGCATTTGAGATTTTTAAAGACCCTTTTTCCTCCTTTGAGAGTGCACCTCTGTTACTGTTAAAGCAAAGGCAGAGAGGTAAATGTCAAGGTGTTCAAAGTTAGTGCTTCAAAACTAAAGTGGAGGAAAGGGAGGGTGGAATGTCAGCATTCAGTGCTTAAACTTTCTTAGTCACTGACATGGAGGAGGAGGTAGATTTTACTGTCTCTTTGAAATTACACCTTTGCAATTTAGGGTTTAATGTCTGCTTCTTTCTTCTGTACACATTTCCTTTTAAAAGGCAGCTTTTCCATTCCTTTGTGTTTGCATATTTGGGAGCTGTTAAAACCGTGTATTTATTATATCCATTACATTCAACATCAACATCTGCCTTCATTTATGCTCTGTATTATAAGTATTTTTCTCTTTCCCATTATTCCTGGAACAGATTTGAGAAGAGATTGGAATCCATCAAGATGCATTTACACTATATACATAGTTTCATTTGAAAAATAAGAAGACAGCAGAAGAAAAGCTAAACGTAAAGAAAAAAAACCAAAACAAACCCAAATCCAAAAAACCCTCAGCAAAAAAACCTCTAACAAAATAAAGAAAAAACAAACTCTCAATTCCAAACCCCTCCAAAACCAAAACACTAACCCAAAAAAAACCCCCACAACTCAATTTTCCTGAACTGGTAAGCATTTTCATAAGTTCTGCAAACTCAGCCTTAGGAAAGCTCATCAGATCTGTTTGCAGCGCTCTGAGGAAAATCTGATCCTTTTGAAAATCAGCTTCATGGTATTTATATCAAGTCCAGTTTAAGTATAATTATGTCTTCTTTCCTATGATGTACTTATGGGATTTGGATTGACAATTACTTTTCTCATAGAACAGAATGAAATTTGAACAGAATAAAGTTTTTTTTTAATCATTTAGTCTTCTATCATCACCCTAATTGCTTGCAAGTTGCCAGGTTATAGAGATGTATTTACTCATGGGGGTTTTTGTATTTTTTTTTATTTTGTTGTTGTTTTTGTGGGGGTTTTTGTTTGTTTGTTAGCTTTTTTTTTTTTTTTTTTTGTTCTGAAATGCTTTTATGAACCATAGCTGCTTTTGTAGGGTCCAGGTCATGTCTTATGGACGCTTCTGCAACTTGACTCCTTTTGCTTCAGGATATCCTTATAAACATCTTTAGAGGAGTACAAGTCTGATTTTTGAGGGAAAACTTTGGGATAGGATGAGAGCTTTGCTTATGCGTGTTCACCACAAGGCAATGGCAAGCATTACTCAAGCAGGAAGAGTGAATTCAGAGCTTAAATTGGAAGAGAGTTGAGTAGGTTTGTTTGAGAGCAAAAAATAGTCAAGAATTAATCCATTTTCTAAAATACCTGGAGTAGTCACTTCACCTTATTAATTAGTGGAATTAAATCCATCATTAAAAGCAATTGCTTTAATACCTACACTGTGAAAATATACCTAAAACCTTATAAAATTAATGATTTAATTCTTCCTTATTTCATTTCCCCCACACGCAGTGTTAAGTACGCAGTTTCAATGCTAAGAATATATATGATTGTCTCAACAATGAATTTTGATAATGAAAACAGAAGGCTTGGGAAATCCTAATTTTCCAATATATGAATTCATTATCAGTAGTGAATCAAGCTTGCCAACATAATGTACATTCTGAATCCAAGTGTGGTTCTGTGATTGCTGCTCCAATAATGTGTGTGTTACTGTTGTGGCAACCTGGTGGTGGCTCAGAGGTTTATTTTTAAAGAGGGTGTTCCTGCATGTTCAAAGTTCTGTTCATCTGTTGTTGCTGAGAAAACAGCTTATATCATTGTAGTGAAATCATGACTTGTGTGATAGCATTGTAAAGTGCACTGCTTTTACTGGCTCTCTGTGATGTTGTAAACTGGTTACTATAGCTCAAAATGCTTTTCTGTAGCTGGTAGTACATAGTTCACCATTTCCAGAAGTTGCTGGTCCCAGAATCTGTTGTGTAGGTTTAGGAGTTAGCATGTATGATCCCTGGGTTGTTTGACCTTTCTATTTTTTTTCTGATCTTCTAACCCCCCCCACCC
>VXBI01012226.1:1577464-1701038 GCA_013397375.1 Toxostoma redivivum | reverse complement strand
TTTTTTTTGTTTGTTTGTTTTCCCCTCAGAGGTGGTAATACAAAACCTTAAAGTTCAGGATTTTCAGTTAGGACATGTAAGCATACAGAAGTTGTGCTGCTTATCCAAAGTTTATCCTAAGTGCTTAACCTCTTTGGCCTTAGAAGGAGTCTGGGCATCCCATGAAAGCAGTCTGTCCCTTGAGGTTTTCTGTAATTCCTGCCTTCTGCCAGGTCAGAAATAAACAAGAATAGACTTTCTGATAGTGCTGCTATGTCTTCTCCCTGGACTAGATGAAACTAGATGCTGTATTATTATGTTTATTATTATTTGAGTCCCTAATGAATGTGTTTAAATCTCTGAAGAAACAAGTTCTTGTTTGTTTCAGGTTTCCTTTGCCAGTTTGGACCAGTTCTCATTTACCCATGCAGGTTTATTTACAGTCAGTTTCTCTTTCCAGTTATACCAGTATTCTCAGGGGAAGCAGAATATCACACAGGACATGTCTCAACTTACACTTTTTATTTTGCCTTCAACATCATGGAATTGCTTATTCTGATTAAAAAAACAAAACAAAAAAACCCAAAAAAACCCTCCAAAAAACAACCCCCCCCCAAAAATGATTTTTTGACTCAGTAGTTGAGTGTAATTGCCAATCAGTTCCATGCAATATACCCAGCTAATACTTAATATCTATATTAAGGAAGTGTAGAGGCCCCTGTCATGCTACTGTGTTTGGTGTACATACGTTTTGTGTAAACACGTAGATAATTCCTGTTCAAGGACTTTGCTGATTACAAATACAAGAAATTAATGAAAACTGCAGAAAAGGGCATGACATACTTTTCTAATGGCAAATACAACCATACTCTCTATGTTTGCATATATAGTTGCATAAAATCTCTGGGTGTGATGTTGTAGCTTTAATTTAAGCGCACCAAAATGTCTAGCAAGAAAATATGGGTTATTTTATTGTAGGTGAGCAGAAATCTGCCTAGTGTTTGAGGGAGAGATGGGTGGTTTCGTCTATGTCAGCTCAGAGAAGGTGAAATAATGAGAAGGAGGTAGAGGGAAAAGCACTGTGGAAGGGAGACAGACCAGGGAACAACACAGGCTGTTGGTGTTGACATAGCACAAGGGGTGGGTAAAGAGGTTGGAGAGACAAATCTGAATAGTACAGGATTGCACAAAGCATTTGACTCACTGCTTACATTTAATACCTTTTTGCAGTATGATTTTTAAAAATGGGCCTTGAACAGTGATTTCTGTTAATACGCTATATCAGTTGCCTGCTGACTTGAAAAAGAAAATGAAGTTATTTGCTTCTGCTTATTTGGATAGCAGTACATTTTGTATAAAAAGGGCAGCTTCTGTGGTACAATGATATTGGTGCCAGTCAAACTCTGCATGATGTGTCACCAGATTTCTTTATTTTTCATTTATATTCTTGTTCAAAACATGTATTACAATTTTGGATGTTTCTTCAGTGTGCTTTGCCCAGTGTTCCATAGCGGAAAGCATCACATGAAATTGTTAATTTTTGCAGTCAAGGACAGACCTACTGCCTCAACTTTTGTTTGCATTTTCCCTAGCACTGTCAAATATTTTGTAATAAACTTATCTCTTAAGATAGGTAGAAGGCATTCAGTCAAGAGACATAACCCATGATGGAAACTGAGGCTTTTCACTGTAGATATACTGCGTATTAAGACTTCATCTAGAAACTGTGACCATGTACGAGAATATATATAGATTTATATATTAAAAAATGAGACCAGTTACCTATGAAATAGTACAGGTATTTGGAAACTGAAGGAGAATCAAAATTTTTGTGAAGTCATGAGTTTTAAGATTGTGATAAGATTTCAGGCCTGTTTTATATACAGCATTCAGGGACTTGTTGGAGAATAGAGATGGACTTTTCTCCTTTAAGGGGAGAGAGAGGGGAAATGTCTTACACACTCTTAAGTAAATTGCATTTTGGTTAAGAAAGCAAATAAGCATCTGGTCATTTATTTAACTAGTTCCCATAGTATTGTATGTAAAGGTTTTTTTGGGTTTTTTTTTTGTTGTTTTTTTTTTTTTCTCCCTCTGTGTGCTGCTTTCTGCTACACTGATGCTAATGTACCTGGAAGGAAAAGGCAGCCCAGGCTGAGGCAGGCAGCGTCAGACAGGGCGGGCTGCCATCTGTCCCACCTGCTGCATTCATGTGTCCATCTGCTTACTGCAATAGCTCATTGCGGGCTTCAGCACAGCAACATTCAGCCTGAAAAGAAGGCAGTGTGAATTATTTAGGTAGCCAGTGTAAATAAAGAGAGGGGGAGAGGAGCAAAGGAGGGGAGTTGTGAGAGGGAGAAAGCGCTCTCTTACTCCTAGATGCTTTGGAATGTGTTAATGCATGAGAGCATTTGATTTGCATATAGATTTAGATGTATAGATCATTGTGAAGATTACAAGCCAATGAGTTTTATCTAGATTTAGATAGCTCTCAGCCCGGTTTACACATAAAATATAGCCAGTTTCAGGAGGAGAATCTTTGGGGACTTTAAACCTAAGTGAAACTGATGAAATGTAATGCTTTTAGGTATTAATTTAGCAGAAATAAAATATTTCCTTTAAGGGCTTTTTGTGCCCTTTGTTAACCAAGAATTTATAACTGCTTTGCATAGTCAATGCTTTATACACACTATGTGGTTTTGATTTGGTTATAGTTACATTTGTAGTCATCTCTACTTTGTGCTAAGAGGAAAAGCAGTTGACAAATTCTTTTCCTTTTTCTTATTCTCTCATGTTTATCAGGTGAAGATTAAATCCAGTCATCAAACAAATAATTTTCCAGCTGTCATTATATATATACTGTTACACAGCAAATGCATATATATTTTTCTGCCTACATAAATACACATAGAATGCTCAAGTATTTTAAAATATTTTAATGGAAATGAAAAGAAATGTAAGAAATTATATAAGAAATATGTGAGAAAACATAATTCCATAGTTAGAGTGGCCTTAAAAAAATTAATAGGTTTATTTTCAAGTTGCTTTCTTGAATTTCAAAATGACCACCAGAAGACTTAGACTATGGTGGATTATTTATTTCTAAAATTATTTATTTATTTCTGAATTATCTTCAGAAAAGAAAACTCATTAGTGCACTGAGCATATAAGTTCATCTCCATCCTTCTGTTCTAAGCATTTTAATAAAAGTCATGCCATGTCAGATTTTTTTTTAAATGTTTGAAACATTAGTCCAGTGCTGTGTTTAAAAAAAAAAAAAATTGGCTTCCTACTTCAGTGTGTTTCCTGATGTCAGATCCTTCTTACTTTCAAATTTTAAATGTCACACTTCTCTGGGCCAAAGAACAAAATCAGGATCATCTTAAGAGGAATCCTTGAAATTGTGGGAGGGTTTTCTGTCATTGTTTTGCCTGGGTTTAGATCTGCAGAAGAAAGGGACACGGCATCTTGAAATCCCAGCAGCTTGGCTACTTCTCTAAGATTTGCATGAAATTCAGCTGCAGCCTTCAAAGGGATTTGAGTGGATTGGATTCTTTAAGGTTAGTCCATGTCAAACCTATTAAGTTCAATTCACATGCAAAACCCTTTTTACGTTTTTTTTTAAGCCAATAAGGCTCTAACTACTATTAACGAGACATCGTGTACTCGCAGTAGAGTGTCCATGGTGTTGGATCACCCTACTGGCACGTGTAACTAACCAATAATCCACTTTGTCATCTTTCAAATTAAAAGATGGGTGTCCTGTATCTTCCTCAGATTGAAGAGGTGGTGTTTGCAAAAGTGGAGATCCTGGAGATGATTTTAAAATATCTGAGTCAGTTTGCATATCCATCTTATATCTAAAATATTATTTCCCCCCACCCACTTATTAAATTAAGATTAATTTAGCCTTTGAAAATAACTTAAACTCTATGATTCTTAACTTTCCAGGTCTTTGAGTTCTTACTCTTCCTGTAGAATTATTCCATTGTTAAATAATTTTAGGAGTACATTTTATGTGCTGTGGTGATCAGGAGACAGTTGCAGGGGGAAAAAATTATGGAAATACTTTATGGTGTATAAAAGGATTAGTGGCTACTTCAGAATTGCAAGGACACGACTTGAAAAAGAACAGTTAAATTTTAAATTTAAAAGCCAATTAAAGAAATTCTGTTTATCTCATGGACATGTAGGCTGAAGCATCAAAATGCCTTGTCCTTGGCTGTGAAAAGAAGTACCAAATGAACATACTTTTTCTCAGTTAGATGTTATCAGAATAAATGTGTGCTTGTAGGAATTTTGGTTAAATGAGGAGCACCCAGCATTCTCTGAGGTCACCTGTCATCCTGGAGCTTTCTGTCCTGTGTGAGGTCTGTCAGATTTGTCCTTCATTCTGTGGAGGGCTCTGTGTTGTTGCGCTTTGGTTTGAACATAGCAGAAGTTATTCTAAAATGCTGGCCCGATTCTGTAACCAGATGAGCTGAATCTTGAAATCAGTTGTGTCTTTACTGCATGGAGTCAAATTCATTTGCTTCCACAGTACCTGCACTTCCAGCTGGATTGTCAGTTATCTGGCAGGATGCTGGATTCAGAGTCCTGATAGCCACTCAGACTGACTGAATTTTTTTCAGTTTAAAAGGTTTGAGTGAGGGGAAAGTAGAATCTTCTCCCTGTACTTTCTCTTAGTGCAATTTGAATGTCATGTTTTGTGGTCAAAGAAAGCACTGCTTTCAGTTTAGATCAAAAATGGTTGATTTGTATGTACTGGTTGAGAACAAGATATTTTCCATTGACTTAGGGTTCCAGATGCTCCTAGTCTTTTAAAAATATAGTTCTATTAAGCACTGCAAAGAAGCATTTTTTCCTGTTCTATATCTCAAGGACACATATTTCATGTTTAGTATGTGGGATTTTTTCTAGCAGAAGGTGAAGAAGCAATTTCTTAATGAAACACTAACTTTTGGGACTATATCCTGCAAAGCAAGCATGTCCAAGTCACTTGGTATAGGTAGTAAATTTCCTGGCAAAGTACTTGAAGGAAGACGTTAAAGGATAATAAACTCTTTCCACTTGGCCAAGTTCACTTGCATCTTGTGAAACAAATATTTAGATTTTTCCAGTACAGAAAAGAATAAAATTAGCAAGTACTATAATTAATTACTTTGTGTTTGGCTTTCCCCCTCCCATTTTTGTTGATTTGTTTGTTTTAAGTTTTCATCTTTTTAAAGACCTAAAGTTGCTCTGATGTATGTTCATAATTCTTTCTTGTGTTTCATGACCTCTGAGAATAATTTTTTTTAAAAAGTACCTAAACCAGGAAGGTTTCAGCAGGTAAAAGATTACATGTAAGATATGGAATTCCATATTTATATGTAAGTTCATAATTTTTCATCTAAACCTTTTTTACTGACAGCTCACAAGTCATTCAGAGTGGCACAGAGCTCACAGCTTTTAATATTGAGGCCTTGTAGTATTAATATGCCTATTTACAGCTTTATTAATTATATAGTGATCCCTAGCATTTATGTTGCTATTTGATTGCATTCCATAAACGCTGCTGTTACCCTGCTTGTGAGTGAGTCATGTTGTTATATGCATTTTTCATATGTTGGTATTTTGGGAAGGTAAAGTTAGTATTTTGCTGAGTGAGAATGGGGTGAGAAGCCTTTCAAGATGCCTGAATTCTCTTGTCCTTGGCACCCAGAACTTTATTGCTGAGGATATTGTAACTATCTCATTGGAGAGTATAGTGATATTGTAAGGATTACATATTTGTTGTCTTGGTGGAGTGGTTCTTTCAGCCAAAGGATGATTTGCTATCATACTTCTTCAGAGTATTGGAATAAATACAAAAAAACTATATTGATACTACTAGCTTCTGGTAAAAAATAACACATCTGGCTAATTTAAATTTATGTTCTAGTAACATAAACAGAGGTTGTTGTCCTTGTTCTTGTTTATACTTGTTGGCAGCCCCTGAATGAAGGTAGAACTGGGAGAGCAGGGAGGGAGAAAGGTTAAATGGCAGAGGAGTTGAATTGCTTTAGTGACAAATTCTTTCCAGAAAGGCATTGAATTGTTTTAAGGATTAGTTTGGGAAAACTTGAGTTGAACGCACTTCTCTTCTGTGCATATATTGCATTTCTAATGTTGCCAGTTACTTACTTTTCATAAAAACAAAGTTTACTTTCCAGAATGAGATGAGAGAGCACTGGGGAAATTTCAAAAATCCAAGTTAAAAATCATGTCATCAGCTGCAAAACTGGTTGAGAGTTTTAACCTGTGTTATTTTATTGTGAGATTCTTAAAACACTAGAGCAGATTATTAAAACAGCAAATATTTTACTCTTACATTATGATAATAATAACACTAGAGAAATGCTGCAGAAATTATTATCAGTGATCTAAGGGGAAAAATGTAGTTTCTCAGTCAAAACACTAAGTTCTTTATGAATCTCTATTTGCTCCCAGTGGAGATCTGTCAGTGCTGCAAGGTAGTTCTTGCAGGAAGCATCTTGCATCCTATCAGCTGGTCTTAAATATTTTCTCCTGGAAAAGCCTTGCCATACGAGCTGGGAGCGCGGGAGGCTGTGTGCGCAGTCCCTCTTCGGAAAAAATGCACTCAATCTGTTTCAGACGAGTTCCCCGAAAGATGGGTTAAATCAACTGATTGAGCTGATTTTCTCTCTTGAGGTGATATTTTATTTATATGATAAAATGCTTGGAAAGTGATTAATTTGTCAGGGGAACATCTTGTTACTGTAAATTTGCCGAATGTGTAATAAAATTGCCATAACACAGATGGGAAAATGAAGATCTTTTAAAATGAAATAACTGAGCAGTCTGCCTACATTTTCAGCACTTAAAATTAACTTAGTTAAACTTCTTTGTCATTTTTACTCCTAGAAAAATGCAGGCTGGGGAAGATTAGTAACAAATGTGTGTTGTGTGTTTGTATATTTTGTGGGTAGGGGGTACAGGAATAGGCTCTGTAGTTTTCTTTCTACATCAGTAGGATCTTACAGATTTATGAAACGTCTGCCAGGGATTGAGTGATACTTAAAAAATTAAAATATACAGATCATATACTCCTTCCCAGCAGCAGAGAGTTTAAGAATAGGGGACCTTTGTGGGTACAAACCTGAAGTCATTAAGATGTACATGAAACAGTGCTTTTGTGCCACTTTGTGCAGGATTGCTTTCGAATGAGAGCTAAATAGTGTAATATACTTCTTAAGTCTTTTTATTGCAGTCTCATATTGTAGAGAATATAACTTAGATTATCTAGGGCTATACTTGAAAAGGCAAAAGAAGGAATACCTTCCCTGTGCCTGCATTGCAGTGTAACAAGTGAAAATAGCATTAGTGAAGGAACAGTGCCTTTTATTCGTACGTTTTACTACTGCCTGTCCATTTGTCCACCAGAATGAGCCACTTATCATGCTTCCGTGTTTTTCCCTTACAACTTAAAGAATTATGAAAGGAAAATTCAATTTGTTGGGTCCTTTCATGACAGGTAGAGTGGATACTGTGGTCATTTGGATTAAAAACATATCCATCACCACAAGCTGACAGGTTATTATTATGTCTTCTTTGAATATATGAATTTTATCCCTACATATTGGAAGTGTAAGAATGGGAACTTTTTATATAAATAATTATCCTGGTAGTGATGTACTGCATACTGTTGCCATATTTTTTCACTTTTACAGCATTCTTGGCCTTATCACCCATAACATAAATCTTAGGCTCTCATATTTAATACAACCTGTAGGATAACCATGCCTGTGTAATGTACAGTCAGCCAATCCCACATCACAATTTGGCTATCATTATTTGTTGTCTTATGACAGATGTTTCAGTTGATGTCCTGTTTTGGATTTTACAGAATGATGCAGCTGTCCAGGGGTAGATGAGAGTGGCCTCTTTCAGGTGTTCATGCTGATCTCCACAAGCACCCTCAGTTTATTAAGCTTCTGACTATAGGCAGTTAAAGTATTGAGTATATGGATGTTATCTTGGTTGCTCATAATTTATTTTTCAGAACACCAGGCTATTCATTTCATGAAGCAATAGTAGTATAAAGATTTACTGTCAGACCCTCTACTGTGTGAAGAACTGAGGAAGAACTGTAGCAGATTTGGTGTATGTTCTAAGCAGATTTAGTGAAATGATTCTTATTCCAGATCTCAATTCTATCATGGGACAAAAATCTGATTCCTAATCTGGTAAAATCATCATTTAATGCCATCCTGTTAACTGATCAGGGCTAATCCTTGGTTTGATGAGCATCCTGAACTCATGCTGAAGTTGGTGAAGCACAAAACTTCTCTGGATCAGCTATGTGTTACTTGGATTTCCTGGTGGAATGCCACACTTTCTTCAGGCCAATGTTCCTTTCACTGCTTACCTAAGGACAGTCAGCTTAAACAGAACTTCTGGTTTTACAAGAAATAAATATTTGATCTAGACTTAATACTGGTGAAATAACTGAAGCAAATATGTCATTAAAATGCAGCTGAAATTTCCAGTGTGCAGTATGGAGTAATTAATGCTGATCTGTTCATGTAAAGCTTCTCTTGGACAAGTCTCTTATGGACATTTTCCAGAAGAGATGGCCACAGGTGAAGCATGTAATTATTTCAGTGTATTGGTACAATTGCTTTATAACTGCAAGTAGCAACATCCCTGACCTTTGTGTTATAGTTGTGCAGGTACATATTTGTTATGGAATATATTGAATTTCTTTCTTCTCCCTGTGACTCCCACCAAAATAGAAGGCAAAACTTGAGAGTAGAAACAGTATCAGGACTTTGTGAGAAGCTTATCCTGGGAACTTCTGGAGTCATGCAAACATTTTAAAAGTGGAAGCCTTTGCTTCCTGACCTTTGCTGCTGATACCAGAGGCAAATCTCTGACATGTAAACCCAGTGGCATAAATAGGTTTGAATTACACATAGTAATATGTGAAGAACAGGGAACTGTGAAAAGTCAAAGGTTTATTTATTTGTTTGTAAAAATCTGTAATCACACATTAAAATTCAAGATAGACTAGGAAAGATTTAAACTGCATAGGTTTTGGTTCTATGAATTCTTTGATTTATCTCAATACATGATGAATTTGGGCATCAGTACCACATCCAATTAACATACTAAACTATTTGTTAAGTCTGTTTCTTATTTCCAGTGCTTCCAGAGTCAAGATAGTTACGCAAAGAAAGAGTAGAATTCAATGGAAGAGGTTGTTTTTATTTTTCTTAGAGTTTTCACTTAAAACTGTTACAGGGCTTCACAGTGTAGAGATAGAAATAATGTTAACAGACAGGGCTCATATCACTCAAATGTTTTAGTTCAAGTAAATAAATAGACGGCTGTGCTCTCCAAGTCCTTACATGTCAGTGTAGTTTTCTTTGGGTGCAGTAGGTTATGGTAATCCATTTGTGTCTTCTGTACCAAGAGTATCAGGACCTTAGACCCTCCGAAATCACTGGGCTGGGTTAGGGAATAGCACCATTAGCTGCTATAAATTTGCAGAGTTTCAGCATTGCTGGGTCTATTCCCTTGTACCCAAGGTTTTGACCCACAATGATGTGCTGTATTTGGAACAAGTTTGATTTTGTTTTTCTAACTACTATCCCCATTAAAATTATAAACTGAACATCGTTTATAAAATTACCCAGACAGTTTAAGCACTCTGAGAATCGAGCAGTGATATTGGAGGAGGAGGAGTCTTCTTCAGAATTCATGTTCATCTTTAGAACTGACATCTCTGTTCATGGCTGTTTCACAGCAGTTAAAAATTTGTTTAGACAAGGAATAGTGGAATTTTTTTTATGCATTCCTCTTTCATATAATGAAAGCTATCACTCCTTTTCACATTTTGTAGAAAACAAGATACTTTCATAAATTGTATTTGTAAAGTATTTGATAAATGCTTTACCAAAGTATTTATTTTCCTAGTATTGTCTGCCTCTTCCATTTCAGATCCTTAAAAAAACCCCACCCCAGTCATAAAAAACATGGGTTATTCACAACTACACATTGCTCACACATTACCCTATGTGCTGACTAGTGCTGTTCTTACCGTAGGCTTTATGTTTGGAAAGGCTTCACACAAAGAAATTTGGATTAATTTAACAGAAAAATAAACACTTTAAATTAGGAGTAAGAGGAAATTTAATTAAGTTTTCTATTTAGAAAAAAAAAACAAACAAACCCAAAACCAAAAATCCTTATATATTTCAAAACAGTGAAGTTCCCACTTTGGACCTTGAAGGCAAGTTCTCTTCTCAGACACAAATATTCAAACTTCCAAAGCATGTTTTAATCAAAGCCACAGAAAACAAATGAAATGTACTGGATTTGAATTATCCCAAACCATGATGGGGTTCCTGTGCCCTGATACTGTCCTATTGAGCAGTGTTACACAACTCTTCACCTTTCTGTGTTTCATTTTGTGCATCTGTAGGAGTGAAAGAGGAGTCCTTTCTGGAAATGTGTTAAAAATCAGTAAGTTAAAGATCATTGTTAATAAATAGTAGCATAACGTTATGATTAGAAATACTTGCCTGAGTCCTTTTCCTTGCCTGTATGTTGATTTCAAGTGATCTGGTCAGAGAGCCCTGTGTGGGAACCAGGAAAGCTGAGTCAGCCCTAGACCCAATAGCTGAGGGACTCCCCTCTCCCAGAACACTTGGTCACAGAAGAGGCCTGGTCCCCTACTTGGTTTTCAACTCCTGCAAAAGTGATTGGGATTTTTGTCATTGTAACATAGCTAAAAGTAAGGCTCTGGCACTCTAGGGACTGTTTTAAACCCGTTTCAATTTTTGTCCCTACCTTTTAGGTTTCATACAGATATTTGCATCTCATAATTTGAAAGGCATGTTTTCTGCCTCGTAGAATCTTACATCTCACTCCTTTTAGTTTCTTTATTAAAAAAATACAGTTTCAAGCTTTCAATATCAGACCGTGACAAAGTGATTTTATAGGCAGTACTGAAAGTGAGTCAACTTGACAACAATTGTATTTTATGACAACCACTGCTTTCATGTCCACAGCCTACTTTCCTATCATCAGCCATGATTTTTTTTCCCCCCCTTTTTTTCTCTCCCCTCCTCCCCCCATGACTTTTTTCAAATGTGAGCAATTCTGTATCTCTGTGCTGACTGAAAACAAATCCTTTTACCAGGAGTGCATTTTAATGGGCAGCATGCTTCACTTAAGTCACCAGAACCTAAACTGTATAATATTCAATTTTTTACCAACCTGGGACCAAAGCTTTTTCTTGAGAGCGATGTTCATAAGAGTAGTGAAAGAATTAGTATTACAGAACTAAACCAGATTAGGAGGGAATGTGAATTAGATTTGGTAACAGATGGTGCCGTGGAAATTAAAGGTGCTTTGCGAATGGAAGCGACAGCAGCTTGCCTCTTTTCCTCTCCTGTCTCTCTCTCTCATGCGCTTGATAGACGGGTATAAATCACAACAATCCCGTCTTGACAGCCAATTTCGAGAATTTGATCTGGTTAAAGACATGGCTTTCCTGCTCCACTCACTGAAACTAGCTGCTATTTTATTTTTATACAGCACCTTGTCATATTTAGGAAAGTGGAATCACCTGCATCTCTTTAATGAAATTTTCTTTAATTACAGTTTTAGCTCTTTAGTGTTAATTACTTTTCCATTCAGCCTGAATTCTCGGGCTGTCTCATAGGGATGTATTTCTCCCCCACCCCACCTCCTTGCACTATTCACGCATATGCTTTCATTTTTCTAAAGATGCTTTTCCTTGTTGGAAGTTGTTGTCAGATCCATTATAATTAGATCCTAATTATCAAAATCATCATTATTGTGTAGGAAGGGGAAGCCTTGTAAACAACTGTTAAAGTTATAGGATCTTGTTTGACAGAGCAGAAACCTTTCAGGATATATGTGAATAATAATCAAGGAAACAAAAAGCCCTACTGAAAACTCTGGGAAACATATAAAGATCTGCAGAGCAAACCTTTTCCTTGGAAGGAAAATGTACCCTGGTTATCTCTCCCTATCTATTCCTCAGAGTCTAATCCCATATTTTTTCAGAAAAGATCAGAATAAAATTACCCTGTTTCAGTTTGCTTATGTAAATATTAATCTTTGCTCCTCTCATTCAGGTTCCAGATATAAAAATCAGTTTCTTGATGTGTGTCAGGATTGACTTATGGTTGCCTTAATACAATTACTTTTTTGTGTATAAGGCAGCAAGTGTTAAGTGAAGGTACAGCTGTGGTGCATGGAGATGTGGAGATGCTTCTGCCATACACTAGAAGTCCTCAGAGTGAAAGAGAAAAATAATGGACTGTATCGAAAAGAAAAAAATAAAAATAAAACCTTCTCAAACTAGGAGAAGGTCTGTAGAGCTGGCAACTAACAGTTGGTAGAAATAAAGCTTCCTACTGGCAGTCAAATCAAATGTAGTAACAACTCAACGACTCCCTGCTGCTTGCTGACAGCATGGTGTAACACACTGGGACAAACATTCACTTAAACACTGATTGCAGGAAAACGTCATTTCCCCACTCCCCAAGTGGCTTTTTGGTGGCGTGTGCCAGCGCACATGTATGTGTAGGGGGTGTTTAAATCCAGTGGCATGTGTCTGGGAGGACAGCACACACTGGGAGCCAGCTGAGTGAGGGGGTGGGAGAAGGATCACTTGCTTTATAAGTTTTAGTCTGAGTCTTTTAAGACGCTCACTCTCTGATACTATTTCTGGTGTGTTCTCCCTAATCGGTTCTCCAATTTAACAGAGCCTGGCGTGCAAATTATAATTCTTCTGCTATAAATCTGCAGAAAATCTGTGAGGGAGCTGGGTGGAGAGACAGGTACATGGTGTGCGCACACCTACACTCTGCCTTTCAGCCATGGAACGAAATTGCTGCCAGAAATTGTGAAAAATCTCAAGAAGCAAACTTTGACTCTCTCTTGAGACTGAAGGCATTTTTTGTCTTCTTTTTCCTTTTGGAAAGTGATGAATGACAGCTATGTCTCTGATCTGTAGTACTGGCTTTCTGACTGGTGCAAGTAACTGCTTTTGATGCTGTAATCATTTCAGAATAATCCCTCTTTAGAAAGCCTGTTATGTTTTTGAATGAGTCTTTACTTACTTTTGTAGTTTTTTATTTTTATCTCTTGAAGTAGCTGAATGTAGCATTTCATTTTTTTTGCTCTTTCAGCTGATTTCCCTTAATAAAAAGAATCCTTACAATTAATAGCTGACTCCTTCACACTTTATTGTGTCCTCTGGGGCTGGAGACATCAGGTGGATTCCACCTGATACCACTGAAATATAACTACAAGTAGAATGATGCTCCGTAACAGAAAAACACTTCTTAACCAGAGTTTCTGCTGTCTTAAAACATGTTACATGAATTGTTAGGCTGCGTTTGGACTAATAAAATCTTACTCTTCCTGATCAGTTGACTGATTTACATGTGATGAGTCTGGGCCATCATTCTAAATGTCACATGAGGGCCTTTTTGATTGGAACTTTTTGGGCATGGGAATTCTCCTGGTGTGAATTGGTGCAGCTCTCAACTCTTCTCTTGCTACAGAGCTGGCTCTTTTTGCAGATGTTAAGTACTATAACAAAAAAAGAGAAAAAAAATATAAAAAACATTAGCCTAAAAATCAGTAAATGAGAGAAGGTAACTCTAAGGTATTACAGTAGTAGGATTGTAGCTTCAAGCAACAGGCATGTTCTAGCTGTAAAAATGTTAAAGACACAGGAGAAAAATGTTAGACATGTACTAAAAACTAAGTAGGTATATGAAATATTCTCCAAGGTTTAAGCTATATCAGGACCTTAATATTTACACAAAACTCAGTAAATTTCTGTGTTTAACTTTGAGGCATTGTAGAGTGATATGGTTTTGAAGTGCCATCTCCCTGTGTTGCTTTCTCCTCAATATTTGCCTCTTTTTGTTTTAAAGTATTTAAAAATTACATTATCAGGGCATACTGAAAAAGGCATCTTTTCCTACTTAAAGACATGAGATCCTTATATATAGGCAAGTCCTGCAGGGAACTTCTTTTGGTGATGGCCTGCCTAGTAGTAGTGCATAACAGCTAACAGGTTTTTTTCTGCATAAAACACATGCAAAAATTAAGGTCACTGCTGCAATTTTTAAAATATGCTTTTATTTTTTGCCTTTCAGTTAGAGATTTTGTTTGTTTGTCTGTGTCAGTGTGTTGCAGTGACATGTATTGGGTACAGTGGACAACTGTGCCACTGAGCACTGGCATCTTTTCAGATGTCTGGTGTTTTGGCTCAGAAGTATGAGGTCTTTGAGTATTATTCCTCATTTTTGTTCCTAAAAGAGTACCTGATGTAAAGAATAATAATTTTTCAGTTTGAAAAGATTTAAATTATGTTGCCTCTAAGTGCTTCAGCTTTTAAATTCAGAAGAGTTATGTTATGGTCTGTCAAACCATAGGATCTGTATGCTGCAGAGCCTGTGCATGTCTAAGGATACATTTAATTAAACCAGCATTAGTGCATCTATACAGACTTATTAAAACACTTAGTTTGTCTCAATAATATTGATTAAATAGCAGTAGTTTGTTTAATCTAAGTGTATTTTTGCTATTACTGCATTACTTCCAAGTAATCAGGGTAATAGTCATCATCGGTGAAATATCACGTTAGTTATGAAGTAATGCCATAAGAATTGATTTAGACTTGGCAGGAGAGGAAGGCTTTCTGTCATAGAGTGCCAAAGCCTGATTTGGACTATTAGAATGAGAGTTTTACACATAATTTCTGTTCATATAAACAGGGTGTGTTTTATAGGCATATAGGTTATTCCATACTCTGAGTATCCATTATATCAAGGAACACCTCAGACAGTTAATTATGCAAAACATCATGTAAGTAATTACACAGTATTATTATGCATTTAACAGTTTTATTGATTTGCCAGTTGCTCACTTACAGTATTTAGAGCTATAAACAAGAGATGCTCACCCTCAGTTGAAATAGATCCAAGGAAATGAGCTAAAGATAAATGACACTAGTATGCATTGTTGCATCAGATGTAATCCTTAAATGTAGGAGCTGTCAACAGTGATAATTTGCAACACATTGGGGTATCTCAGGATCATTTCCTTCTTGTTAACAAAGTTTATCAACCAGGAAGCATGGGGAATCAACTTGAAATAGAACAGGAAGCAATAATGAATATTTATATATGGTGGGTGAGGAGATTTGAATAATTCCCCCTCGTTTTTGAGGGTCTGTAGAAGTTGCAAGTCAGGCATTTGAAAATTTTGCTTTTTTAAAAGCAGCTCAGAAAAAAAGTGCGGCCTCTCGAATGAGGTGCAGATCTGAAGAGTCAGAGATAATGGTTTGTTTGGCTTGTTTTGTTGAGCTAAGAATGAGCATGCAGTAGTGCAGTTTTCCAGTGCCTCGTGTGCAGGAAGTGCTTTAACAGAGCTTGGGTGGATCACATATGGAGCAATAGCAACTGTTTGGGAGGCTGGATCCTCTGTCAGCAGTCATCAGCTAACTCAGGCCACTGCTGGTAATATGATGGCTTCAAGCATTGCTCCTTCCCTTCCGGCTGCTGCTGGCTTTGGCAGCTGCTCTGGAAGGAGTCACTGGCTTGCTTTGCTTTTCCTTAACAAGGTGAAGTGGAGAAGTTTCAAGAAAACATAAAAGAGAGAAGAAATTGCAAAAAGCAATAAAGCATTCAGCATTTCTTAACAACCCCCCTACCCCACCCCCTCAAAAATGCCCCCACCAAATCACCACAGCTGTTCTGTTTTGCATCGGGTACTCCTTACTACATGGTTGTACGTGTGCGTTGATTATTGAAGACCTTGAGCCTAATAATAGTTTTGTTTGTGCATCCATAGGACGAGATTAGCAATACTTTGCAATTAATGATCTCACCCACTAGGTTAACCAAGCAGGCCTTACCATATTTCTTATTAAAAGAAGAAATCCTTTCTTTTCCTTCCTCCAACTAAGCCAGTGCACCTTAATGCAATGATGATATGTTAGACCCAGCAGTTGTCAAAGCATCGTATTACTGTGATGCCATAATGACACCCTGTCTCTGTAAAGTAGTCATGTTTTCTCAAATCACACGTTGCACCGTTGATTTCTGACATGACACTTCATTCAGTCACTTTCCTTTTCTTCGGCGTCTCCATTCTCTGACAATAGCAGCTGGTGCCCATTTTCCTACTAAGTGATTCACATTTTACCACTTTACTAGAGTGCAATTAGCTGAAGCAGAAAAAAAATGCTCAGTATAAAGCAGCTCAGCTGAAATTGTTACTCAGCTCTTTAACAGGACCTGGTGAATGTCTTGAGGTGTTGTCATGGGTGTCGGTGCGAGAAGCAACGTTTTGGTTTCTTTGCACACAAATGGGTTTTTTTTCTATTACAGTCAGGGAAACCGAGTATGGGAATTCTCTTTTTTTGTCTACTGATTTTAGTATAGACCTGCAAAATGATACTGAAAGTAAGCACAGTATTTAGAAGGAAATGTGGTGTTTATAGTCAAAGCGAGGATCTGGTTTCCATTCCTGACTGCTGCAGTCTTGCTGTGTCACTTAGACAAAGAGATTCTTTAATGCATTGGCTTTCACAGTTAAAGTCTGAGGATAGCAAGACCTTTTTGGTAGACATCCATGTGAGAGGAAGGTATTGGAGGAAAATCAGGTGGATGGTACTGTTAGGTGTGCATAATAACACCTGCCTTGCTGGCGCTCCCACGTAGTAGCTGTCATTACAGATGTCAACTGCTAGCAACCTATTCCGATATTTATGGAAATAGGGCAGTTCCCTTCCCAGGAAAAGAAAATACTTGATGTGCAGGTAAAAGTGGACTTTAGTGTTGGTCTGCAGTAAAAGTGGTCACTTTAACTATTGCACTGTATTTAATTATTTAATTATTGCTGATACCAGCAGCACGGCTGTGAAATAGCGAAGGATGCTGTAAGCAGAGCTTTTCCTTCTTGAAAAGCAAACGTGGAATGTGTTCACGGATCATGAGGTATTGGCATGTTGTTTTGACCTCCTTTGGGTATTGGTAATAAGGAGATGAGGAAAAAGTAACTTTGTGAGCCAGTTATATATACAGATGAAATATAAAGAGCTCCCAGTATCTGGAATGAGACTTTCTTTCTTAAGGCTATATACTGTAATCAGATGCAGTTAATTTTTGCATTCCACTTGTATATTGATACTGATTTAGCCAGTGTCAGCACTGTCAATATCATTAGTAATGTGGCAGGTAGATGGAAATATGAATGTGATTGCATTAATAAATTCTTAATATATTCAGCCTTTCATAAGCACATAGCATTACAATTTATTCACTATTGTTTAAGACCATTTTAAAGAAGAAGTTGCCTATTGCAGTGCTCCTTTATTGTGTCTTTCTGCCAGGAGATCCTGGCTTCAGGTCTTTCTTAAATGAAGTTTTGAAGTAAATTTTGTGTAGACATGAAGGATTAATGCTGTATATTTCATATTAGCCATGGCTTGCAGCACTCTATGTATTTTCTCTCGTATATGCCCATGAAAATGCTTCTAGAGCCTGTTGTTGCTTTTCCTGAAGCTACTGAAGGGAAAGTTTACCTGAGATTTCCCAGTTGTTAGAAAACTTGATTCAGAACAGCCCACCACAAATAGAGCTGCCATTTATTTGACTTAAAATCTAGTAAAGAAGAAAAACAACCTCACCAAGGCTTTAAAATAAATACTGTACATTTTTATATGACACATGTTATTTCTATTCATAAACCTTAACTAAATTTAGATTTTTATTAATCCAATGTGACCTAAAATTTTGCATTAACAGCACAATGTGGAATTGGGCTTATTCTCTTTGAATGCAGATAAAGCCATCATCTTGAAAATAGCTCTTTCTGACAAAAAGGTGTTCTTTTGAAATAAAGTCTTATTCACTACATTCCTCTTAGAGTTAATGTGAATTTTAGTGCCTCTAATTTTAGATTGAAGTGAGGTCTAGAATAAAACCCACTGGCTGACAATTGAATTTATAGATAGTTGTGAATATTTCAGGCTTGAATAATAGAGCTGTAGAATTTCAGACACAGAAAGGAAGAGAGAATTAAACTCCAACTGTAGTTTTACACTATAATGCAATGGTGTCTAGGAATTCTTCAGTGTAACGAGCTAAGTAGTAATTAGGAGGGAACTGAGGGAGGGATTTTACAGAGATCTAGCTTAGGCATTATTCCAAATGTTCAGCATGATAATTTGATGGTGGTCACACCTGCCATCGGTTTTAGATGGCTCTTGAATTACTTTTGTTCAGAAGTGGTGCAGTAAGGAAGGAGTGAAAGCCGTAGGTGTCTGTTGCCCACCCACAGCCAGTACCCAGCCTTGTCTCTGTTTCACCTTCTGGGGATTAAGAAAGTTTTTGTTCTCAGAGTCAGGCGCTGTTGTTTTTGCTTTTCTCTGGAATAATTAATGTTGTAACCGAGTTTACGCTTTGCCAGCGTGCACCAATCTGGTCTGTACTGTGGAAGCTGGAGCCTAAAGCAGCTCTGTCTTGGTTAGTACCAGAACCTGCTGCTTCAGAGGCATCAGCAGACTGGCTCTTGCATAGGCAGCGCTGGTGATCAGATTTTAATGCTCGTTAGAACTGACATGGTATTTTGGTTCTGACTGCTTGGAGTGGGAGATAGCCACTTCTGTACTGGCCAAAACAACAAGCAGTTGACCAGCTAATTAATTGCAAATTTATTTTTTTTTCAGGAATAGGAAGGGTGACATTCAGGCTCATTATTGCACAAATTAGATTTAAAAAATCGGCAATGGAAGTTTTATACGAGAATGTGCCATCAAGCTGGTTATGACAGACTGTAGGCAGTGACTCCTAGTGCTGTATTTTGAGACTTCATGTGTGGGGTCTTGGCAGAAGGGAGGTGAAAAAAGAACTGAGTACCTGTTTTGTCAATACAAGGATCTTAGTGTGTAGAAAATAATATAGAAAAATTAGTTGGTAAAATGTGAAAGTTAATTGATAATCGTAATCATAGCTGTATAAAATTCAGTGTCAGTGCAAGAGGAGAGAGAGATGGAGAGACACCATGTTTTAGTACCCTAATAACTTCTAACTCTAGTCTGAGATCGTAATGTATGTGAGAGCGGTCCAGTAATTATAAGGTAATAAGTGGAGTAGCGGTGTAAGTGCTCTAAATTAAAAGGAATTCGCAGAGCTGCTGTAAGTCAGTGCCGACCCGCTTTCTTTCAAACGTTGACTTGCGAAAAGTGCTTAGCCCAGAGTGCAAGTAGAAAGACAAGAGAGAGCTATCTATTAATTACAGCACTCATTAACAGTGACGGCTACAAGGCAGCAGATGCAGAAGAAAAGGCACACGCTACTGCAGGCTGGCAAGGGGATTTCCCCCCCTCCAGTTCTTGAGGAAAGGACAACACAAGCAGGTGGTCCACTGTAATAAGATATTTTCACGGCTTTAACCTTCCCATTTCCTTGGTTTATTTGCTGACACCAGATAGCTCGCTCCTTCCTCCTCCCCAAATAAACCCTGATTTCAAGTTTAGATGGTAACATTTCTGTACATCAATCTGGCTGTTTTCCAAATATACACGTTGTTTTTTTTTCAGTAGAATTTTACAGTAAAAATCACAACAATTGAGAAATCTAAAAAAAAATCCATGGCATAAAATCCATGGGCTCTGATTTTAGGGTGAATCTCATCTTAAGCACTTATCTTTAGTGAAGGGTCAGGCTTTGATCTCCATTACCCCCATTGGAAAGGAACCCAACTGTTTTGATTTATGTCTTTTTTCTGTTGGTGAATTTGATTTCATATATTAAAGTAGAAAATTATTATAATTTTTTATTCTTAAATAAAAAGAAGTGGAGAAATTAAGATAAGGTCTCAAAAATTATTTCAGCAAATTATGTCAGTCAAATTGTCTGGACTTACATATTTGCTTCGAAAATGCAAGTCCATAGCTCTAGGTGGTCTTATGGGATAGTTGCTTTTCTGTACTTAATGTTTTTAAAGAAATGTTCATAACTGTCATCTGAACTTTGGCAACTTTTGAGAGTACAGTCAGGAAAATACTGGATAGGCCATTTGCTATGTGGTCTCATAATCACAGCTGGAGAAAACGAAGATAATGTCTGAATCAGAGCTTTCTAATTATTTTTGTCCTTTGTTCACCTCAAAATGTGTTAATAGTAAAAAACTTGGGGATGGAAATAGACAAAAATTTCTCCCCCAGTCCTCCCTGTAGAAAGACCTAATTTTTTTCATCAGATATTATATGGTTTTATTTCAGATGCTTAATTCTGAAACTGTGAGAACTGAGAAGACAAAATCTCACTTTATGAAAGACAAAACTTTTATGTAAAATTTCCTCTAATATATTTTTTTTACTCCAAGAATGGAACACATAAAATGTCAGATCCTATAGAGCTGTAGATATATGGGATAGTGGTGTCGTTATTACTGGTTAGTCTGAGGATAATGGCCAGAAAGTAATTGCAGCCACAGCTGATGAATCATTTCACCTAGATTTTGTGGAAATGGAGTTCAGCTGTAATTATTTGTTAGAGTACCCTGTTGATGTGCTACTTCGTTACTAAATAGCTGTATCTATAATAAAGCAATAATAATGAAGAAAAAAAAAGATTGCAAGGGACTTGCTCTTCAGCCCTTGGATCAGATTAGTAGCTGATGGAAACGTGTTTTAGATAAATGTTCTTGAAAAATACTAATTACAGAGCAGAACATTTATGTGATCAAACTTGAAAATATTTGTTTCTGGTAATGGTGGAATTCACAGAAAGAAAGTGTAGATGGAAAAATGAAGACATTTAATAGCCAAGCCATCTAATAGGAATTCTAAAATTTTTTTACTTGCTTGATGACAAGTTCAGAATTTAGAGTTGATGTGAAGTTGACATGTAGCCTAGAGGGCAGGTGGAGGGGACAGTAGAAGGATTTGGTCTCTTTAAAGTTTTTGTTTACTGCCTGTCTGGAGCTTTGACAAAGCTCTGTCATGCCCTTATGCTGATTACCTTCATGTAGAACAAGAAGTATTGACTAATGAATGAATGATGTGAAGTCCCTAACCCTTCCAGAGCAGCCTTAAAGAGCGCTGTCTTTAATACGAGCATTCTTCTTTCTGTCTCTCCCCACTGCAGGCTTCTCTGCAGAATGTCAAGCAAAGATCGACACATTGATTCCAGCTGTTCGTCGTACATCAAGACGGAACCGTCGAGCCCCGCCTCCCTGACGGACAGCATCAACCACCACAGCCCCGGTGGCTCCTCCGACGCCAGCGGGAGCTACAGTTCCACCATGAATGGACATCAGAACGGGCTGGACTCGCCTCCCCTCTACCCCTCGGCCACAGGGCTCGGGGGCAACGGGCCGGTCAGGAAACGGTACGATGACTGCTCCAGCACCATTGCTGAAGACTCACAGACCAAGTGTGAATACATGCTGAACTCCATGCCCAAGAGACTCTGTTTGGTGTGCGGTGACATTGCATCAGGGTACCACTATGGAGTGGCCTCCTGCGAGGCCTGCAAGGCTTTCTTCAAGAGGACAATTCAAGGTTGGTTATTTGCTAAGCTTCCTTTCTTTTGCTCAGAATGAAAATGTATAGTCTTTGGCTGAGGCCCATTAGGACTTCAGGCTGTGCCTTTTCATTCTTCGTGCTGCTTGGTCCTACAGATGTTGCTCATGAAGAAGCCCCTTTGGGAGTTCTTTCTATCCCATATAGCCCAATGTCATGTTTTTTTTTATTCCAAAAAATAGAAAAATGCTGGAGCTAACCAGTTGTTCGGATGCATTGTTCAGATTTGTTTTCTCAATGGATTTGTCTGGATTCCCATGAATGATTGTTGCAGAGAAAGTTTCTGAAGGTTTTCATGGACACCTCTTGAACACACCTTGTGGCTGGCACACAGGATCATGCTTGTGTGTTGCTCCTAGATACACCACTACTGTACTCAAATTTCTGTTACAGAAATACAGTTTGTGTTTGTTAAAGAACCAGTGCATGTAAAATTGGAACAAAAACGCAGTGGTGTAGTGCTTTGTGCATATCAGTGTATTGATGACTGGTCTTTCACCCACTATATGCAGCGGTCTTAAATGGGTTTGTAAAATAACTGTACGATCACGTTCTAAGGAGAGTAAGTTGGCAGCATTTGGTCTCTGCTCAGTATTTTTTACTAATCTGATCTTGATATCTATTACAAATATGCCACATATTTTGGCATAAATTAGTACAAATGGGAAAATTTGCATGACTGCTTCTTCTAGCTTCAGAACCTATGGAGACAAAATAACCTTCTACTTTGATTTAGATATCATCCTTTCAAGTAAAATTGAAGGTGCTTTATTTAAAGAACATGAGGCCAAGCTTGGCCTGTGCAGGAATATAGTGTCACATTAAATTAAACTCAGACTTCAGAGACTAAAATTAGGTTGCTAAGTCCAAATTTAAGCTCCTCAATAAAACCTGCTTGATTTTCATATGTGTTGAGCACCCAAAATTCTCAGGAAAGGCAATGCAATCTGGTGATATACTTTTCTTTTTAAGAATGAACATAAAGCGAGCTTCAGTTTGTAATTTCGCATAATTCCAAATTCAAAACATTTGGTTAAGATTTTTAAAGTATATTGCTTCCATATTTAATGTAAAATAATTAAGGAAAAATAATGGATGTTATTTAAATTTATCTATTGCTGAAGCAGTGGCCATTTTATTAGTCTCCCTTCCATTTTGCTGCTGGGGAGATTTGGGCGTTTTACCAGCATGAAGTGCCCATTTTATGAGGGCCATACAGCCACTAAAAAGAAACTTCAGTTGTTCTAACAGAGCTGAATGTTACACTGCTGGCAACCAGTAAACAAAGATTTGTAGTGGTGGCCTGGGTTTATATGTAAAATGAGTGCACATACAGAAACAGAATGCTCATTCCAAGTCTCTGTTTTGGAAAAAGTAAAAAAAAAAAAAAAAATAAAGAAGAGGTAGGTGATTTCACTTGACCTTCAAGAACATTTTCAGAAAAGCTCAAAAAATATTTCTACTGAAGCAATTTGTATTTTGTGGTTGCTAAACTACAAGCACCAATTTCAACTAGCAACTCTGTTTTTATAAATGGTATTTAATTGCTGTGTAATCGCTGTCCTACAGGACTGAATTGATTCACGATTATTTTAGTTGCATTTTGAGCACCAAAAAAAAAATGCTACAGATACAAAAACTGATTGAAGTGTTGACTTCTGGCAGTAATAGGTAACCTGCAATTTTACACCACAGACAGCAAGTTTCTGGGCATGGGAGCACAAGGCAGAGACGTCATTCTCCATATTAGCAACCTGGACTTGGCCACGCAGCTCAAGTTAGAACTGGCAGCTGTGCAAAAAGTCTCAGTGCGGTTAGAGCACGAGCTGCATCAGCAGGTGACAGTGCTGTGAAGACAAAAAAATGCAATAGGGCAAAACCAAGCATTGAAAAGAAAAGACATAATGAAGAAACTGAGAATAGGAAGTATGTTACCCATCATAATGTCACGGCAGCATCTTCAGCAGTGGTCCTGACTAAACTGGCAAAAATACTGAGAGTTTTCAGGTGCCATCCAAAGTAATAGGAGCTACTGGGTTGAATGAAACCATGGGTTGTGGTAGGTGGCAAAAAGTATATAGGAAAAAGGTGCCTCCTCATGATTTGAATGGGGAAATTTTGCCTTTAGGCTTGCATGAAGAATAATTCCCCTGAGGTTTTTTGTTCTAATTGATAGAATTTAGTTCCAGTGCTCTGGAGGTCATTCTTCCCTGCACCATTTCACTTCCTTGCTCATATTACGTTCCTTCTCTCTCTCTGCTTGTTTTTAAATGAGTTTGCTGCTGCATAACTGCAAATAAGAAAACAGGAAAACAGAAATAAACGCAACAGACGTTGAAATAGTGAATAGAAAACCAGGCTGCCTGAAGAGTAAAATACTGTAACTGTGCATATGTAGGGATAACATGTTTCAGCTCAAAGAATTGCTTATTTAACTTAATTGTGATGGGTACTTTATTATAGATTCAATTAAAACAAGCATATGACTTCCCAAACCTTTGTTGATCATTCATCAGTTTACTGAATTAGCTCAGACTTGTAGATCCTCAGTGCTATTCCTGTTGAAATTATGGGCACAACTGCCCTGGCTTCAGGGAGAGGAAGGCTGAGCAGATAAAGTCAGATTATGAAGCACATCCTGTGTTCATGTAAGGCCTGATGTCCTTTCCACTGAGTCAATGGGAGTCTTTCCAGGGGAGTCTCTTGAGGTCTCAGTAGGTGGAGGCCACAGGCAGCTGCTCAAAGAGCCAGCACAGTTATTTGTGCACCACCAGCATCTCACACAAGGCAGAAGCATCACAGCGCACCTAGTAGCTCATACACAAGGCAAATATCACTCTAATTTAGAGTATACACCTGTTTTTAAGGGTAATGGAGATTATAATTCCCTTTCAGATTTAGCAATTCAGTCTGAAAGACATCCATTCCTGCCTCCTGAAATCAATTCCTTCTAATTTTCTTAAACGTTAAGAAATTAAATGAACTCTCTTTTGACATATTAGAAGGAGTAATTTTGTCTTTTTAGAAAATATATTTTTAACAAAGCTGAAAAATACATTTGCAGTTTTGGTAAAGTTTGCATAATTATGATAAAAATCAATAATACTAGAAAAAATTAGAAAAAAGCTATTTCCTGGCTAAGAAAAAGAAAGAGAACAAAGCCACCAAAAAAGAGCTCAGTATATAAAATTGATGTCTTCTTAGGTCATAGTAGAATGCAGTGATGTTTTGCCCCTTTTGTGAGATAGAAGGTATGGAAGAACTGGATGTTCTCTCTGCTCAGCCTGGTACTCACTCAGCTGCAGCTCTCAGTTTGCTTCTGGGATAATTTACATGGTGGCTGATTGCAAGTGTCTCACAGAAATACACACACAGCCAAATCTTCCTAAAATTGGCTTAACATCAGGGATAGTAGAAAATAGCAACATCTAAAAATAGTTACAGGTCCATTGATTTTTAGGGTCTCTTCACAGTTTTTGCTGTGCACTGTATTATCTTGAAAACTTCGAGCTTTCATTAAAAGAAAGAGAGGAAAGAAAAAAGAATTTTCAGTTGTCAGCTGGGTGCAAAGTCTTGTGTTTGACACAGAGGTCTTGTACTTGCTAGATTATTAGGTTATGCTAGATATTTTGTAGTGAATATTTAGTGTAAATATATTTCTCATAATTTTTATTTGATCAATTATCATAAAGACTACTAAGTACACATTTTCATTAATAATATGTAATTACTCAGTGCTCATAACTTGAACATTTCAGCAGGGAAGATTGAACTGGTATTCTTGTTTTCAGGAGAAGACTGAGATGATAGGACTTACAAGTTCAAAGACAGTTTATTACCCTGTTTTATGTTAGCATTTTTCTCTCTAAAATAATGGCCTGCACCTAGAAAACTTTGATCCTCCTTCCTTCCAAGTTGTCCAGACTACTGTCTTTGGATTCTTTATACTAGCCTGAAAAGACAGTGTACACATTTCTTGTAAGTTTTCTTGCAAAAGTCTCAGATCTTATAAATTCCTTGGATACTGTTTGAATTTTCTCCACAAAAGCTAAATATTTTGCATTTAGTAGTCTTTGTTCTTGAATTTCTTTTCGGGAGGAAGTTGTTTTTGTGTTTATTTTTTGAGGAAAAGCTGTTGGATGAACCGTAGTGAGACATCAGTCTTCTGTGCATACACAGGGTGAGTAAAGCAATAGTTAGTAAGAAGCCCTGCAGTCAGACCCTCACTGTCTCATCATTTAAGAGGTTCATCCCTGAGAGTTGCTGCCTATCCATGTCTCCTAACACAAATAGGAAGTACTCTATCCTTGCAATGCAGTTGTTTTCTACCATCTCATTTTATGCTGCTAGCTAAGAGCCTTCAGCTCTACAGTTCTGCAGGGATGTTCCTATTGTCTTCAAAGCCTGCCCAAACTGCTTTGCACTTTGTTCAGCTTTTTGGTTACTCAGAGTTGTTTTTAATTCCTCTAGTGTTGAGGTTTTTCTGTTCTCTTTAAAGTGTTGACCCATTATTGAACCAGTGTGATCTGTAAAAGTGTAAACACTTTACAGCAAATATATTGTTATTTTTCAATCAGGAAGTTTTAATCAAGAAAGGTAGAGCTAGCTATGTATATTCAGATAAGGCAATATAAAGTTTGATTTGAAGTTGCACGTGACTGAAGTGGCTTCCAAAGAGTATATTGCATTTCTGAAAGCTGTTTTCTGTAATGCATTTTTGAGGGGGAAATGAAAGCAAATTAAACAAGATTTTATGGCTTTTCAGCATATTTTCTGATAGATAAGATTATTGTTTTATAGGATAGGGTGGAGGCTCACATCTGCACTGGCCTGTGGACCTTGGCTTTGGTGCAAAGATGGCAGCCCTCCAGTGAGCTGAGCACTAAATGTCACCTGAATCCATCATTACCTGATTAAATCATTCACCTTCCTTATATAAGTGAAAGTCTGTGCATCAGCATTTCTTTCAAAGAATATTTTAAGCAAGCAGTGATAGATATCTTCCCTTTTCCCCAGTTTCTTCTGTGCCTGTGGGCCAGCCAGACTAGCACATGAGTATTTTTAATTCCTTCCAACACAGCTTTTTATCCTGTCATAATGTCATTGTGTAGCTAAACAAGATGAGACAATAAAATATAAACATGCTGAAATCTGAAAACCAGAGAGAAGTTTAAAAGTATACAGATTATTCTGTCTTTTTTACTATCTCTGCTTTCCTTCCAACCTTGAAAATTGTATGAAGCATTTAGATGATTTGGGAGTAAGAATGAGCATCTGATTGGTTCATGGCTATTTTGAACCCATCAGAAATGCTGTGAAAGAGATGTGATTTACAAAAAGTGCTGGTACACTAGTATGTATCAATGTCATTATAATTAGGTCTGGATCTCCTTTTGTTATAAACATCTCTGAAAGCCTCCAGCCCACTTACAAAACCCTGTCTCATCTGAAACAAGAGACTTGTGAAGACTCAGCTAGCAAGTGATTTATGTTAATGTTTCTATAACTTTTTAATGACCTTTTTTTCTGGTGCGAAAATAATTCCGTTTGCAGCTTTACAGACTGAGATATCCTGTGTGTCTGTAAGCAAACAATGACAATTCTCCATGCCATCGTAGTAGAATGTATCAAAATTGACCTAGATAAAATACCAGTAGGGACCAAATGTAGATAGTTCAGTCTTTCTGACTTGGATAGCTCTTAAGTGACTACCAGGTAGCAGGGGATCAGTTCCCTCCGTGCCTTCAAAGCATTGATTCTCTTTTAAGGTGACCTAAATGCCCTTCATTTC
Source organism: Toxostoma redivivum (assembly GCA_013397375.1). Taxonomy (NCBI): domain Eukaryota; kingdom Metazoa; phylum Chordata; class Aves; order Passeriformes; family Mimidae; genus Toxostoma; species Toxostoma redivivum. The sequence goes on along the minus strand of VXBI01012226.1, from coordinate 1,673,637 downwards.
TTGTGAAGAAGTTGAGATCATGGGGATTCAAAGGTAATTGGACCCTTACAGATTCAACACCCCCTAATATCAGCCTGATACTGAAAATTATGGTGACTTTTTATGATGCTGGAAACCCATCTACCTAAACTTAGAGGCTGATAAAAAACTGTCATGTAGTCAGACGAGCCAACATCACATTTACATTTTTGCTTTAAGTGGCCATCTTGTTTTCTAATAAAAAAAAGAGAAAAAATTGCAAGTGCTAAATATGTTTTAGTTCAGTAACACAGTACACCAATTTCTTCAAAGCAATTCAACATAGTGCCTTCACTAAAAATGTACTTTTAAGTTGTACCTGTCCCTCTGTCAAATACCCTGTTTGAAAACTAACTGCTCCTCCTTAGTTACTTATTCTAGAAAAGGCAACATAAGCAAGAGATGAAACATAGTCCTTCATACATGGTCCTGTCACCTTGAGAAGATCTTTGAGATATTTGGGAACCAAATTCTTAAAGGTTCTGTAACTCTGTGTGTACAGTATTGTTTCTGAAGTCACCTGGGTGAAAAGTTGTGAATACAGTCAACTTTAGACTTAATCATCTCCAGATGACCTGTAGCAGAATTCATAGGTCTATAATTTACAAGAGTTTTCTTGCAGTGTCAGGTGAATCTGTCTGAGGATTTGTCAGCCAAAACTGGATTCAGTTATGTTCAAATCTGACCTCATTCTAGCCTGACCCCACTTCTGAAACCTTATCCATGAGGGTACTTTTACATGTGAAAATATTTACTCAAACTTAAATTCAGCTAAGTTTTGACTGCAAAGTAGGGAGCAGAGTCTGGAAGAACTGAAACTTTAACCTGAGAGTAAATATTTTTACTTTCTTCAGGTCAGCTTCATTAAGACCTATAAACATCAAATAGATTTTTAAGTCTGGGACTTTTTCTCTGTCCTCCTTTTCAGTTAACCTGTTACTCTTGATTCCCAAGAGCACCTCATTCTCAGTTTCTCAGGAGCTTTTCTTTTCCGTTCCAGTTGGATTATGTATAAAGGTGTAACCTAAGATAGTAAGATTCACTCTCTGTGTTAGCTTAGACTCTCCTGTGTCTCTCTTTCTAAGAGTTCTCTTTTATCAAATCCCAGAAGACCTATCGCTGTAATCCTGGCTACTTTCCATTTTTGGAGTTTTGATGCATAGCAGTGCACAGAGAAGCAGGTGTATTCCTTTGGGTCTGTCACCCAGGCAGAGAGAACATAGAGGGGTACCTGGGGTAAACCTGCAGAAAGACTTAAATCCAGTTAAGCAGTAGTCTCTATGAAGAATGAGAACACTTAATTTTTCAACAAGCTTTTTTAAAAAAGATATTAACTTACAAAATGTGAAAGAGAAACTTTGGGAGAGAAATTAACATTATTGAACTGAAATACTGCTTCGTGAGCAGATTATTGTTGCATTGAAAGAGTGTTGGTTAATTTGGGTTCTTTCCTTCTTTTTTTCTTCTGAGCCTGCATTCCCACACAGTAAAAGTTTCGATATGGGTGTCTTCAGTATTCCTCCTGCTTTTTTAAGTGGCTCATGGCTATTCTTTCCAAACACATTTTTACCCCACACTTAAGTCTTCCTCATAGGTTCTACTTGTCCAAAATTTTTCTGAGCATACTTCAATAGCTTGTAGCATTCCTTTTACAATTGTGGTGTTATAATGTCTAATATTGTAGTATGAAAAGGGAAGTAAAGCTTCTGCTAGAACTTGATGTCTCCAGCTTCTATTTTTGTCAGTAATGCTGGAAGGGAGACCCCTGTTCCAGCCTGTTTCTAGATCCAGCTTCTCACTCTCAGTATTTGGGAGGTTCTGAAGTTGTGACTGTTGATGACAATAACTTCTTCCAAGGCAGGAGCCCAGTGCTTTCAGTGACCTCTTCTTTGTCATGGTTATTGCTTCTCCTGTCACCTTTAGTGTCACTGTCAATTGTGTGCAAGAAGTGGCCAAAATGGTTTTGAGAATCTTAGCCAAATCCATTCAGCTGCCTGACTTGTAAGGCCGTTGAGTAAGTCTCTGTACCACAAAAATTGTTCTTCCTTCACTCCTCATTCAAGTTACATCCAAACTTCATCTGTGAGGTAAAAAAGAAATGGTACCTTGGCCCACTTACTCTTGAGCTTTGTGTAAAGGTGTGACCATCTGAAGCATCTATAATTGGAGAGCTGGGTATATGGCGTAAGTTTTAGCAGCTCACCTGTTGTCTCAGGATCAAATGGCATAATGTTTTCAGTGAGTCAGTTGCTCTTGATAAGCACAGTGTTTTAGAATATTTTCTCATTTTTTGGCTGAGATAATAAAATTTAACATATCAGTAGAAAAAGGAACTGGTTTAAAATAAACATTCATCAGTACATGAAGAAAGAAAAGGGGCATAGGCTGGTATAAATCCCATTATATTATTCTAGCACAGGAAAATGTATTTGGGGAGTGAGGATTTGACATATATTTTTATTTTCAAGCATCATACTAATTTATATTACTCAGCCCTTTAACTGCCAAACTGTAAAAGTCCATTATGCTACTGAAAGGAATATACAAATTATCCCCTGGCACTTTAGGCAGGAGTTTTACATATATGCTGTTATTCTATCAGCCAGCTAGCTGCACGATTCTATTAAGGAGTAAGTGAGAAAATTATATTGCCTGCAAACTAATTGTACAAAAGACTCTGAAATAAGTAATCAGAGCCCAGTTCTTTCTGAAAACCAGCCAGGAGATATTATAAATCGCTCAATCGCTCTTGTCAGCCCAGTTTAAAGACCCAGAGCTGCCATGTTGATTTTATTCACTGTATAATACAGCTTCCTCTCCAGCTGTTGACAGGACTGGGCAAACTCAGCTTCTGCTCTTCCTAGCTTCTCAGTTTCAGCCTCTAGCATCTTGAAGTAAGCAAGGAATTGGTGGAGCTTCCTTCTGGATCTTTCTCTGAAATAAAATGGCAGATCTGAGTATCTTGAATGGAAATTCGTATCTAGAAGTAAATAAGAAATTTTGAGTGCTCTAATGATCTGGAATATGCAATAAATTCAGGTTTTTAACAAAAATAAATCCACTAATTTTATAGCACTTGGAGTGCTAAGTAAAATTTTAGTATGGTATAGATATCCACTGCATCTACATGTGAACTGGAGAAAAAATGTTAGTTCCTTGAACTCTTACTGCAGTGTAGCCGTGTTCTAAAATGCTCAACACTTTACGGGGACTGTGGTCATTGGTAAGTTTTGGATCTTTGTTGTTTCTGTTGCTGTAACTCTGCTGAGCTCATTGGAGGAATTCTTTGCAGCATCTTCCAAGTTCATACCAAAAATGAAGATTGACCATCTGCTGTAAAATACAGTTCATTAAAGGAAAACAGTTTAAATTGAGAGGAGATTCTCCCTGTAAGCTAAAGTCCTGGAATCCAAGTGACTAGAATAATAGCTCCTTTTAGCATTCTTTAGGTGTCAAGAATTTGCAGGAAAAGTAAGTTACACTGTGCCTGCTGCAGACTGTTGCATAGTTTGCAGGAATGTGAAATGTCAGGATATGGATTAGAAGTGTCTGCATAATGAAATGAGCAGTCTTGCATTTTTCTTTCTGGTTCTGAATGCTACTTTTTGGTGTTGGCACCTGTACCTTTGTCTCTCTGGACAGGAGCTCTTGAGTGTTCCACCTGCGCTGGTAGAGAGCTTAGCTTCCTAAAGTTCTCTCTTACAATCTTGATCAAGATCATTTCTGACCTTGTGCAAAGGTATCTTTGATCTTGTGCAAAACATTTCTGATTCCATTTTTTTTAAATAGGGATAATACATTTATTATTGTAGTATAATGAAAAGTTTGTGAAAACTTTGGAAGTCTTCCTATACAGTGGTTTTACCTTTCTAAGAATGCCTTGTTAGAGTGAGAGGATAATGTGAATCCTTTTTTAAACTTGCCCTTACCATCATTTTCTACTTACCCTTCCAAAACTGTTATTTCCTAACTTTTCTAATGTGTATTGGAAGGACATTTTGCAGGAATTGTTGTGCTGAATTCCCTACCCACCATATCCTTCAGTTTCTTAAATAGCTTTCTCCACAGCAGCTAAGAAAGGGGAAAGGGACTAAACTGCTTTGACTTCTGTCATTAGCATTCAGGCATAGCAAGATCTGTTTTACTCACCAGCATTGCTAACTCACTCATGCAGCAATGTCCAGGAGGAAGAAATTCTGCAAAGGCCTGAAAAGGTTATGCCAAATATGCTGGTTGTGTTGGCAGAGTACAGATATTGCCGTGCAGACCTCCTTTATCATAAATACTTAACCAATTTTCAATAGATGTAAGTGGTTTAAGTATTACTTCCTGTTGAATTAGCAGTTGCTGAGCATTTGAGTCTTTGTGCAATCCTGCAATCCACTAATGTGATATTTAATGAGGAGACATCAGTCTGGAGAAAGGTAGTCAATATAAATCAGTGTTTACGAAGTGTGATTAACTCTGAAATATTTCATCAATGCTGTGGTCCCAGGCAGACTCTATGCTAATTATTAGAACCTGTGCATGTTTCAGGGGACTTCAATGGACCCTGAGTGCAGCAAACATGGAGCAGCAAAATTGCGATTATGCTTGGACTGTCTCTGATGACAATTTATGCATTTGGTGTGATGACCTCTTGCTTCCCAAGAGGGCAATAAGCAGAATGCATTTTCATTAAGATACTAATGCACTTAATCACAGGGGGAAAGGGTTAGAAAATAAAGAAATACCTTTAAAGCAAGATGTGACAGACTGATCAGGAAGATACTTTATTTAAAAGTCAGTTTCCTGGTGTAACTTCCGACTACTGCAAAGTCTGTCATACTGGATGTAGTCATGGGCAATAGGATGCATGGCTGGGCAGATGAATAAGCTGAGCTAAGCTGTTTCATGAGAAGTGCAGTGGTACTAGGGCAAAAGAGAACAGATGTTCTCCCATTTGGACTTGGATACCCAAAGATTTGATTTTAAAAAATACTCATGTATTTGACTAATTCATTTACAAGCTTTTATTTTCTTGTTTTTGAGGAGAAATAATATGTATTAAGCAGTAACAAAAAAGTAAAAAGAGACTGCTTTGCCCAGCAGGGCTCACATTTAAGGATTGAGCTTGTTGCAGGCCTTAAGAGGGGAATTGGGAAAAGCAAGGGCAAAGGCAAACATCCCTTTCAGATTTTGTTATTCTCACAGCTTGGCAGGAGCGATCCTATTCCTGATGCCTCTCAGTACAAGAATTTGGTCTAAAGTACAGAGAGAAGAGGAGATGTTTTGGAGCAGAGGTCTGGCCTGGCAGCTGTAGAATGTGCTGGATGTGGTGGTAACAGTCCTGGGGAACCCTGCCTGATGCTCTGTGCCAGCTGTAGTGGAAGAAGAAGGGTGAAACTCCATGGTACCTGTTATAGTTGATTATACAGTAAAGCACTCCTCCTTTTGTATTCTAGGCAAAGAGAGACTAATGAAATTGGCTTAAAAGGAAGAGTGCTCAGATAAGGAACCTGAGCCTATGTCTTGGTACAGAAAGTAAACGACAAAATGTCTTTCTTCTACCAGCAGGAATAATATACATGGAGGATTTTGTTAGGGACCATATTTGGAGTGAGACACAGACTGACTTTAATTGTGGTTTTGTATATATTTCTTTCATATAGATATCTAGATTAAAAAAAAAAGGAGTGAGAAAACTTCATCTTTTACCTCAGCTATTTATTTTTACTTGAAAGGTGTTTCCTTTCTGTAGCACTGCTTACTCATGATATATTCCAAAATGAATTACAACAGCAATTGTATGAGTACTTCTGTGTATCTGTTGTGTTGGTTAGGCAATGAGTCTGAACTTCTCTTCCCTGTCTGTTCCATCACAGGTAACATAGAGTACAGCTGCCCAGCAACGAATGAATGTGAAATCACAAAGCGCAGACGCAAGTCCTGCCAAGCCTGCCGCTTCATGAAGTGTCTAAAAGTTGGCATGCTGAAAGAAGGTAAGACTAACTACCTCAATCTGTATCTCTCTGCAAACACTTGCTACAACTGTAGGGCAATCAGGAAAGAAGAGAGACTGGTGAGTGTTCTAATCAGTTATTGCAAAGACAATTTTCATATATACTTGCTCTTTCTGACATCTGCTTCTAAGCTATTGGATCATGCTTTATCCACATAGAGTTCATCATCTTGTGTAGTACAGCAAAATGTACCTCAGCATTCAATCTCCTTCAGTAAGTAACTGATAGAATAACCATCAGAATTCTCAAGGATTTCTTTCCTCCATTCCACTGTTACTGTGTCCCAGTTTTGGCAGAAAACCAAAACAAGCACTGTGCCTTCTTTTCCCTGCTTTTATTCAGTCTTCATTCCATCAGGACAAATGAAAGGATTACTTCTAAATTGAATAAGTATTGTGTGTGTGTGTGTGTGTGTGTGTGCATGCGTGTGTGTGTGTACTGAAGTTACTGTAACTACACTGGAGCAAATTATGGCATGCAGAAGAGGAAAATCCACCCCTCTCCTTTTTTTCCATAAAAGTGTCTGAGAACCACTGCCCCTCACTGTAAGTATATATTGAATGTTTTAATCAGTTACATTTTGAAGATACGGAATGCAAGGAAATGTACTCAAGAAATGGTGCTGTCTTATCTGGAACCTACTTGCTCTATGTTACACAAGGAGGTGATTCCTCAAATCTTGGTTGCCTGCTATGCACTTACATTGCTGTAATGTATATGCAAGAATACATTCTAAGTGCATGTATTATATGCATTATTATTTTAGGGCACTGTCACCATCAAGAAAGATGCCATGGACTTCTGAACTAGATAAAGATTTGAAATAAAATCAACATAATGTTCTCTAAGTATTGTATCCAGTGGAGAGTACCTTGTGTTAAGCAACCACTTCAAAACTATGCAATTTGGCTTTCTCAGTGCTTGAAAACTCAGCTTTAATAGCTGGCTGATTTTTGCAAATGGTTTGGTGGTAATGTAAAACCTGTTAAGTATGCAGCTATCAGGGTAAAAATCCAAGAAACAACATAGACCAGTGGTGAGATGATGGGCAAATTAGGCCTATCACGCACCTACAGACATATTCTTATTGGATTATACTTACTAAGAATAAACCTTGTTCTGTGCAACTGCTTTGGCAGATGCTATGAGCCTGTGAGCCAAATCCTGCTGTCCTTAGTCTTACTTGAGCAAAACTCCTGTCAGATTCGATGGAGATTTTGCCTCAGTAAGAACGGCAGGATTTGACCCTCTCTTCAGTGGTGATGGGAGAGTTCTTACTTGCCAAAATCCTCACATAGCTGACCACTAGGAGCAGGTACTTGAAAGTGAAATCATGATGCTTAGATAAATTAAAAGGGATGACTGGGTATGGCACCTTTTGAAGTGGACTGTGCTTCTTAGCATGTTTTTTTAGTAAGTTAAGACCCTGTATCACTACTAACTTAATATACAGATATATTGAGCAACTTTGAAAATGAAACAGTGCTACCAAGAGCACATGCAGGTGAATTGATTTAATCCTTTTCCTCTAAATTTTGAGGGCACTACTGTGCATCCATTAACATAAGTATTTTAAAAAATCTAGCCTGTGTGTAGCTTCTGTGACTCCAAGAAGTTGTCTCCTTTACAAATGAGTAATTATCTCAGCAAATTTGTGTGCAGATTTACTGTTTCTGCATACAATTTTGTTAACTTAGATAATTCAGTTACATAATACAGATGTACATTGTAATATTTTTTGTTTGAATGTTCATTGTCCATGGATTCAAATCATTCCCACAAGTTTTCTTAATAAGAAAGCGTAAATTTTCTACTCTAAAAGTACATAGCTTTTTCTAAATGGCAAAAAACTAATTGTTTTGGAAATACAGTTTTGTTTATTTACCCCCTATTATAACAACTTACAAGAACCTATAAGGACATTTTATTTTTTTCCCCCTTTAGTGGCCACTTTTTAAACCATACCGATTCACAGTACACTTGTAAGACTGTACTTGTAGTAAAGATTTTTTTTTTTCTTGTTGGAGGGTAGTTTTGGAGCTGGGTATTGTTTTTGCCTATGGAAAAGTCTGGAGATGGCTTTTTGACTTGGAGCACATTATTTATGTACAGAATTAAGAAAGATAATATACTGACTTCTTTAATGTGTAAAGTGGTATAAATTTATTGATTAGCAGGGACTTAAAATAAGCTGAAATTATTCTTGCTGTATCTCAAGTGTTTCTTTATGTACAGACAAGTACATAAAGTACATTTCAGTCCCATGCAGCATGTCAGAGATCATGGTGCAGTAAATCTATTCAAATGTAAACCTGTTCAATTCAATTACCAGTTTATAATAAAATTTGCTGCTGCAGTCTCCACGTTTGTCACAGCAGTCTCTACATGCTGATGGCACAGCATGCCTGGAAATTGACAGCCTAAATCTATTTACAAAAAAAATTTAGTTGCAGACCTGAAATAAAATCAAGTTTAAGCAGCTTTGAGAGGAGCATCACATTCCTTACAAGAACAGCACATCTGCCAGGGTGCATCATCTCCAGAAATCTTACCTGGTTTGAGGGGCATTTTCTTGTAGGAATTTATCCTTAATGAATATTTTTAAGTGTAATCCAAAGTGAAACAATTACCAGATGTTGTGCTTCCCTTTGCATTTGAAAGGATTTTACTACATTGTAATTTTGAGAATTGTCATATAAATTTCATTATAGAAATCACAGAGCCTGGAAAAAGATTCTGAGTTTTAGCTTGGCTTCTAGGGCAAGGTCTCAAAACCACTTATAGCAAAAGTATAGAGTGGCTTCCCTTATGACATCTGCATGTTGAATCATTTATGTGACAAGATAATGGTGTTTTTCATCAAGCATCCAGTGTTTCTGTGGGAGACCTGGTGTTAGGGCTGTGGGGCTTGGGTCAAATCCTGGGAGGGAATTGCATTTCTGGTCACGTGGAGTAGGGATTTTCTGTGCATATTCTCATGGATGTTGCTGGGGCTTAACCAGCAGCACCTCAATCAAGATTCTTAATAATTTGTTAGATGTGAGCCAGGAGCCAGAGAAGGAATGTTACAGCAGTGCTGGGCTGGAGTGGGAGTGAGGTCCTGGCTGCATCTCTTTTTGAGTATCATAAGAAAGTTTGTACAGACTGATCTGGAGGAGCACATAATTTTGGTTTAGCCCATGGACTGTTACTTGAAAACATGTCTGGGTCTGTGGATGGGTTTTGAGTATGTTACACTTCATACTGTAGCACTCAGCAGAGGCTAATGAGCTTTAGGCACAGGATAAATATGAGGGTGTTTGTGTTTTCATTTACTTTTCTAGGTAAGGGTTATTAGCAGCAAAGCAGAATACATTGCACTCAAAGAAGAAAAATTACATTTTTCTATATTTAATTTTGTGTGTCAGTGTTACAAAAAAACAGATTTTCAAGTATCATAATTGATTCTTCTATCGAAATGCAGTTTCTTTGACTGCACTTATATTTTGTTGGATTGTCTCAGATTCATGAGAGCAAATGAAACATTAAAGATTCTTGGATAGTCTAGGGAGAAACTTTTCAAATGTATCCCTAGAGATTTCTTGAAATAATATTGCAGTTGCTAAAAAGGTGCAGGGAGACATGTACAACAATCTGCCCTTTTTAAAAATGAACATTTTTAAGACATTCAGTAGTTTTCAGTTCTATTGGTTTATAACCTTTCTTTTAAGTTTGGCTTTTCAAACTCTTTGGAAGCCAGTAATTAGTTTACTTCAGGTGGTAGAATTAAATCTGTGTTCATGTGCAAGACTGGGTATTTTGGCTATTTCCCTTTTTATACAGCTAGTTGGATTGAGAAAAAGGGGTTGATTTTTTTCCTTTTCTAAGAAGAAAAATTGAATGTAAAACAACATAAGATGGTATGGGGAATCTTAAGTAGATATTTGACTTGTTTTTTTTTCTATTGCTAGGTGATCTGGGTGAATAGAATTCAACATTTAATCTTTAATTAGTACTATATGCCTATTAATAATATTTATAGAACTACTTACTTTTTTGTTTGTGATAGAAGATGTTATTCCAAGTTATTATAGGACAGATCTTGTTCTGAAGAGCCTCCCATATGAAATAATTCCAGTGTAGTAATTATTTTTAAAAAAATACTTTTTCTTTCAGATGTTATATTTGTGTAACCATTTCTGCAAGAGGTTATTCCATATGTTTTTGTTTTCTCCACAGAAGCAAAGCCTTAGCCTTAGTTTTACCTGCCCCTGTGTTGTAGTTCAGAGAGGAATCTGTTGAGTGGCACTAATGCAGCTTTTAGACCATCTGGAATACTGTATCCTGTTTTAGCTCTCACAGTTCTGTGCAGTACTAGTTTGTATTTCTTACAGGACTGTTGATACCAAAACATCTCCCATGTATTTCTCATTTCTGATATTTGGGTATCTTCAGAATTTGTTATGGACTGAGTGCAGTGGCTGATCTGCATGGCTTGTTACTTCAGAAAGTATTTCCTAAATGAGTGATACATGGAAAATAAATCTAAGTTTATATGAAAAGTAAAGTATACTATAATAAAAGGGCATGGTTTACTTCATATTAAGTATGTTTGTGTTTTCCTTAGGAATAGATGGCATTTGGAAATTATCATCAGTCACTTGGTACCCAGTTAGAATAGGCAGAGCAACAAAATTCCAGCTTAATTAGTCCTGCTATTACAAATGAGAGGGCAGATCCTCACCAAGTATTAATGGAATCTCTTGGAGCTGTGTTAGATTGCTGCTCATTTGGCATGTTTAGCAATCTGTGCTATGGGGAAATCAGCAATACCTTTTTGTGGCTGTGAATCTTCACAGTTGCTCCTACATAAGCCATCATTCAGGCTCTAAAAATGAACAGAAACTCTCTGAGCTCTTCATCTGGTGGTGCTGACTTGATGTGTAACCCTTCCCATCACAACAGAGCAGTTTGCAGGTTGTACTTGCACTGCTCGATGAGTAGCCCTTAACACACCTCTCATTCATTAGTTTGCTCGGGTTTTTTGAGAATTCATACTGGCCCTCAAAGAGATCTCAGCATCCCTAGGGAAATGGTAAGGCAGTAGTTAGAATCTGCCTTGTAAAGAAATCCTGGGCTTTTAAGTGTTTTGCTTCAGCTGTAATCTGAATAAAAGCAATTACTGACAGTTTTCAAAATGCTTGAGTGTTTTACATGGTCATGTAATGAACCAGAAGATAATTACACGAGTTAAACTTTTTCTTAACATGCTAAAATTGAGTGTATCTAAAATATTTTTGCTTCACACTTCGAGAGATTTCATTAATTCAAATATAAGAATACATTTTTAAAAAGAGATATGTGTATTTGTATTTTAAAGCATAATTTACTGAGTTTATTATGGAAAGATTACCGTATGAACATCTTTGGCTTGTGTTAAGCAGCAGATCGGATTAAATTATCATATTGATCCTTTCTGGCTTGGACAGTCTATGAAAATGAATCCAATACAGCAAGGAGAACAGGCAGCTTGAATTTAGTCTTACGTAAAGAGATGCATGATATGCAGAGGAGCAGATTAATGGATTCTCTCTCAAAATAATAAATAAAACTAAGCAATCTTCTTTATGACTAAAATTGTGTTATCACCTATGATTTGAGGGTAGGGAGAAAGCCTGCTTAATAGGATTCCTTCTAACAACATCTCTTTTGAAAAGACCTGTGCATCAGATATTGCCAAGGTAAATTTCTCTTACAAGTCTAATACCATTAGTCTGCCAAACCGAAAGCAGAAATTATTGTGGACGAAGTTTTAGTTTCTGCTGCCTTCAGAAATCAGAACAAAGGAAAGGAGAAAGCATTAATGGTATTCAGAGAAAATATTTCTGTACAGGATGACAGTTAATAGAGCGGCAGTGACCTCAGTGATATTTCTTATGCTCACTATCGTAATACTACACTTAAGGAGCTCCTCCATTAATGGAGGATATTAAACAAACCTCCTGCGTTACAACATCAAGAGATAACATAGTGCGTCTTCTGTTGATGTCTCAGCTCTCTTCTATGTTTCAATGTATTATGAAGGAATTTGGTTTCTAGTGCAGATATTTTTTTGAACTGTTTCTTTTCCTTTTCTATTCCTTCCTTTCCCCCTTTCTTGCCTTCCTTCCCCATTCACCCATTCTCTCCTTTTCTTCCTCCCTTTTATTTCTCCCTTTCCTTCACTTTTATTTCTTCCTTTCCCCTTTTTCTTTCCTCCTTTCCCTTTGCACTCCTTTTCTTTCTTTCTTTCTTTCACCGTGTGCTTGGATTAATATATACTGGGACCTGTTAAATCTCCTTGGAAACAATAGAAGCTAATCTCTAAGTGCTGTTGGTGTTCATAAGTAGGCATCTTTGCTCCTAACCAAAATGTGACCTGATAGCCCAGTTCACACATTAGAACTGACAGCCCAATTTGTCTGCCCGAAAACGCAGCTCATGACTATCCACTCTCTGTAACTGATGAAGAAGGACAAACTATTCAACTTCAGGTTAGTGTTTATAGTCAGCTCAAGCAACTAGCATTTCTATTCATCCACGAGAAAAATACCCCAGAAAAAACAAATTTTGGGGATGTGGATGTTCTTCCCAACTCACACAAAACCACCTACAGCTCCTACTAAGTGTAAGCCTCCTGAGAAGTTTTCATGGTGCTTGTGTTGCAGTGTTGTGCCACTCTGGTTTGTTTCCTGTCTCTGAATATTTTGGGGAATAAAACAGATATCCCAGCAGTTCAGTCTTTAAATATAATTTCCCTCTTCCTAGACAAAATTTTGTTTCACCATTGTCTCTTTATACAAATGCTCCCCTTCCATAAAAGAGGAGGTATGGAGTGGATGTGGAGAAAGCAGTATTGTTTGTAAATCTGAGCTTGAGAACTATGGACATTTCTTGGCTTTACACTGATCTGGAAATGGGGAGGTTTTTGTGTTAGCATTTGCAAATCTGAGGTCAGAGCTGTTTGCTGGCTCACTCACCAGCAGCTTCCTTGAGATTAACTGTTAGGTTGGGTCTGCTCACGCAATCATCGCTGCTGAGAATCCCAGTGACAGCAGTTGTTTGCAGGGTCAGGCAAGAATACTTCCAACCTAAAGTTACTTTGTACTTTTGTTATTGAAAATAATGAGTTTGAAATATTTTGAATAGGATTAAATTTTACTGTAATTTTCTTAGTGCACATACCTTACGTATTACTTGCTCAGAATTGGAAGGAGTAGGTTCTGCAGTTTCATGAGTCTACTTAAATTACTATTAAAAATTAATCACTTTGTACTAATACTTTCTCATCATAATCTGAGGTGGTTAACTGTATGTCCTCATTTGTCATATTTATTCTTTTGATCCTAAATTAAGGTAGCAGTATTTTCCTAATTTTCTAGAAAATACTCCCTTTTTTGCAAAGGATATTAATTGAATTTAGCCCTTGTGAACATTTGCTTATGCACTGGAAGAATAGTGACAGCAGTATAAGTTATAGGGATAGGTAGAGACAAGTCTGAAGGTTGCAGGACTTTTCCCATGATCTCTCAGACAAGTAGCTGCCTTTCATTCTTGGTCTCTGCCACCCATAAACACATGAATGTGGCAGTGCCATTTATTGCAGAGTACTTGAATTCTTATACATGAGTCCTGCCCTATATTAAATAGGGCTCATTTTGTAAACAGTAACATTAATATAATTCGTATTCTTCACTTTTTTCTGCTTCTGCTGTGCAGGTACTTGCACATCCCCTGCTTGGGTGGACTAGGTAGGCGTAGCATCTCTGGTAGAGGTGCATTTAAGGGTAATGCATATCCGTATCTCTGAAGTGCCACTCTGGAGACAACCTTTCTGTATTTTACTCAGACTTTGCCTGGCAGCACTCACATCTCTTCATTAAGACTCTTGCCGTGTAAAATCTTTGTTGAAACAACAGAATGTATGGTAGGATTATTTGGGGTAAAGGGCTGAAATGATGGAGGTGCTGGCAATTAGAACCCATGTGGCAGATGTACAGGCAGACTTCTGCTGCTTGGGATGGATTGGCACTGTAAAGCTTGGAGGCTGAGGAGCTCTCTTGGCCTCTTCACTCAGTCAAAGCTATGAATGTGTTGAAAAGCAAGATTTCTACCTTGTTACATCTGACCTCATATAGTGCTATCCCTCAAATATGACACACTTCTGAATCTCTGCTGTCTTACAAAAAAAGAAAAAGTTAGAATCAATGTGGGTTTTGAGACATTATTGTAGCTAAGCCACAGTCTTCTCTCTAACCAATCATTGCCCTTTTATAAGCTGAGGAGTTATTGCAAGTGGTGAGCCTTTGCCAGTTCTACTCACTGAGTCACTGGAATATGAAGTTGGGCTATTATTTCATTTGGTGTTTGTAATGTGGCTTTTGTGGTTGGAAGTAAGCAGCCTGAATTCTGAAATAAATGTGATCATCTGCAATGAACTATCCCTTTGTGAGATTTTGCCATACTTACTTGCTATTCTTGTAATAGATCTCATCTAACCAGCTTTTTCTTTTCTTTTTTTTTTTTTATTTTTCCTTCTTTTTTGTTTTCTTTTATTCCACTCTTTATATGACAGAAAAGGGAAATTATGAGGGGAGTCTGTTGTGCTCACAGTAGTGGCTTAATATAGCTATTAATCTTTATAAATGAAAAACATAGCTTTATTTTAAGCCTCAGTAGGCTTTTATTAGATAAATGATTCTGGAGAAAGTTAAACACAGCTATGTTATATATATATACTTACTGAATAATATCAATATTTTCCTTTTTGCTCTTTATTGTTCCAGCAAAGTTAATATGTGTATCTATTTTTCTCTTAAGCATCTGATTTAGGTATAAGATGAGAAGTCAATTTGATTTACAGTTTTAGTGCAGCAGATCCAAAATCAACATTCAGTACAACTTGCTTGCGTGGGGTCTTACTGTAGTCCATGTTAAAACAGTTAATTATTAAAATACCTAATTTAGAAAAATTGAAATAATTTCTAAAAGAAAGTCTGCATGATATTGTCCCTTAATCAGCTTAACTCCAGTCTGTGCCCTTAGTGGCAGAATTGTTGGTGTGCTGTAAATGTTTATCAGCAAAACTGCTTAGCTAGGAATAGACAGAATGTTGGTAACTTGCTACATGCTGAGCACATACAGATCCTAGGAAAAAACAAGTAATACAAGATCGTCACCCTCATCTTTTGTCTCCTTTTCTTTCCCTCTTCAGCCAAGTATTAGTCCATACAGTGCTGTTCTTGTAATTTTTAGTCAGCAATGTAAAAATTACTTCACCAGTGCCCTTTCTAGTACTCCTTTCAGTCTTGTGGGTGGCTGACTGAAGATGACCCACATCTTTTGTTCTGATCTGAATCAATCAACAGATCAGTCATATCATTTTTTCAACACTTGTACAGCCACATGTTGCTTTTCATGACAGTCTGCTGGATAGTGTTTACAATGGTCTCCAGCATCTGCAGTTCCTATGCTCTCTCATTTTCATATTTTCTGTAGTTCAATCCAAGCTTTGGAAACAGGCACCTGAGATTTCATTGCATGGTCAATCTCACATTTCAGCGGGTAACATTTGGAAAGAGTATCTTGTTCTAAGTCACCAGAACTACTGCATTTCTGGATAGAAGTGGTATCAGTTATGGTAGGATGACTTAAGAAACAGCATAAATACACTTTGGATCCAGATTGAGGGTACCTGTCTGTTACTATTGAAATGTTAAGAGAGGTCTTCATCTGAACTGATTTTTCAGGTCACAAGCCAGTTGCTGTTTCCCCTGTCAAACTTTTAATGAAAGGTCTTAAGTTTCCAGTTTGAAGAGAGAATAGACTGCTAAATATCAAAGGAAAATGAATGTTTCCCTTAAAAAGTAGCAATCTGTTTTAAAATACCAGTTTACATGTATTCTTCCTCAAAGATGTATTAGAAAGTTTCTGCTGAGTTATAACTCAGGTAAAGAATTAGGCTGAGATAATAAGGTACTGAATAGGCTCTTCCTTCTCGACAGCCCTCAAGAACATCACCCAAAGTACAAGTCTCTGACTATATTTCAGACAAAAAGAAATTGGAACACCTCTTGAGTCTGGTTTTCACAGACATAGTCTTTACTGGTCTTCCATCTGCTGGAGTGTTCCACATGGCCATTGTTTGATCCTGCATGAGATGCAGTAATTGGAGAACAAAGCCACAGAGTAGCTGAGATGACATAAGATCCTTCTCTTTTCTCTTTTTATCTTCTCTCATTTTGATGACTTTCTATTCATTTTCCTCTTCCAAACCACAATTGTATCAGAAGAATACTGATGAGAAAATAGTTGCTGTGAGCACATATCCTCCAGGCAGTTTTTTTTCTGGCCAGGTGGGAGAGAAAAATCATTAATTCCTTGAGGTTCTTGTTAGCTGACTCACTGTTTCGTGAGGACTAGTCAGGCTGAATGACTGTATTTCCTTCTGGGCATCCTGGTATTGCTGGAGATATCCATCCTGGCAAGATGCTTCAGCTCACCTCCAATTAAAATACTTGGTATGGAAGTGTTCTTAAACACAGCTGATTAATGAAGTTAGGAAAAACATTTGAATGCAGAGTGTTAAGGCTTCCAACATTGGCGTTCCTCTCTAGGGAGGTGTGTGCAATGAGAAAGCATTAGGAATGTTAGCAATCCATCCCTTTTTGTTCCCATTTGTTTTGTCTAATTTCCTGCCTTCCTTAATGCTGGTTAGCTGAAATAAGTCTTCTTTTTCTCCTCTTCTCCATTCCCTCCCCCTTTATGGAATAGCCCGTGACACGTGCCTGTAAAGTGGCTTCTTGGGAATTTGCAAGTCTTTGAATGTGTTATCTGATTAAAGGGATGTATGTGTCTTTAATTCTCGTCTGCAGTTTCACCTCTGACCCCATCTGTTAGAGTGGAAAGGAGCTGAGAGTCAGCAAAGTCCCAGATTCAACCCAGATAACCTGCAGTGTGCACATTTGAATGCTTTAACTCCTCGGTTGCCCCTGAAAATTACATACTTAATTAAGTGACAGGTTTCATTGGAAAATGTGGAGGGTCTGATATGAGACAGGTGAATTGTTTATTTTGTTGATATGCTTAAGGTAGGATAATGTAGTCCTGGCTTTGTCTTTTCTATTAAAGAAGAAAAGAACATATAGAGGTGCGACATAAATGTGTATAAGATCTTGTTTGCACATGTGTATTTTCATATATTTATTATTTTAATATACCAGTTTCTTGCTTACAGAAGTGGAAAGTCAAACCCCTATTTCTACTTCGTTTTTGAAAAGGAAGCTGAATTATGTGGTTGGAAATGATGTTGCAGTTTTGGGTGGGTTTTTTAAATACTCCTGAATAAGGCAGTAGAAATAATGTCATTGAAAGATTTAAGTAGATCACACGAGGGTCATTTACATTATATATTGCTAATATTGTGCTTTTTTGCAGAACAATGTATTTGTGACATTTTCTGTGCTTTACAGATAGATATTGTAAGTGATGGGAATATCACACTATGTTTGGACATGTGAGTGTTTTGATTTTTTCCTCTGGTCATTTTCTTTTCTAGCTTTCAAACACTCTTAAAACTGAAAGGATTTTCAGTATCCCAGATCCACCATCCCTGTTCTCTGAAAGCTAGAGCCAAATTCTTCCCCCACTTACATCTGTTCAACTCTAGTGGTTTCACTTATGCTATGTGGCTGTAACAATGCAGAATTTGTCCTAATCTGCCCTTTCTTTTTCGATGGAGAATATGCACGTGCAAAGTGTACGTGAACACAGTGAACTGCAAATAGAAAAAATGTATGTATTTTGTGTGTTTGTGTGTACACACACATAGATAAACAGCACACAGACAGGTTTGATAGTATATCTACTGTACATAATATTGTAAATGGTATCTTGCTGTGCTGGAATCTAGGCAATATGAGTTCAGTACTAAAGTGTTCAAGTTGCACCTGAGCTAGCTGGAGCCTGCCAGCCTCTGCAAGCCCACTGAGAGCATCTGTCTCGCCACCACCTTGCTCACGCTGTGTCCTCTGCAGGCTCTCCGATTCTTCCGACTATGAGCATAAATCATCCACCTGTCAGGAGCTCGAGCTGCCTGGATTATGCAATGCCTGCCTTCATTTGGAGATGGTGTGAGCAGAAGATTGCGGCAAATGGTTTGCATTCATTTTAATGCTGCTCCCGCATCTCTTCAGCTTTAATGAGGGTTCAGGGTGGTGACGACTCCCTGAGACAATGAAAGTCCTAGAAACCCAAGCTTTCTTTGTACACTTGTATGCCCTAGTTTAGATTTTTTTTTTTTTAGTTTTTTCCCCCCTGCCTTCCCCCCACCAAAGAAATGAATGGCTTGAAAATTGAGGCAGAGAACTGGTACTGCACAAAGCCAGCTGTCCATAGCTCTGCTTTTTGGCCTTGTAATACTTCCCTCCAGCTGAGCAATGAAGAATTTAAAAATCAGTCATGTTTAATGCTGATTGTCCATTTGTGCTATCTAAAGCCGCATAGTGCCTAGTTGCCTTCACTTAAAAAAATTTGTAATAATCCCACCTTTGCATTTCATTCAGTTACAGGTGTGTTGAATTCCATGATCAAGGGTGGTATACCATGCTGTATATTTCAAATTTAAAATACAGAGACTGCTATACTAAGGTCTCCTTGTATACAGAACAAAAACAAAACAAAACCAAACAACCAACAACAACAAAAAAAAACCCCACAAAAAACCCCAAAACTTTCAGTGAAATTGTCTTATTTCAGCTTGGTAGACCTGAATTAATCAAATTCCTTATTCACTCATAATTTTCATCATGAATTATAGACAGAATAAATATTAGTATTTATTCATCTGTGTAAGCAGAAGAAAACTGAGGTTGGGAGACAAAAGCAGAGAAGTCCTTTCAAAGACAAATGTTGAAGATAGTGGAGGGGCAAAGGTAATTTGTGCCTTCACACCTGTAGTATCTGTCTGTGCCTAACCTCATACAAATCCCACCAGATTGTTGCAGGTACAGCCTTTAGACTGTAGCCTTATGTGATTGTCAGGCTTATGTTCTCAGTGGCCTGAAAAACACATGGTGGTAATAGTAATAATAAAATACTTAATTTTGATACTATTCAATAGTTAGCAGGGGAAGTCCATGTTTAATATCCTAATGCTACAGGTTTGCTGGTTTTCACCCATATTTAAGGAAACAAACTTGTTTAATACTTTGAAACACTTGGACTTGTGCAACATGATTTTTCTGCAGTGAAAATGTCATGTGCTTGTCAACAATTTTTTCAGAGAATACTTTTTTTATGTTTTCAGGAACACCTCTGATGCATAAGCAGTAATACCCCCATTTTAAAATATTAAACCTCAGAGGAAGAGAACAAGAGTTGCTTAGTAAAAGTCACATGTGGTGTTAGAGGCACAGCTAGAAGTGGAACCTCTGCTCTGAGGTTAATATGTCTTTCACCCTGGGACTTCAAAGTCCAGCCATGTCCACCCCTTTCTCACCCAGTGACTGAAAGAGAGAAAGGTTTATTGCTTGCTCATTTGGGGTTTTACATTTCTCTTTTTAACACTTCCCTTTACATGTGAATTCCTCAGTCAGCTACTAGTGAAAAGAATCCTAAAAGGTGAAGTGAAATACAGGCAGCTTTTGTCAACAGGGAAAAATAAAGTGCTGTATTTCAGTGTACCTGTATATTTCCCGTTGATATTAATAGTGAGATGCCTAGACATGTGGAGAGGAATCTATGTTGCCAAAATATTAAAATTTTTCTCACAGTGAAATTTTCTCCAGCTGACAAGTAGCACGAGTGGCAGGTGAACGTGGAATGCACAGTGTGTGGAGCACACACTCCTGAATTGCAGCAGTGCTTGGAAGCTCTGTGTCTGTGTTCTGCTGCCTTGGTCTGAAAACCAGGGAATTTCATGCAACCTGATCATACTTAACTAGGACCACACAGAGCAAGGGAGGATTTTTAATAGACTGTTTGGGGAAGAGTGGAGACCCTAGTGTGTGTAGACTTGAGATCTTTACTGGGAGCCTTATTTGCTTTTGGTTGCAAGCTACCCTTCCATGCCATTCCCTCCCCCCTCCAGTTTTAATTTGATGGAAAGCTAGCAGTACTGCAGTTTTGTGCAAAGGCTCCAGTGAACTAAAAAAAGATTATTATTTCTCACTTTGTCTTTACAGATAACTTCAAAATTTTATGCGTCAGAACGCAGGATTATCTGAAGACACAAATGCAACACAACACTGACAAAATCAGATGAAAAATCTCACTCTTTTAGCTATGAAGAAATTAGATTTATCATCAGAAAAGCATTCTCTTTTCATTTTCTGAAAGGTGCTTTTTGACAGACCCTTTGCAGTGGACGTCATGCTCACAAAACATGCTGTCACAGGGCTATTTGAATATGGTGACAGGCTCATTATCATGTTGAAGACAACTGACAACACTGCAGACTAGAAATGGACAGGCTTGCCAATCAGCTGTTGAAAGGATTGCAGTTGAAATAGAGGTTTTTTTTGTTCTGAGAACAGTAGTACAAATTGACTACATTAATTCTTTTTATTATGGTTGCATACACTGTAGTTAAGGGTCCGTCACTGTTTCCATTATAAATCCCTGTTTTCAAGGGTTTATTAGTAGACCATAAAAATGGTTCCTGTTGAAATTTTGCATTAAAAATATATACTACCCTAACAGAACAAAATTTCTGTCGTAACTGTGTGGAGGAGGGAGGGCAGAGAAAGAGGGATTGACTGATTTTTAGCTGAAAATTGCATAAAGCTGAATGCATAATTATTTTTATAGAATCTTAGATGTCCAAGAGTTTTATAGACAGGTTTGTGCCTCGGGAGTTTACAATTTCAGGATGTTGCACTGCCAACACTAATTATGGGATGGGATTTTCCTGGTAGTTTCACTGGAAAACGCCAAACTTTATCTGCACTAGTAGATATTTGCAGATTCAGGTTGAATAGTCAAACAGTCTTGAAAAGTTATTTTGCCTTTTCTTGGACCTCAAAAATTGTCAGTTTGGGGTTTTTTGTTTTGTTTTAATATTAATCTGGGGTGTTAAATGATTACCTGAGATTCAGGGAGTTTTGCATGTATAATGGCAATCCAAGCCAAAATTATTCCACCAATATACTCCAGTTATGTGAAATGAAAAGATTGCTGGAATTTATCTGCTTTAATCCAAAGTGGTGGTCTTGGGATATCTTTTTATAGTGGAATTTCCCAGGTGTTGGAGTTCATGCCGCTGTAGTTTCTAGAGTGCCCTTAAAATTTCTGTAGCCATTTACAGCATCATACTTCAGTGCAAATGCAGGAGTGTCTGTTTTGACAGGTCTGAACAGCTCACAAGGTATCTTCTGTTTAGCTCTGGAAGCAAGGATGTTCCTCGGAGTCCCCTGAGAGCCTGCTCTGGCAGGCTTTCTCGAAGCACCCCGTCACAGCTCAGCACACAGACGCCACACACAGTGTCCACAGTCGCTTTCTCCTGTGCCATCCTGGTGAGCCTGCTGCGTGCCTCAGCAACAGCCAGCTTGTGGAAAGGGAGAGGTGATGTTTCTGCAGCCAGGGTGATTGCTTTAGTGTTTCCACACTCTCCCTATAACAGTTAGAGAGCTTTTTCCTGGGAGCTGGAATACCTTTGCATTCCTTATACAGAGGAGAGTGTTAAATCTCTGTAAGGGCTCTAAACCAGAAGGAACTGAGGTTATATTTCTTAAGAGAAGAAATCCAGGTTTGCTGGAGAAAAGGCTCTTCCTGCAGAGGTGGAATAGCAGGCCAAGAGTCCTGAAAGGAGCAAGGCATTTCCAGGAAGCCTGGTGGAAGCACAGATCTGAAAGTTAGTCATAAATTGTACACATAAACTAGGTGGAGGTGGCAGCAGTGTGTGTGTGTTGACTTATTTATATTCTGCCCTGAGAGCCTGCCTCCTCCATGCTTTGTACAGGAAGTCTGGATCTCAGGTTCCAGCTCCATTTGGTGGGTCAGATGAAAGAAGCTAGGCACTGTGGTACATAGGAGGTACATCTCTTTTTGTGGGAGTTGGTTAAGTATAAAATGAAATACTGAAATAGAAAAAATCCACATGTAGACCCCTCATTTATTAAATTATCACTGAAAATTAATCTTAAATATATTCACTAAATATTTGGCGTGGGGCTGATCCAGAAAGAAGACAGAGCTTTGCTTAGTGTATTTTTCTGGAAGCTTACGAGGAAGAATAATTTTGCTTTGTAGTTCTGTGGCTTCAAACATGTGCAGCCTTAATTGAGGCTCATTTGATTACTTGATTTCAAAGCACAATCAATTACCTTAATGCATATCACTGTTCTTACAACTACGGTGATTGCAAAATTGTGAATGTAAAAATGGAAGTCACTTCTGAAAATTAAGTCTGCAATTTTATTTGCAAAGTCAGAACTCTGACTCTCGTGAATTACAGCAGCACAGAGCAAAGGAGTATATTGTCATATTGCCTGAGCTATTATAATGTATCAGGTCTATTGTGTGCATACTTAAAATCTTTAAAATATTTATGCTTCTCTGTTGAAGTCAGTCATCTGTTTCTAGGAGGAAGCTTTGTGAAGATGAAATAACTAATGCAGGATGTCGAACCTAAAAAGTAGTGTTTAGTTGCAAATTTCTTAGGAAGAATTTTGTCTTTTCATGAAATCATGGCTCTGTGGAAGCCAGTGACAAAGTTGCTGTTGATCTGGGGGCAGATGGGTTTTCATGGAGTGAGTAATTCTAGTGATTAAATCAGACGATTGGAATCAAGACTTAATTTCTATTCCAGAGCAAGACACTTCTACTTAGTGTGCCTCCAGCAAAAATATAATACATACAATAATATGGAGCTCACCTGCATGTTGTGAGGCTTATTGAATTAATATTTATGGAACACTTCAAGATTCTTTGATAGAAAGTGCTATATGGCTGCATACTATTACAATAAAGTCCTGAAAAGCAAATCAATCTGGAGTTAGTCTTATCCAGTTATAACTGACTACTGGAGCCGTCTATCTTGTTAGAGAGAAGAAAGGAAAGAAAACTAGAAAAAATAAGTATTAAAAAGAAACCCCAATTATTTGGAAAACCCTGGGCTTATTATTTTAATTAACTTTTGGGTTTTGTGGTTATAGACCCTTTTTTAATGCTTTGCCAGCTAGATTCCTGATTGAAACCAAGCATAACGTAGTAACATTTTGTGGTTTTGGAGAGTAAATTAATATTTCCTCCTTCTGCTATAAATTGCTTCAGAGAGCATACATCCTACACCTTGCCTACCAGACATGTAAATAGCATTATCTTTAAATTATTGGTTCCAGTGATTCTATGTGTGAACAAACACTGTTGATTCATTGATGCAGGGTTTTTGTTGGCTAAGTATTTTTTATATTTGCTTTTGAAAAGAAAACAAATATTCTTACAATTAAAAGCTGCATTGATTTGAGATGAACTACCCATAAGGGTGGACTAATTACCTAATTTTTCTTCTCATCAATCAAACTCTCATTACCTTAAACATCCCTCTGAAAAGTTAGCAGAAGACCTGCTCAGCAGTCTTTAAAGAGAATATTACAAACAGCACTGCACGGAAAAAAGCCTACCACAATTGTAAGAGTACTGAAAGGACCTTGGTTGAATAAAACTATTTCTATCATGCAAACAGAGCAGCTTATCAAGTGTGTAACTTCATTTTGCCTATCACCAAGTGCAGGAAGAAAACTCTGAAATCTAGGCTATGAAGCCTGGAGGATATTGATGTTTTAGCAAAACAACACAGGCATGGAATATTCTTTTTCCCCAGGACTGACCTAGTAAATTGTGCAAGCACCAGGAGAAATTTTGCCACCTGTCCCTTATAATCAAGGCCTGTCCCTTACTAAGTCTCATTTCAGTGATATAATTAAATGACACCATTTTCTCATTTATATTGCTTGAACACACTGCCAGAATCCTATAGTCTTATCCAGGTACCCAGGAATGTGACTTAATTTCTTTCATCTAAAGCCAAAAAAATAATCATTTGAACGTGGTCCCTTGTCCTAATAGCTAACCCAGCATGGTATATTAGAATATTATTGTTACAGCATTCATTGCAAAAATCAATAATCCACTAGATGGAGCAGAATAGAAGTATAAAAACTGAGTTAAGTCTGGTATTTTAAGAAACAGAATTGAGTATCAAAGTGCCAGAACTTGGAGAAAACAGCAGAAAAACATAACAGTAGTATTTTTGCAGTGTAGTTCTAGTAAATCAACCGGCTTTGCAGTCATTCATGAATTAATGTTGCAGTTCTCCTTTGTGGTTCTGTTTTTCTCTAAGGGATAAAATGAGAATTAATCTCTGCTGTAGAAAATGTGATGAAAATAAAATTTTGGGGAATAAAGATGTTTCTAGGAAAGAAAAATTGTTTTTTTCCTTTCCTAAAGCAGAAAAAGTTTTTCCATCGGAGAAACAATAAGAAGACAATCTTCGAAAGGAATCCTAGGATTTATCTTCCAGAAGTTGTTACTCATTATTTTCTGGATAAACTGGATTATGAGGATATTTTGAGTGTGGATTTTGGGTGCTAAATCACAAACTTTTTTTATATAAATAATCCTTGCATTAATACCCCCTTCAAAGATCTGCAGGAACATGATGACAGTCATACTAACAATTAGATTGATGAATATGGCAGGCAAGGCTCCAGTTGCACAGTTCATCCAGTTTCTATTGCAGGTGTACATTAGACATGACTTATGGCCAGCTTATTCTGTCCCGGGCTTCCTGTGAAAATGGGTGGCTAGTTTGCCAATGTGAAGTGGTTGTTTGATGAAAATACATGTAGGTAGGATGGGTCTTAGTGCTGAAGTTATATATTTTGCAAACAAAAGGAAAGATACAGTCAGTATTTCAGGGAAACAGCTATCAAATTTGGCTTGTGAAATCTGTAAATGGGCTTCGTTGTGGCCTAAGCAAGGCTTTGAACCCAGGTCTCTGGAGATGAAAGCCCCAGGCATTAACCATTTGCAATATCTCACCCTCTGCTTTGTGTTTAATAAAATGCTTTAGATAGATGCAGGTGAGCTTTATTTGCTTAATACTGATGGCTTCGCCTTCTTCAAATGAAAACTTGTAGAACTTTGGTAAAGTAATTTAAAACTTGTTCATTTCCATATTCCTAAATATTTGTGTGTATCTGAAGCTGCACTCTTCAACAGATAGGTTTCCCATAGAATAAAAGTGGAGATTATACTTTCTTTCTTCTGTTTTTCTTTAGGTCTAAGTAGGAAGTTGTAACAATTAAAACCTTCCTGTTCTCATCTCTACCTGACCCCCATTGTTTTTGAGTATTATGGCAGTGCAATCTGAAGTTTCTTCTTTCTCTGGAAAGGACTCTTACCTGAAATTCTAATTCAAATTATGTAAAGTATTAATGTTACTTCCCATCCTGTACTACTGCACAACATCACTATGAGCTATCTGCTGGATTTCTCCCTATGCTTATTCTCTTTTTTCAATACATTCTTGATTTGTAAAATACTTTGGGGTTTGCTGTTGCTTAAAAAATAGCAGATATTAACATTTTAATTATGCAGACATTTTGGGAAAAGAATAGCCTGAACTTTTTGCATTACAGGATATCTCTTCTCTCTCCTCTTTTCCTTTTCCTCTTACAACACACGGTAGTGTTTTGTCCATCAACAGATGATTCTTTTCCTTTATTTCTGCCAAGTGTTCACATGCATTTACTTTAAATCAGTAGAATATGTATAGAATTAATACCCATTTTCTCTGAAATACCAGTTTTAGTCACAATGGCTGATAATCATCAGTTTCTCTTACAACTGTAAGGCTGTTCTGCTGCAGTTTGTTTGAACCAATGCATCATCATGAGCTCATGGATTACAGGCCAGAAAGGTCTTTGTTGAATACAGTCTGAAGTTAATGCTTTTGTCTTCCTTGTTCTCAGTGTTGGCCAGACACTGAGAACCTTCTGAGGTCATGTTGGGACAGGATCTCCAAATGAGCCAGGAACTGTGCAGGAGAGTTGTCCAAGTGCTTTTATAGAAAAAAGTGTCATCTTGATGCAAACTGGTTGGCACGCAGTCTGTAAGTAATCTATCTCAATTCAACTACCATTTTCCCTCATTCTTCCTTCTACAAATATTAGTGCATGAGCCTTAACTCTTCTCTTTAAAGTACTCCTCCTTCCCTTTTCCAAGGACATCCATGCCAAAACACTGTTGTTCAGAATGCCCATGGTCTGCTCTCATGTTACTGAAGTACAGAAAGTATCCATGCTCAGCATATCTGAAGAAAAGTAGTCTTGGTTTTATACTTTCTCCGTCCATCAGTTTTGAAGCACACAGAGGGCTAAGACCCATGAGTGGAAAGTCCTGCTGGGTGTCAGTGGGGACACGTTGAAGATAGTAATGAAGATCCTGGACTGTAGCAGACTTGGGCCCTAAATAAACCACTGGTTTTGTGAAAGGGGTAGTGTGGACAGGGCATAAAGTCCTCTCATCTCTCTTTTTCCTGTGTTGGGCACAAAGAAAAGATTTTATCTGTATTGAGAGAAGGAGGGAGTTCTTTGTCTAAAGAACAACAGGGCAATAACCAGTTAGTCACTTCTATGCTATTAGTGTGAAATGTTTATTGCTGAACTGTGGTGTCCTACCCATTGTCTGGTGTGTGATAAAGTAGGTTGCAGATGGCTTTGTCACATCCAGGCTTGGGAAAGGGCAAGTGAATCTCAGTGAAATTAATTTGCATCTTCTCCTGAGTTTGCAGGACAAAGTTGCAAATTGAGTCATAACTGATGATGTAGGGTGGGTTCAGCTCTTTGCAAGTGTATGTTTGGTGGAATATGTGAAGGATGACATGGAAGCTTAAGCTCATAGTTCTACATTAGTACTAGCAGCAAGGTATTCACTGCAGTACAGAAAAGACTCATTCTGGCGTCCTTTGTGTACAAGTGCTCACAAAACAGCTTCTGTTGAAGTTAGCCAGATAGGAAGGGGAAGTGGGCTCATTCTCCTTGCATAGAGCATCAGGAATGAACAAAAGCAGTGACAGCCAATTAAAAAAAAAGAAAAAAAAGCTGTGTGTTAAGAAGTTTTGATTTGTAGGAATACAGGCTGTGAACTTGCTTAGGATGTTTCCGTGCAGCTACTTGAAGAAATATTTCCTAAACATTTCTGTTCAGTTCTCAGGAGAGGTGTATTTTTTTCAAGAGTTCAAAATTTTGTTAAAGCACAGTCTTAGCCAGTAGTTTGAAAAACATAGTAAGATCCAATAGGAACCATATTAAAAAAGATGAAAATAAAAATCTTGAAAAGATGGGGAGACTGAAAGCTGTGATAGGTTTGTTCTAACGAAATGGAAGCTGTCCTGTTCGGAAAGATTTCTTGCAAAACTATGCCATCACACACACTGAGTCCTGTAGTGCTGTTCTGTGGGTTTTATGTATGTAGTTGCCTGAGGTTTATTAGCTCTTGAAAGTGCTGCTTGAAAGTCTTGCTCAGGATTACCTTGTTAGAAGAGAGAAGTTAGTTTTAAATTGCAAAATTTAAGAAATAAGTCTTAAATAGAAGCTAGCTTGCTCTCAAAGGGATAGTCTGTGATAAAAGTGTTAAAAAGAAGCATTTCCAGGTAGATATTTGTTTGCATATTAATAGTTATGTGCAAGCAGTGAAACAGGAATTAAAACCAAATATAGGTGGCAAATAAGTTACCCTGTGCAACATGATTGAGGATCCTGTGCTTAGAAGACAGTTTTGCAGAAATAAGTCTCTGTGAGTGTGTCTAAAAATGTTAATTTTTTTGTAAGCATGAGTACCTATTCTATTGTCTATGTCTATTGATAAAACCCCGAGGCTTGATTTCAGTGATGTTTAATTTTAGTCTCACATTAAAAATAAACTCAGTTTTACTATACTATAATGTTATATGATTGCCTAAATAGCATGAAAACAGCAGTAGGTCATCTGTTTTTATAGTTATTGTTCTAATACCCTGACTTGTCCTCAAATGTTAATGACTATTGTCTCATGTACAACTACTGTATGCTTGAATTTTTTTGTGATTTAGTATACAATACAGCAATACAATATATACATTAATTTTTCAACAATACAAATTTTAGTATTAAAATCACAATAGTACACTATCAATGTCATTAACCAGCAGTATTGATTTACTATGGAAATTTAGTTATAAATTAGGCCTTATCCATAATCCATTGAACACTTGCTAAAATCTTGAGACTTCTGTGACTATACTTCTCCTGAAGTATTTCTGCAGTGATGCACAAGGTGCTGATGGTGCCACTGTGGAAGGCACTGTTAGACTGCACAGAATGGGCGGCATTCCCTTGGGACCCAGAGGGTTTGCCCAAGCAGTGTGTTTGTAGTCTGCTGCTAAAAACAATTCCACTCCCAGACCATTGGACTTCTTACAGTCTAATTTTGGCCATATATGAGGGTTACTTAAATGCAGAGATAACATTAATCTTTCAGTAGCAGCAAGTGCTGGCTGTGGTTAAAACCAGGAGCTTAGCATTCCTGCAATCAAAATGTTGTTGCTGGACATGAGTAATACAGTGTGTGATCATTTCTGAACATTAAATCTAGCCTGGATTGGGTTCAGCTCTGCTACATGATACCATGTTGCCTCACATGGCACTGTTCTGCCCCTTTGGTCCTTGAAGATACGGGACAGCAATTAGCAAGCACCTCATTTAATTGGCAGGATTTCATACAGTATCAGCCCCTGTGCCCTCATGATGCTTGCGTAAATAAGTGCTTCTATTTCTGTAGATAGTAGGCATTTGGATTTTTTTTTTAAACAATATAACTGCCTGGGCTTAGTGTTACAAATCATGAAACATTTTGTTTATGCATTATAAATAGTGATATCTATTTATAAATCAAAGGCACTGTGTTCTCGCTCTATTCCTAGGAGGCCTTCGGTTGTGTTAGCATTACCCACACACATGCTTCCATTTTGTTGCCCAGGAAGCTAAATAGAAATATATGACTCTTAGCTGGCCTCATTAATGAAACAATAGATACTGGTTGGGTGCAGAATTTGAAGGAGCCACTGAAAAACATAAGAAGCAGCAAGGGGAAAAAGAGAAACCCCAACAAACAGAACGTATTTTAAATTATTAAAAAATGTTTTTCATGGGAAGCAACGCAGGGTTTTATTTAGAGAGGTAGAAGGAAAACCCTGAGGTGGTAGAGGATTCCTAAAGAGTGGAGAATAGTTTATCTTTATACCACATAGTCATATGGGGACAATTTATTCTCATCTTGGAGCAACAGGAAATATTTTAAAGTTAATAATGTTTCTGTCACCTTTCTCTCCCCTCCTATCATGCTTACAGTCAAAGGTGAAAGCCTACCCTGCATCCCCTGTGACTGGTACAGAATCTACATCAGAAGCAAAGAGATGAGGGAAGGAAGAAGAGTGGAATGAGATCAGCTCAGTGTTTTGTGACAGCCTGTAAAACTAGAACAGTCTTTACAAAAACTGGAGCTGAGTAGGACACATAAAAAGGCAGTAATCACCTCTTAACATGGGCCAATTGGCAATCCCATGCTGTGGTTGTCATTACAATAGGATATCTTGCTGCAAATCAACAGATCATGTTCTAATAGTCATACGTAGGAGAACAGGACAAAAACTTTTGTTGCTGTTTCTTTCGAGCCCCGTGGGTGGAATTTATCACTGTGTGACAATCCCTGGACCACCGATCTTGCAGTTTGAAAGAAAGTGCAGATTCCAGTGCAAAGAATTTGCTGGAGTAACTGGTATTGGTGGGTGTTTTGCTGTGCTTCCCTCCTCGTTGAATACTGGGAAACATCTCTTCATCTGATACCTTGCTCCTCTGGGTAATGTATTAGCCCTAATACTGAATTTGTAGCTAGTAGTTCCCCATTGTAGTTAATAGCAAGAAAAATGATGTAGAAAGGTGTTACTGCTTGGCATTGTTGTGTTGTGGCCCCATTTGTGAGCCTACTGTTTTGGAGGGGTTTTCTGCGCAGCCTCTCCCTGCTGGTGTGGTAAAGCCAGTGCATCCTCAGCGAGGGCGTGTGCAATTCCCAGCCCAGCTGGAGGGATAAGCTACTGCAGACACCTCGTATGCACTCCTGTCGCAGCAGCCCTGCTGACCCTGCAGTGCTCTCAGTGCTCTGTTCAGGGTGAAGTGCCACTGGCTGCCCATGTAAATATATACATGCCCGCTCCCCCCTCCCCATGTCAGACAGCACAGAGACCCTGCCTTTAATAGGCAAGGTTAGAAGGATAGAGTGTGGCACATGGGCCTAGTCTTCCTTTTTATAAATCAGTAACAATGGGGTGTTGACAGGCCTTGAAGCCTAGACAGGCTACGGGGGTCATCACGATAAGGAAGGATTAGTGTATATAATTTGCCAAATATGGCGCCAGCCACCAGCTGGGTTTTTCTGCACATGGCAGATTATCTACAGGAGCTTCGTGGCATTCACCTTAGCTGCTGGCTGTGTTTGTTAGCAAATGTATTGCTGTTTCCACTTTAAGGACTATATACTAAACAGGGAATGCATGCAAATGATATGAAAGAAGTTGTGGTTTAAATTTTGAGGACAAAAAAATAGTGTGTGCTGTAGAGTCTTTAAGAATACTTTTCAGTGTACCGTATCTGTTTTTCCCCTAAGGTTTTCACTTGAGAGATTTTGTATGCATCTTCATTCTTTGTAAATAAAGCTGTTTCTAACTTAATTCCCTGGAGGATATAGTTATCCTGCCCAAAGATCAATGGTCAACAGAAAATATAAAGAGCCCCTAGATCAGATCTTTGACTGCTTTGTGGTAGATAGCTAAACTGCCCACCTTAAAACGTTAAGAGAACGATAAATGCTGTAAATTCTTGGCTGTGGTGAAGAAGATCTTGTTAACCCCAAAGTTACTGGAAATAAGATATGGACAAATTCTAACAGCATTGCTGTGTTGTAAACTGTATTTATTCCTTAAAAGAAAAACAAGAACAGAGAGATTTAGTCAATGCTTGCAAGTATTCTCCAAATCAGATTTTCCCTGACCGTGTTAATTTGCACTTTCGGGTAGAGTTCATACTTCTGATCTTCCAGAAGATACTATGCCACTTTATGGTAATTTTCCCAAATGCTTAAAAATTAATGCACATGCAGTTACTGTTTTATTTTTATTTACTTGAAGGTTTTATTTATTAGTATGACAGTTTCTTTAAAGTAAGATGCTGCAGTCCCTTTGTGTTTCCTTCCTCAGTACCTGGATGAGATCACCCATAAAACAAAAGACCCAGTGTAAATAAGATTTTGCAAGTCATTCAAGGATGCAACAAAAGACATAATTGAATTTTTGGACCATTTTTAGAACAAACTCTCTCAAGGCCTTTTTTTCCCCCTCATAGCAACACTTCCCACCACACTAGATCTGACAAGACTGTACGCATTACTTTATTTTGATACTGACATTTAAACAATAAAATAAAGCCATTTAAAACAAATAGTGGTACTTCAAGTGTCTGAGCTGTCAAGATACCAAATTATATAACTTGGAAAAATCAGAATTCATTGTTAATGGTATGCACTTAACACAAAGGGTCGCTGGAGTACTAACCAGATATATATTCAGCTACCATGTTGGAGCTAACAGGCTGTATTCCTTTAGATAGAATTGACTATATTCACTTAAATGGACTTGACTCCAGTACAATCACTGTATTCAAATGTCAAAAAAAAGAGAAAGAGGATGTCACGTAGGGTCACAAATTATGTTGGATTTTGACAGATTGTAGCCTTGCTTTACAAGAGCAGTAACATCTCATTTGTCACCGTTTGATCTGTAAGTGCGGGAATGAGAGCGGAAGGCCCTCCATCTCCACCGCAATTTAATCGCTCTGAGGCCGACAGTGGCAGCTAAAGCCACCTGCCCATGCACTGTACTGCTGATCTGTTTTAATTTAATCGTCCGTCAGCTGGGATGAAAGCATAAATCGTCTCCCTTTGATCTGCAAACGGTGTGGTTCTTTTGTAGAGCGTGGTGCAGAATCAGGGAGACAGTTTTCACATTTAGTGCAACATAGACAACATGGGCTTGAAAAGCTTGTAAGTGATATTTCACTGTAGTAGCAAAGGACGAAGGTGTTCTTTTTGTAAATTTATACAAAACAGCAAAGGTGTTTTTTTTAAGAAAATAAGGTCGTAGAGGAGGTTATTGATTTAATAATGTGTTAATTATTCAAGTTCGAAAAGCCAGCTTCTACTCTTAAATAACTTGTACATCTTTAAACTCTGAAGACCCTTAAGTCATCTAGTTTACAAAATATGGAATAGGAAAAATTATTTGGTGAAAACACAATTTGTGTTTATTATTGTTAATTCTGTGAACTGTCAGCTATATACTGGGCATGTTATTTAGTTACATTATTGCGTGTAAATGGATAAGGGAAGATCTTTAAATAACAAAGAAAAAAATCTGCCTTCTCCAGTAGAAAATCTTGCCTTTTTCTGATACTGTTGGAAGTTTTGTTGAAGGCCAAAATGTTATGTGCACATCAAATATGTTTGGTAGGCCAAACCTTGCTTTGGGATGTACACCCTTTCATGGAAAGAACCAGCATGAGCACAACTGAAAGTAAAATGGTAAGATTTGGACAAAATCTTTCTTATTACTGTTTTTTTGCAGAGTAGTTACTGAGGGGAAAAAAAGGATTTGTACATTTCTCCCTCTCAGTCCCTTCTCCCAGTCCTTTGCAGCTTCCTTTTTCAGGCTTGTGCCTTTCTTAGTTTTTGCACTTGGTACATTATTCATGATTTTGGTGCTGTTCATGTGTACAGCACCTTCCTGAGCTGGTCCAAGCTGGTCCTTCCATTTGAAGACTGAAGGTCTTTAAATCTGAAGCAGGACAGCTCACCACTCAGCTGAGAGAATTTTGACTGACCCCCATAAGCTTTGAAATTACTATCTTTTCTCCCATTATTATGAAAGCTTCAGCGACTGTACTCCCAGGTCAAATTCCCATTTGCCAGAATGAAAAACTCTCCCCACAAATCATACGAGCCTGAAGAGTTGCATATATTCTTTGCAATGGCATTTTTCTGATTCGAATTGAAGGTGTGAACTGCCCAGTGAGGTCTATGAATATCTTTCCATTAGTGCTGAGACTAGACTATGATTTCCCCTTTGGGGGAAGGGTTTTTTTGTGGTCACATGTCAAAACTGGGCAGTTCCTTTCCTGATAAAAAACACAGTGTGTTTTCTTGACCTCTCAGAGAGCAGAGAACACAAACTAAAGTCTATGAGTCCCTCTTCTTTGAGTGACTAAACACATTTTATTTACCAATCTTGGCAACATTTTGCCTGAGAAGGTTTTCTATCTCCATTATTTGTTGCAGGATTTTATTATTTGGCAAAAGACTCCGTCTTGGGATAAAGAAATGTTTATGCTTTCTCTTGTAAAATTCTGTTCAGCATATGCTGGAGTACAAATAGTGAAAAATTGTCTTTGTTCTTCTTTTGCTTTCATTCCTCATAAAAATTTTGTCAGGCTGGCAGTATAATAAATAGTTATGGTGTTGCTGTGGCCCTGGAATGGGGAAGGACAGGAAACCATGCTGCTGCCTCCCAATGCAGGTTCAGTTTATGGCACAACCAGGCCCTGACTGCTTTGAGAGCCCTGGTTTGGTCTAAAACAAATAAACACATTTTCCTGGGGAAAGAAGAAAAAGAGCACAGAAAAACTTTATTCTTGTCCCCAAAGTTGACATCTGAGACTGACCCAGATCCCTGGGTCGTATGCTCACTCAGCATGGGACCGGGAGAAGACAAATGGGTCAGACTATTCCTAGCCCTGCTAAGTGACCCTTTCTCATCTTTGGTTTTCTGTTACAGGTTGAGGTGGGCAGGGATCCTCCAGTAACTCTCAGTGGTGCAGTTCTGAAATTTAAGCATTAAGAGATTGCTGACAAAGCCCACAAAACAGAAAGACTTCGTGCTTGCAAATACTGCAAATTGTTGTATCTTCTTCAGTTTCACAAATACATCTGGAATGTTGTATGTGTTCAGACTAGTAACAGCATACAGCAAAAGGATGTTAATTTGCAAAGTTCTGCATTATTTGCCTAATTTTCTATATGAAGTCTGATGCAAAAGAAAGCAGAAATTAAGGCTGGATGAACTATAGTCAGTCCTGATGTCTTCTAGCTTCTGACTTCTTTCCTTTGTGGACCTGGGGAGGACTATGCAGTGTTTCTAACTGCAAGGGGTTTTAGATGGAATAATGAAGTACATGGATGTGTACACCCTGCGTAGTGTAAATGATGGTGACAGTTATCTTAAGTCATGTGTAGGTAATGATAACACAAATAGCAATAAATGTCTTATAGCCTTATACTGAACCATTATCTAATCAGTCCGAGGAAGGTTTATTTAAATGTATTTAAATAAAAGCAATCTAAACTAGCAAAAGAGGACAAATTAATTTTCATGCTAAATTTTTATCTGAGATAAAATTACTTTGCAAGTCTGAACAGCTTGTTTTCCCTAAAGAGAATAGATTTCTACCAAAATTTAGTCCTCACAATGGTGCTTCATGTGCATGGGGCATTGCTCCACTGAATTTTTAATTGAGATGATATATTAGCTCTTAATTTTTGACTACTGATTAACAAAAGACCTGTTTTTTTAATCCCATTGCAGTAACTGGCAACACTCACTGAGCTACGGGATACAGGGTGGACTACATAGTAGTAAACCATAACATCCTGCAAGATACTTCCAACAAGACTATCTTTTTACTCCAGCTTTCGGAAGATGATGTCAGTGTAGTTTTGTATCCCCTTCACATACCCAGTCCTTTCCCCTCTTACTATTTTGGGTGTTTTTTATTAGCTTTTCTATTGGAATTCTGAACTCCATTACGCTGCAGTCAGATAAGTACAAATACAAACCACACCATGCTGCTATCAATACAGTCCTCTCTTAAAACTCCAGTGCACACGACAAACACAGATAACTCCCTCCTGATAAAGTCCTTGTATCTACTTAGACTAAGTAGTGTAATGAAAGTGAAGGCAAAGACACTAATGTTTCACAACATATGATAGGTTTGTGGAAAGTACAGTAACAACTAATGAGTTGGGAGAAAATCATTCAAGAGTAATGCAGATATTTATGGGCTCTCAAGAGTCCATTCATCTGCTTTGCATTTGTGATATTTGTATTGGTTTTGCCAGATTGTGTCCTTGCATTCAGTCGTGCTCTCCATTCTTCAGTGTTGATGTCACTTTTGACAGCAGTAACCAGGAATTCCCTCTTGTTGCAAAAAGCAGAGGCAATAATAGGAGGATGTGGCCGGGATACCCTGGTAGCAATATGCTGGTGCTAAGGTATAATTAGCACTTCTGCCTTTGTTTTTCTTCATGTTTTTTCATGTTCTGTTTACAGCTTGAGGTGTATTGCTTACATCCATTTACATAGTCTTCCTCACAGTGTGTGTGGCTCCCTGTGCATGGTGAGTGGTGGTGGCACCATTGTGTGCTGAGTCTGGCTGTACACATGCACACACGGGTCAGAACAGCTGCTCTCTCCTCATGGCACGCTTACAGATGTAGCTCTGTGTCTTACTTTATGTAGTATTGAGAAACCTGTTTGGTTCCTTCAGCCAGGTATTTACAGTTTCTTACCTTTAAGGGGGCAGGATTCAATGCCTCAAGAAACTCAGCTCTACATATAAAAGGCCAGTTGTTTTATAGGTGGAAAATTGGAGAAACTCTTAACTTCTTTGCTACTTCTTTTCTTACTGGTTTGTAAAATTGACACAACACAATTGCACACATCTATCACTGATTATTGTGAATTACACATTCAGGAGATCTCCATGATCTAAACGGTATTATTTAATATTCACCTTAACTGTACAGACCATGGCAGCCAGAAATTGGTTGTGGGTACAAATAATTTTTCAGCCTGTCTGTTCTTAAGACAAAAGCAATAAAGCAAGCTATTATTTAAATTGATAAAAGATGCAAACACAGCTTCCCTGGGTTTCTAGATTTATAGTAAAAGAATAAATATTTCATTGGTGATACTAATTAAAGATTGGTCAAAGATTTATCCATGTCTTTTACTTCCAATATCCATCAGACCTGATTAGGAAAAGTAACATTTGTAGTGCTGTCTACTAGCTGGGGAAAAAAAAAGTTCCATGAAAACCACTTAACCAGATAATTGTTGTTTTATTAGTCCTTGTTTAGTGAGGTGTTAGCGAAGAATTCAAGAAATTGGTTTCTGGTGGGAAAAAGATGAGTAAGAATTAATTTTTTAAAAACTCAGATCTTTGCTGTGGCAAATAATTGTATCAGGGGAAAACTGTTAGAAAATTTTCCTAATTAATTTTCATGTGGATAATAGATATACACTGAGGAATGGAGATAGATAAAGATCTCAACAACATAAGCAAAAATTAAGTAAACCCTAATGGTAATATCGTACACCCTTTTTTATAACATCCAATCGAAGAAAAAAGAACCTAGAAATACATTTTTGTAGTGACACCTTCTAAATTAGAAACTTGGGATTTCCCTTATTTGATCAGGTTGAAAATCTGTCATTCTGATATGTTGTTTCCATTGGAGATTGAATAACTGTTTTTTCAAGACAAAGCATTCAAGTAATTAACATCCTTATGCAGTTAATATTTGGAGAGTGGGGGAATATTTTTTTCCAAATGTCCTTTAATTGTATGTCAAGTTGATAAGGCATATTCTGCGGGTTTACCTAACTCGTCTTAATTCTGGTCCTTTCTTCTGCAAATGCTAAACCTATCAGTCCACCTAACTGCAGGATTTGTACCAAAAAGTATTGAGGTCAGATAGTACCTTGGAAAAGAAGCTGCCAGTGCTTTTCTGTCTTTTTGTGTTATGTGTCTGGGAACCTTTTGTAGGTCTTTTTCTGTCTCAGACATAATTTTTTTTTTTTTTTAATATGAGCTTTAATTGATTTTTTATTTCAGAACTAATAGAATAAATACAATGACCAAAGGTATTTGTATCAGTGGAAATGTGTTTTGTTTTCAATTTTTTTTCTTTTTTCCGTATTATTCTTTAGATTTAATAAGTTCAATATAGCCACAATCTGGTTGATATATTAATGAAGAACTTAGTTCTAGAATTTTATTCAAAAGACCCAAATAGGTAAACGGATCAACCCTAAAATTTATTTAAAAAGCAACTACTCCTCTCTGTTTCAGGGAAGAAAGTTCAGAAGTTACATAAAGGCTCTTCTTCTCCAAATGGTTTATTCAGGGTATACTTATTTTATACTGTTTTCATTAATGAAAATACTGAGTAACTGTTAGTTTAAACCATGTCTTTAGTGACCTCCACAAACTGGGTTCCTGCATGTGTTCACATAAATTCTTATTTAAATTTCAGATGAGCTAAATAAACAGTTTCATTCAGATAAACAGTTGATTTTGTGCCTCTCATGTTATATTAGTGTTATGGAATCTTCTGTACCCTTGCTTTACTTCCTGACTAACTGATAATTGGGTTGGCAAAGTATACCTGGGGTCATCTTGTTTAGCTTATCTGCACAAGAGAAAGAGTGGCAAATAATAAGGGAAAGCAGCAATAAAATAGTGGGAAAAAATGAAAGGAAGATTTAATCTTTGACCAATTTGAAACATATCCTAGAGAATCCATGGAGAAAAAGATAAAGTGTGACTATGAGTAAGTTAACTAAACACATTACAGTGTGTGAGAGCAAATGGAGTTAGTCCATTGTACACGTTTAATTTCCTATTAGTCTCTGGCGTTTACTACTCCAGTCTGAGTTGGGGCATCTGTAAATTCAGTTAAATACAGTGCATTGTCTAAACATATCACAGCTCCAATCAGTCACCGGGGCTGCTGATAAGAAGCCTCTTGTATTATTGAATCTACAATAGGGAGGCTCTGCAGGCACAAAGATAACAGCTAGGTATTTCACTTTAAGTATGAGAAAAAGCAGTGACTCGCTTTTGCTGCTGCAGCTCTGACATTTATTACTGCTCCCTGATTATTTGTTTTATACTACTGATGTGAATTTGGTTTCAAGTGCTTTGTATCTCCTCTTATGCCTAACTTAAGACCTCTATCTGGAAACGGTAAGGAAAACAAGCAAACTGAAATAAACTTTCATGATATTGCATAGATAGCAACAACTTGAGCGCTTCCTAGTGCTTTAACAATGTCTTTCTGCTTTCATCCCTAAAGGATGAAACAGAGGCTTTTGTTTATTCTTGAACCATTTTGTTCCTTTTGAATTAAAGACATTTCAGTGATGTTGCTTTAGAAATGAAGCTGCTGAAGAGGAAATGTGAATCTGGCTGTAATAGTTGGGGATTTTGACTTTTCAAGTGTTTTAATAGTTCTTTCCTTAGAGTCCTTGAGTTGGAAATAAAATAATAAACAGCTCCTATCAGCAGATGTTGATGCAGATAGAAGTACTCTGGCAACATGTGCAGACATGTGTTAAATACAGAAGGAAACTGTGGATAAATATGGGATTGATGGTGACCATTGTTCAGGGCCCTTTATGTTTCTCTAACGAAGTGTTTGTAGTCAAAATTTTTGGCAGACTTCGCATGTTTAGGATAAAATTTCTTCTGCCCAAATGTACACTTGTATACCTTATTTTCTATAACATGAGTAAGTATTAATAACGATATATTATTACTATTAATATATTACTACTTATACACCAAGGATATATACACACACAGCAGGTCTATATATAACCTAGAGTATTGATATACATCATGTCATAGACAATGGAACGTTTATACACTATTTATTTACCCATAAGCTACATTATATTTAAAAATCAGGAATTCTAATCCTTAAATGTCATGCCAGATATTTTCCTATTGTTTCTGCTTTAGAAAGATGCCTATTTAATACTATGGTTAATATATTTAATTTTCTTAACTAATTGGTGATTTTATAGGTTTTCTTTATGTTTTGATACATTTATGTGGAGTCAGACATAGTTTTTTCAGTTACTTTGCGATAGAAAGTTTGTAGCTTCTCAAATATTAATTATTCATTTTTTGAGGCTTTTTTTGTTTTATACATACGCTGAATTGCAGCTGTATTTCTTGATGTAGTTTCCATGAGTTTGTTTTGCCTAAGCCTTCAGTTATATCTGTTTTATTATAGTAAGTTTTACTTCTTCTGCCGGCTGAGAAATAACTGCATAAAATTCAGTTTAATAGTTGATGCTATGAAAGTAAAATTTCTAAAGGATATGCCCCAAAGATAAAATAACCTCATTGAACCCCCTGGCAAGATCCCTAGTGAGCACAAAACCAAAACAAACAATGAAAACCCGTAGACTTCCTTCCATCCTTTGAACCAAGACATTGGAGAATGTTACACAGATGCAGGTTCCAAAGCAAGTTAATGCTCTTGTACTGCTGGGTAGAAAACAGGTCTGATTAAGCATCCAGCATCTTGTCTCTTTGATTCCTCCTAGCAGAGCTCCTGGTAGCAAATGCATAATGGCTCTCTATGGAGCTAAGATTCAGCAAAAATTCAGCCAATTTACAGCTATTTTTAACTTTCTGTGTGAGCTTACATCCTTTCTGTGTTCCACCAAACATAATTAAAAGGCACTCTTGAGTTGGTCTGTATGTTCAGGAATGTCCACTGATGGCTTCTAAGAGAATTCCATGTGGTGAGCCCCTCTGGAGCGACAGTCACAGTAATACACATTCTGGAGGACAGAAGGGTTGTGAAGGACTTATTTGTAAAAGGAAACAAAAATGATGAAAAGTCATTTCCTGGGCATTTTAAAATGAAAGGTATGTAGTATTTCAGCATTTTCCCCCCTTTGCTTTCAAATAAAAGACTTGCAATTATTATTTTTGGTTTGTACCACGGATTATTTGCAAAGCTGGTGTTCATTCGTGTTTGTAAGCTCACAGAGCTCGGCTTTATTGTTTCTGATACAGTGAGCATCAAAGGTATGGCTAATGTGGCAGGCTAGCACATTGCTCACAGCGTTAAATGTAAGAGTGGAGCTTCGTGCAGCCAAACACAGACACAAGAAGAAGAAAGCAGCTAAAGGAGGTGGCAGGT
Source organism: Toxostoma redivivum (assembly GCA_013397375.1). Taxonomy (NCBI): domain Eukaryota; kingdom Metazoa; phylum Chordata; class Aves; order Passeriformes; family Mimidae; genus Toxostoma; species Toxostoma redivivum. The sequence continues at coordinate 1,633,450 of VXBI01012226.1, read as the reverse complement.
AGGAAAATTGCAAAGGCGAAAGTGCCACCAGTTGATGATAAAAGCAAAGTCAAGGGTTGCAATTAGGCTGCAAAAACCAGTAAGTGCATTCATGCTAGAATATAAAATTGCTCCCAGGAGACAAAAATTCGAGGTGTTGCCATGCCTTTAGAAAAACCTCTTAATTTTGTAGAATAAAATGTCAGTCACTTCTCTCCATGGATACAGCCCCAAGTGCACACCAGCAGTGATAGGCAGGGATCTCTCTAGTGATATCTGTGGGGACCAAGGAAAGATTGCACTTACTCTAGTCAAAGGTTGAAATTACCGGGAAAGCTATGGAGGATATTCATTTAGTGAGAATTCACGAAAGCCAAAATTCTGAATGGTTAGAATTTGAAGGGGTGAGAAGGATCATGAATTTGAGAGTGATCAGATATTAAATACTCTGATCTAGCAAAGCTGAAGTTGATTAGAACATAGTTTTATGCAAAAGCACAATAATTTTTAACTCCTCAGTGAGGATTAGAAGTATTGAAATATATGTTCCCTCAGAGTTTCGTTGAAATTTAGAAAAGAGAGCTACCAGAACAATTGTAGAGATGGTAGGAGAAATACTTCAGTAAAGTTTCATCAGTTTCATTTCAGTAAAATACTCAGTTTTGTAAGTGCTTGTTTTGGTGTGTTTTCAGCTTAACTGATGTTATTCATTTAACCTCAGTCTTTGTGTTGGAAGAGACTAGTTACACTCCAGGTTAATTTGGTGTTAAGTGGAAAACTAGGATCAGCAGAGGTTTACGTAATGGAAATGAACTATTGCAGTTGTTGCCCAACCCATTTGGCGTCTGACAGCATTGCCAAACCAGCATCCAGATTGGCATGTCTTGAAACACTGGCATCATCTGTGCCAGGATTCCATTATCCACTGTGTTACAGGTTGGTTACAAACGTATGGCAGGATTGTTTGGAAAGCTTGTCTGTCTGAAGTGGCCTCCAGTTTCTCCCATCAGGTAACTCCTAAATTTTCACAAACATCTATGTAATTGGCCTTGCTGCTGGAGTTGTCCTTGGCTCAGAGCAATAGAATGGGACAGTCTGTTTCCTGAGAGTCAGAAAAAGAATAGACATCTGTGTCACGCAGATACTGAGGCTTGATCCACCAAAAAACCCCTTACTGCTCTACCACTCCCTTCTGTCTGGTTACTCCATACATTTACAAAGGTGATTGTGAAACAACCCCAGTGCAGGTGTTGGAGCTCCATTAAAGTCAGCCTGGTAAGCAGAAGCTTCTCCAGTGTCTTCCTTGTCATGGTGAAGTGGAAGAGCATCAGTCTGTGCTTTGGCCCAGCTCCAAGATGAATGTTATGTGTTGCAATGTTTCATTGAATGTTCCATATGACATCAGTAAATTTGTAATTAAAAGTTAATGTTACTCATTTATCAATACAAGTGCTGAGTACTTTTTACTAGTTGAACTAGTTGATAATCACCATAACCTGGAAAATTCACTGAATAATCGCAATTTTTAAAATAGGTTTTTGTGAGGACAAAGTTAATTGCAGGCAGTACAAGAGGGAAGGAGAAATAAAACTTTTTGTTTCCTTTTGTAAATAAGTCAAGGGCCAAATAGATTGGATCTGTCTGCTGTTAAAGACACTGTAAGGGATCTTGGGTGTAACCAATTTTTTCTTTAGGTGATTCAGCTGTTTTGTTTTTTTTTTCTTTATAAAAAGTCCCAAGATCTTTCTCTTCCCTAGTAGACAGCCTCTACTTAGATATTAGCAGTTTGAGAAAGGTTAAATTGCTCTTTCATAGATTAGGATTTGTTAACAGATGTGGTTATTGGTTCTGTGTGCTTTCCTAATCCCTGTTCAGTATTGGTGCATCTCCAACCCTACCAGTTTAATTAACATTGAAATTCTCATATTATTTTGGTGTACTGATTACAGGCAAAGACTAAGTGGAAGTCAGTTTGATATCCCAAGAGACTTCAGTGTTAACAATGCAGAAAGATTTTTTTTTCCATTTCTCCCCCTTCCTGAACTCCAGATAAGCAGTAGGCCCCAGTTAGATTTCATTACTATCACGCACTCTTCATGGTCATCTTTTAATATTTGAAAGGATCATTTGTTAACTGGAAATGGTCAATTTTTTTTTCTTTGGCTTTTGAAATATAATTTTCAATTTTTAATTTGATTCATTTAGATGAAATCATTAATCAGGGTTGAAACTGAGTTAATTTTCTGGAAAATAAATGAGGTTGTTAGAGTGAATGTTATTAAGTGGGCTCTTTGCTTGAAAGGGATAATAGCTGAAAATATGGAAGACTTTGAGAACTATAGCAGTTGAGGGATGAAAAACAGAAAGGTTTTTTTTTCTAGCTAAGTGCAGTAATTTTTTAAAGGAAACTAGGCGTATGAGGAATATTTCAGAACTGTCATCATTAAAGTAGGCATTACAGAGTAAATAACCTAAATATATATATGAGTTAAAATCCTACAGAGCCAGGGTATAGATGGTGATTTTAAAAAATGTTCTGTTTTTACAGAACATTGTGTTCCTTCTAAATCTTAATATTTGCTATTCCAAGCAATGCCCACTTGATTTTTGAGACAGAGAAGCATTATTCTCTGTAGCTCAGCAGAGTTACAGCCATCCAGGTAGAAAGCAGGCTTTGGCAGACAGGGAGTACAGGCCACTAAACCATTTTTTTCAGTCTGACCCAAATTCAGCTCCTGGCCTTGAGAGGGTTCTGTTTGCTTATTCTCTGGAGTTTACTGCATGATACAAAGTGATTAAGATAGCCAGCAAAATCTCTTACGAACACAAACCAAAGAACAAGGGATTGGACTAGACAGGCAACATCCTAGAGTTTACCATTCGAGTTTATTTCAGTTAACTACATTTGTTTTGCATTGTTTCCTAATGCCATCTGCTTTCTGCTAATCTTCTAGTTAAAACCATGGTTTGTTGGTTATGGGGTTTTTTCTCTCCTGGAAGATAGGGCTGCCTCCTCTGTTCTGATAGGAAAGAATTTCTTCCCTTCAAGTGCTCCAGTATTTGCTCAAGAGCTATCATAACACTAAGCACTCAGTGGCCTTAGGTCAAAATTTTTGATGGAACATTACAAGTCTGTTTAGGTTTTCCTTAATGCCTGTGTGCTCATTAAGGACTATTTCAAAGCCTGTTACTGGGAATGAGTGATAAAATCTGTAGGTGCCTTAGCCAACAAGGTGTTTTCCTTGTAGGTGTTTTTTAAGTGCCCTGTACAACGGGATATTAAATGCTGCAGAGGAAAACAGGAGTACATGCCACACCAGAAAGAAACTTCTCAAATGAAGAAGGGTGTGAAAGTTTCTGCAGTGGAGCAGAAAGTCATGTGGAAGTGAAAATTATTCTGGAATGCAGTTATTTTACTTCCATGATGTGCCTTTCCCTGATAAAAGAAGAGAGACAGTAATAATAATCTAACTTGGTTTAAGCTTGAAATACTGTTCTTTTAAAAATGTAAATCTCCGTATGAGTTCACTTTTCCTTTCCCTTTAAAAGGGGAGAAACACCAACAAACAAATCTGAATCCTGGCAGACATTGAAGTTGAGCTTATATATCCCCTCTACTAACAAAGTTGACTACAGAGAGGATAATTGCAAGCTTCTAAATGTCTAAGATAGTATTTGAAACATAGTTTTTTAAGACTAAGCAGAACAAATGTTGATTTACAATTTAATTTTCAGTTACATTATCGTGATGTAATGAATCACAGTGATGTAACAACTTCAAGTGAACAGTGTAGCATGTTAAGCCAAAACAGCATTTGTGTGCTATAAATGTTCTTGGGCAATGCTAACTGATTTGAGCTACAGGAAGGAAGTACCTCTTCTGGAATAAGAGAAGGTCCTGAAGTCCCTAGACATGATTAAGATCAGTCACTTAGCATCAATTAGTCAATTGCAATTAGTTACTACTAATGGGTTTTGTATCCAGCCTTCATTGTAGACCCTACCTGCTAATAGGAACAGATTAGTGGCTCAGCCAGGAAGGCCAGAGGCCCCAATTCTTCATAATATAATTTATTATTATGAATAGTAGGTTTATGGTAGTATTACGTAGATGCTATAAGAGTACAAAGGGGTCCAGCTAAATCTCAGTAACTTAGTTCTGTACCTTCGAAGTCAATAAACTGCTGCAAGTTACAGAAGCAAGATCATGCCTATGCTTTGCCATGAACTTGCTTTCAAATCTATCATGCATACACACCTTCAGGCTTAATTGTCTTGTTTTCAATATGTAGTGTGTTTTGGGATGCAGAAGCTCTTAAAATTATTCCGATTTTAGTTTTGAGAAGTTCATGTTGAGAATACATTTGTTGTTTCTGCGTGACTTGGGGTTTTGCTTCTTGATTTGGTTATAATGCTGGCTGCTTATCTCACAATTCTACAAAATGTCCAAAGTCTGTCATGAGCCATGTCAGACACTCTAACTCATAAGTGAGTAAGGTTGGCATAAAGATGTTTCCTAACCAAGGCTGGGACTTTTCCAGGACTTTGCTGCATTTGGTACTCATGACTATAAATAGCTTGTGGTGGGGAAGGCACGAGGGAGCATGAAGATGGGATCAGGGCAGAAAGATGGCAGGCAGTGTCACAGTTCTGGTGTGTAGAGAAGGACCCACTGGTCAATCAGAGCATGTAAGGGTGCCATGGTCACTAAACAGCGCTTTGCAGCTTGCTTGCAGGCAGTTTCTGACAGGTGGCTTTGCTACTGCTTGTGATTTCAGAAGCTGAGTCTGTGAAGCCAAATCAGACCATCTCCCAACTCCCCTTTTCTTTTTCTGTGGTGTAGTCCAGCTTTCTGTTTTATTTGGTGTTCAGTTCTTTGTATTTTCTTGTGTTTTGTGATATCTTTGGACAAAGCTATTTCTAATACTTTCTTTCATTGGTAAGTTTCTTAAAGGGAAAGTTGAGTTGCATTTCTTATTTAGAAATAAGAGAAATAACAGAGGATTGCTTTTATTTTGAATATTCTGCGCTCCAATGTTCATTTGCAGTTTCTGGATAACCTTTAGTGTTTATCTTAGGATAGTGTTAAGAGTCAAGGCTTCATTATATGCTTGCTTACCTTAGAAATCTTTCCTGTTGGGAAAGGCTGCTTTGCTTCCCTCTGTTTTGTTACTGACTATGTTTTCAAACTGTGTCATTAGATCTCTTTAACAATAAGAAACTTGCTATCTAAAACTGCCCCAAACTTAGGAGGGAGAGAGTGAACACAGCAGCATTGAGTCTCTGAACGTGTATCTAGAAATAGTAATAGCAGTGGTAATAAGATGGTATGAGTAAATATTGAAAATTGTCTGGAAGAATGACACCATTCAGAGAGCACCCTGAGGGAAACCTCCATATCTAAAACTCTTCAAGAATTTTGCAGAATTATCCCTTCTTGCTCCCACATATCTTCCCTTTCTGATAAGCTTCAAATGCAGACACCTGTATTAGCTGGGCCATCGTCTTGAGCTGAACGAGTTGTTCTATTTCTTCAGTATGTTCCTGATGTGGACAGACTAGGAATATAAGACAAAATAATTTTTTATTTTTTTAGTGGATTTTGAGCGGGATGTTAGATGGAAGGAATACCTGTGCCCTGAGCCATTGCTCACTTGGTTCTCCACTTGGCCAGCTGCATGTGATATAGAAGCACAGCATTTTAAGAGATGGACATTTAATTGCTTTGTTCCTAAGGATATACTTTGTATAAGCTTTTAAAAATATAACAGATTTTTGTATCCACTACACAATAGCTATCTGTTGAAATTAATTTCATCAATAAAATCCAACATCAAGGGAAGTATTCATAAAAGTTTTTTTTCTTTCATATCTTCTTATTGTGCATCAAACACTGCCAGGAATTGGACATGGACAAAATAGTTAGGATGTCACTGAATGAAGCATGTCAATTCAAGTTTAGCCCAAGTCATTCTGTACACAGATGCAAACATATGCCACTGATTGCAAATAAGTTTTAATTTATTTGCTGTTTGGATAAGGAAGCTGAAGCTGTGATTCACATATTTCTGAACTGAGTGCACTGGGATGGGGTAACCATCTGTCCTGATAGGGAGATTCTCAGCGATATGTGCCTGCTGATGATAACATGGGGTACTGGCTGGCAGTGTTATTGAAGTAGGTGCCAGAGGTTTAAGAGTACACAAATAAAAATGAGTTAAAGTGACCATTTTTAAGGGGTTCTGAAGCTTTTAAAGAAAAAGCAGTGTTTGTGAGTGCAGTAGTCCTGCTTCAAGTTCCTTATTTCAAGCTGAGCTTACCAATTTAATTTTAATCCCTTTCAAACGCCTTGGTCATGCTTTGAAGATAGCAAACCGCCCCCTCAAGCTCTGAAGCTGAGCACTGGCCCTTTTTGTTTCCACAAGCCGAAAATAAAGTGTTCGCATGAGCTCATTTACAGAGAGTAGAGTTGGCAGCCTTATCAGGAGAGGAGAAAAGAGCTCTGAAGATGAAAAGCTATCGCTGTGACAGAAGTCTTTATTAGGTTGGGCAGTAACAGAACATAGTGTACATGGGATAAAGTGATGGCTACCTAGAGCATTTAGGGAAAACCAGAAGAGTAGTAATGTTTTATGTTGTTCTTAGACTGGCTTCTTTGGTGATCCCTCTGGCCTAGGGATGTTTGGAGTGAAAAAGGGACAAAAGTAAACAGAATACTGTCTGTACCATCTACAGCCTCTGCTGGTCACAAAAATAGCGAGTCAGAAAAAGGAAAAGTAAAGATGAGCCATTATATTCTTTCATAATTACCCACCAATCCCTGTTGTGGTGACCCTCTGCTATAGAGTTTGCTATGAGACAGATTTGATTGAAAAGCCCTTTATCCAGTTTCAGACACATGTCAAATCCCGTTTATAACAAATATTTCTGTTGCTGAAATTCACATATTTTAGGAAAAATTTTTATATAAGACAGATGATATACAAGATTGCTTTATACTGTTAATAAAGTTTAATTCCACTAATCTTCCTCCAGTCAAGGACAACCTATATGGCTTGTTGTTTTTACTTCAGAATTTTTGTTGTTAATTTGTTAGATTTCCTTCTTCATTAATGATTGTGTCCTCCTGATAACCCAGGATTAAAGCCATGGCAACATTTTGTAGGTAACGTCTTCACAGCCTAAACCCATTAGAATCAGTGATATGTTAGCTAAAAGAAAAGAAATGGATAACTACTTGTTTCTATGATTCTTACAAATTTCACAGCTGCTATGAAATAGAAGCCTGTATTGCTTTTATGGGTATCTCTGTCCCCCAGTAAAAGCAAAAAAAAACCCTTTACTTGAAGTTTTGAATTGCCTTCTTTAATGCCCTTAAACAATAGACCCATTTCTTCGTTTAATTAAAACAGTAAAAGTTGTGACTCAACCATACAGATTGACAGAGGATTGTAATTGATTTGGCTCATTTATTTTTTTTTAATCGCAATTAACAATAAAACACAGTGCATTTTGCTGAAGAAGTAACTGAGTAAAAAACAATGAAAAAGAAAGATAAATGACAGTAATACTGTTTTCATTAATTAGGCAGGTATGTTGGATATTATGCTGGAAAAAGTCTGCAGTGGGGCTTTTAGGGGCATGGGAGTTGGAGTTGCAGTTTTCTCTGAGTAAGGACTGCAGGCATTTGTTCATCAAGAAAACTGATCCTAATAACAGACCTGTGTGCAGTGGAACATGGCACTGATCTCTAAGTGTGTCCTCAGGTAAACTGTTCCATAATAAAGAATAAAGTATGATGGAAAACCTTCTCTTGAAAGACAGACTTACCAATTTTTTCCTTGATTGTGTCAAGTTCCTGTTTTTGAGTGGAAAAAAACCACCAGTATTTATTGATCCTACGTCCAAATTAAATTTTTTAAGACTTTTCAACAGTTATATATCAAAATTGAAAAGGAGGGAGAACATACCCACAATCCAACTGACTTTTTATATGAGGTTTTTGCACCTTTACAATAGTTTTGTTCCTTCACTGTACTTGCTTTGTTGCTAATCAGTATTTTGTCTGCTTCCTCACATTAATAATGTAAGTTGAAACTAGCACTAAATAACCTACTTTTTTTTTCGTGGTATCTATTGATGAATGAAAAGGACATGAAGGAATTCTTTGTCTCACCGTAGCTATTCTCAGTGGAGGAATTACTAGTCTAGCCATTGATCTTTGCCATTGGCAGGATTGACTGTGTTGCAATCGCATGTAATAAGATACATTTTCTGTCCTCATTTCCAAACTGATGTAGTTTTACATTTAAAATCAAATAATATGCATTAACCAGTTTGGCATTGCACTTTTGTGAATCACTGTCCATTTCAGGATTCATGACACGTGAGAAGTATCTAGAAAGTGTTTGATGATGGCCCAGTTCAGCAACAATAGGCTGAGATGAGCAGGTAAATCTCTCTCACTGTGAGTAGCTTTGGTTCATGCAGCTGCCAACACAAGCAAAATTTCTTCACTTATGCTTCAGACCTCTTAACCTGCTTGTTTGTTTGTTTATTTGTTACTGTTGTGAAGTACGTTCATGGTAGAAACTTTTATTTTCAATTCCCTTTTAAAGCCCAGCACATTGAGCCTCCCTTTCTTATGCACATGCTGCCAAGGAGGATTGTCTCTGGATAAATTATGCCCTCTCTTTCTTAAACAAGATTAAAGAGCTTCTCCGGCTGTTAAGTATCCTGCACTTGAAATCCCAGCCTGTTTAGTTCACTGTGGCAATTGCCACCTATGTGGAGTTTTGATGAGGATTGTATACCTTAGTGGTGCAATGTAAAACATGGTTTAAGAAGCATAAAGTGTAGAGAGCATTCTTTAATGTTTAGCACAAAGATGAAAATCCATTCCTCAGAGTAGAATCAACAGAATGGGACAAACAAAAAGCAAACATACGAAAAGCTTTTTTACTCTGTCTTACATATTTAGGTAACTACAAGGAGAATTTCCTCATCTTTTAATTAAGTAGGTTTAAAAATGAAAAAGCCCATGCAGAGGGTTTAAAACTTGTTTTGATGCTGTTTTGTGGAAACAATTTTGAATAAAAAAATGGGCTACACTGTTTCAGATGTAGGGAAGGTGCCAATCAAAATCACAGAATTCTGGCTTTGAATTTATTAGAGGTTTAGGAATTTTTTTTGTTTTGGAATAAGTCATCTTTGGTCTCTGGAAATTATACAGAAATTTTACTCTGAATGTAAAAAGACTGTCAATGTAAATTTAGCAGTGCATTCTCTTTTTTTCTTGTGAACTCATAATCTTAATTTAAAGGTCCAGTTAAAACTAAAATTCTGCTGAGTTGATGGATTTAGGATATATGGCCAAGTTTCTTGTTGATCTAATTGCAAGTTAACCTAGTTTGGAGAAATATGCAAATATCATCACTGAGAGAACAGTAGTCCCCACAAACATTTGGCACTAAGTAGAGATGTTTATTACACTTCCACTCTTAGTGGATAGTTTGAAAAGAAGATCACAGAGCAATCTAAAAGGAAAGGAACAGGCTGAAGAGAATAATAAAGAGGTATCAATCTACCACACCACACCATCTCTGACACAATGGCATGACAAGTGGAAATAACTCTGTAAAATAGGGAAAAGGCAGTAAAAAATGAATTGTGTTACAGTTTCTAAAACTTGCCTCAATTCAAGAAACAAATGCTCCTGAGCAGTGCCAAGGTTTGCGATTTGCACATAAATCTTATGTGTCAGCAAATGGGAAACATGTAAAACCTTAAGAAACAGAGTCAGAAAATATCAGATTTGTTAAGACTATTGAGATCACTGATTTAAGAAGGTCCCATTGCCAATCCCAAAGGCCTTCCTCACAGGATCCATCCTCAGGTCCACGTGTTTTTATTTTCTCCCAATAAAAAATGTTCCCAGAAAACATAGGGATATTTCCTATAACTGATGCACGATTTTGCTGCATATAAATGTAATTAGAGGTATTTTCTTCAATGGTTAGTTCCTTCCTTTTCTCCAGGTTTAACTAAGTTAAGGCTTCAAGGAAGAGCATTTGAATCAGTACCCTTTGAAAATACAGGCAAGATCTAATTCCTGTTATGTCACTTTAGAGTAATGCAATAAAATGTGCTTTCTTGTTCAGATTTATCTGAACAAGATTTATCTGAACATTCTTCTGAATATATCTAGTCCGGATTAAAATTAGTAGGAAAAAAACTTGAACATCTGAAAATGGATCCAAATTTGGCCTTAGGATCAAAATACTTTCTGGAACAAATGAACATGTTGAAGAAGGAGGTTCTGATGCAAAGTAAAGGTTCTAAGGTCAAGGAGAGAGAAGTAAGAAAGGAAGAAACAGGTTTGTTTTGTTTAAATAGTCCTAGGTACAATTTTGGATCTTGTGAGAGTAATGTGGAAGTGCAATGATGGGCAGAATCTAAATGTGGAAAACTGAACCACACAGAGATTTTATTTGCCAACAGCTCTCCAGACCTTCACTTACTGTGTTTAGTTTCCTGTATTTATATTCACAGATTGTCTGTGTAAGGCAGTATAAAGGAGTGAGTAAGGAATTTTTAGTCTTAGCTTGTAGTAGTAATGAAGCAATGCAGTGTCATTGGTTTGAGTTACACAAAGCACACACAGCCTTTAATGATCATTCTTTGAAGAGTTCCTGCTGGAGAAAGAAAAGTGTACCCACTGCAGGCCATCATGGATCCTGTCATCTCCTTTTCCTTTAAACCTGTGTCTGTTTTCCTGACCACAGAGTGACAACAATGACATTTTTTTCAATTGTAAGCAATTCACAGAACCCTGGGACCAAACTGTACACAAACTTGCTGGTCAAGTTGCTCAAAACCTGTCCTAGGAAGAGTATTACATACATTTTGTTCATTTTGAGGGTGCTAGTTATAAATAACTTGAAATAATCTTATAGGTTTCTATTTGTGGGTTTGTTTCATTGTTATTTTATACATAACCTGTCATCTTTTTACTCAGTAAATTCTACTCTTGAGTCTTAATGTCTTTTAAATTGGGTGTCACATTCCGTAGAAAGGTATAGTGATATGTTTAAAAGAAAAAAAGAAAGAATTAACTAGTTCAATGTGTGTGTTTTAATGAAAAGAAGAGAACTTTGGGACATAAAGCAGACAACTTCGAAAGGGGCACAGTATTTGGAAAAAAATACGAAGTCAATGAAAGTAAACTCTTTGCTCTTCTCACCCGTAGAAGTAGCTCTGGAGAAACGTGCAGGCTTCAGTAAAGCTATAATAGATGGGCAGCGCATTGAGTGAGAAGACCTTGGTCTCCTGTTTGGCAAATATTCTTTTCATGGCCCCTAGAAAAACAAAATATGTGTGTGTTTAGCTCATGGTGCATATTCCCATCAACATCTGCATTCAGAAGGAGGGTAGGTATCAATTTAAATAGACTGTGCTTGTCAGGACTTAGAACTATTTTAATTTTTTTTTAATTCTGCATCTGTTAAAATACTATGTAAAAATAATTTATGAGGAAATTTTATGCTTTATTTCCTCTTTTAAACAATGCTCATGTAATTATGTCGCCCAATTACTTGTATTAGCATACCCTTGTACACTGTATGGGTTTTCTTCATAGCAGTTGCTAATAAAATTAAAGAAAAATATTCTCCTCAAACAAGCATCTTCTTTATATAAAGGAATTTTAACAGGGAGGAATTGTTTCTTGTGTAAAAGAATGGTGACAAAAATTGTTGACCTTTTTTCTCTTTCTTTTTGTTTTGTTTTGTTCATTTAGGCTGGCTAAAATTACATACATATTCATGTATTTTAATAAGAACAAAGCATTACTCTTGGATATTTTCCATAAATTTGTTCTCATAAGCCATTTGATAGACATCTACTAGAAGTGTAATGGGGGACGTTTACAGTAAATCAGTCTGCCTGGTTTAGAAAACCAGAATTTATTAACTCATTTCCCAAAGGCCCAGTGTTACCTATGAGATTAACAGAAAATTGTCACTGTTTCTCTTTTAGAGGAGGGGCACTTTATAATAAGACTATATTGTCTTAATTGTTTAAAAATGTATTGTGTTTTATTGAAGTGAAATCAATTTACCTCGTACTATGAATTGTTTGTAAGATTAGAGGCAGTCAGAAAGTCTGGGCAACGCTGAGCACATTTGCAGTTGTGTTTTTCAGCTGGGATTTTCTGCACGGGCTCTGATCCATTCCTGTTGCTAACCACGAAGGAGCTGTCGATATGCTGGTTAACCAAAGTGCTTCGGTATGGAAAGCTCCTAGCAGTAGTATCAGTGAAGTGGTACCACTAATAAACCTTAATTCCTCAAGTAGGATCTCGAGATGAGGCTCAGGCCAGGAGCAGGGTAACCTGTCACTCCAGAGTGTCAGGCAGAATGTCAGGTTGTGAGGCTGGCAGGGTATGTGACCTAAGGTATAAATCACTCACACTCAGGGCATGAATGAAGTGCTAAGCATGTTTGGGAGAATACTTAAAATTCAAAATGAAGAATTAGATATTTTTTTAGTTTATGGCCATGGAACTTTGTACCTGTTAACTCCTTGTGCATAATTTTCTTTTCCATTGCTTTATGAAGAAGAAACACAAATATATACACTTGTTATGGGAATTGTAAAAAAAATTAATCTTGTGTTCTTTTCACGCTTTAGCTGATATCACCAGATATTATCTTAATATTTTTATATAAATGTCTATACAGTAATATCTCAGTTCTTTTTGTATTAAGGGAAAAGAAGTGAACGTTAGCAGATTAACAAAATTGTATGCATCTTTTAATCTTGCCATGTTCCACCACATCTGATAATTTTATATACTAATCTACTCATATAATTCAGTTGAAGGACTGAAGCCTTCTCTTGTAAAATTGAATAAATTAAAAAAAAATATTCCCTATTTTGCTCCTCACTTAACCTTAGCATCAGAACTTGGATCAATTAATTTTGGTGGTTTTCTGCTCAGTTTCACTTTCTGATTCTCATGTATACAGAATTCTTTGATTGTAGTATTCATGGAAGAACAGGGGAAATGTTATATACAAACAAAGGAAAAGACATAGTTTTAGTACTCTGGAAAACGTTGGGCTGAATGTTTGTAATGTGGATGGGATCATGGTCCTCCATTAAAGGCCATTTGGAATGCTTTTACCTGCCACCTCCAGATACCATCATATATGCAGAGGACTCCTCACCTTTTTTTGTTTCCAACTTTAAAAACAATGCAACAATGCTAATAGGAAACAATTCCACCACATTGACGTTTTACATAGTTTTCTTTATTTTACTCTGCTATTCTCAATTTGATGCCCCTCTAGCCACTACATTTTGAAGTTTTTGTTGCTGAACAGTAATCGCTTTAACACAAATAATGAAACAGAAAAAACTTACATTTTTTGTTCCACATTAAGATTTTCAGGCAGAAGCAACACTGAACAAGAAGGTGCTGTGATGTGCTATGTCAGTGCCTTCCAGTCCAAAACCGTATAACACAGATCATCAGTTTTTTCCCCCCCTACCTAAATAACAGGCAAAGACTGTGCTTTTTAAAATACGCAAGTGCTCAGATGAATCAGAAAGGAAGTAGAAACCTGGAATTTCAGATACCTGACAGTCATAAAATGCGCCCATCTGAACTATGTGCCCATATAAGCCACTGTTGAACTTTACTCTTCTAGCCGACAGAATTGTAAGAAACAGAAAGTTGCAGTACATGGACAGGAAGTGCAAGGTACAGAAATGCCCTATTATTTGCCAAAGACATCTGAAACTAGTAATACAAAATCTTATATCTTGAGGTTAGAATTATCTTGTAGTTGTACTGCAAGATTACTCTGGGACTCCAAATGAAACCCTGCTGTGTAATTCCTATCTAGTCTTGAAAAACATGTGCAAACAGAATAACAATAAAGGAGGACAAATGCTCATATTATGGCTGCAGAAAGCCAAAAAGTGAGAATATCTACCATCCTTTCCAAGACAAACCCATATTTTCATATAAAGCCTGTGGGTAGGTTTAAAAGTATCCCTTTTTTTAGCATCAGACTGGTGTATGTACTCATTAAATTACTTCAGATATTTTACATTTCCATTTAGGGAATGTTCCTAGTGTTTCCATTGCAGTCTTCTGTATAAGTCAAATTGATAAAGTATACTTTAAAATTTACACTTATAAATCATGTTAAGATATAATTAATGCTCCTAAAAATCTGTTAGCTGCAAACAGAGGCTGAGACATGGTGTAAGTTTCTTGAGCTGTTCTCCCGTTGTGCCCTCTGCTCTAGATCCCGTAGAGCCATAAAATAGCATGAGGAAGACAGAGAGAAGTTCAGAATTCTGCTGTACCTTTTGAGGAAACTTGAAGTCCAAAATGGATGCATTTCCACAATTCATTGTGTTACTCTTTAAAAGAATAAAGAAAAAGCACAGTGTTTCACCACAAAAAATACAGCTCATAATTACTTAATACATAAATATGAGAAAGATTGCAGAGATAGGGTTGTTATGAGTGTACTAAGAGAAAAGACAATGTGAAAATGATGTTTTCATGAATAAGCCTTGGAAAAATCCAGAATTCTGTGAGAAAAACATATATTTGCACTGAGGCCAATTTAGGCTCAAGTGGCATTATAAAGCCATCTTAGCTTTAAAGGTAAGTCTCAGTTAATTTGCCAGATTAATGCAGTTTGGAAAGTAATTTTGTTTGTCTTACTCTTGTACAGGTCATCACAGAGTGGTTGCTCCTTGAGGAAGACAAGAAAGATTTTGTCCTTAAGGGCAAAAAAAAAAGTCTAATAAAACAGAAAAAAACCCCAAAGTTAGGGATCATATTTGTTAGGGTAAAAAACTTAATATTTCAGTGAATTTTACATTTGGTTTAAAGTTCTAGTATGATGAGCCATCCTTTAGTTCTCTCTGGTTCTGTTCCAGCAGAATGCAGTCACTTCCTGTAGGTAGAAATCCAAATTCCATGCAGGATGTTTCTTGGTTACAGTAGAACTGATACTATTTTGCACAACTCTTTCAACGCTATTAAGAACTTTACTGTGACTTCTGGATCACAGATTAATTCCAGAATCCCACGTCCTCCAAGTGACTAACTGAAATATTGTGTAACTGCACATTATTGTATCTGAAAAGGGTATTGAGGTCTTGTTCATGCTGCTGGTACTTCACAGTCCGATTATTGTAACGCATTTCATTTCAATCTTCCTTCTCTCTTGAGAGTTGCCAGCAAATGGTCCAGAACTTCAGTTAGACTTCTTTTCTATTAGAGTTGTCACCAGCATAGCTCCTGAATTCTTTATAAGCTCTAGTGATGTGATCTAGAATAAAGGCCTGCTTTTGACCTTCAGCCATTGGCATGGCCTTGCCCAAAGTTACTTTTTGACCTTTCTGTCTCCTGGCATTCTGTGCCCTCTCCTTGGATCATCAGCCAAGCTGCCTTTCCCGGGCTGGGCTTGTCACCTTTAAAGTAATGGTTACAAGTGTATTGATGCAGTAACGACTTTACAGCCCAGCAAGCTCCACTTCATTAAATTGGTTGTAATTTGAACTCTGAAACAAGATAGCATCTTCTGTAATTATATTTAAATAAATTAAGGTTAGAACTGTGGTATTTAGTTAGTGATTAGATTGCCTTTATTTATTCTTATACCTTGTCCCAGGACATTGTATGCATAATTAAAAAAATAAGGCATATGCTCTCATATAGTATGGTTATGATATATAAGCACATTGACATGAAATTTAATGGTGCAATTAGCAAGAGTATTTTCTGTGTTATTCATAAAAGCTGTTGCAGTATTTTACACTGCTTCCTAGTAATTAGTATATTAGTAATCCAGGTGATGGGGAGAGAAGTATTATGTAGTGGTAACTCCTTCATTTCAGAAACACCAGGGCTTTATGTATGCTTGGTTCTGCATTCCTTTTCCTTTGCAGTGTACAAATACATACATTTTGCTGCAACACAGGCTCTTCCTCACTTTGGAAAGGGGAAGGAAAAGAAGTGGAAGCTGTATAACCTGTGTTTACTGGCCTAATTTCAGTTTCTTTTAAAATCAGCTTGAGTCTAGCATAATTGCACCGAAAATCTGGTAGTATAAAACTCAGAAAAGATCAAATTTAGGCTCTAGTAATGGAGTGCATAGAGTGTTATCACTGTACTTTATCTCTTCCTAAAAAGCGACAGATTTTTTTTAAGTTCTTATGTGAAGTGTAAAAGATATTCTTTTGTAATATTTGAGAGCTAATCATTGGATAATGGGTGTTGCATGTTTAATGCAACAGTGTAGCTGTCATGTTTTTCTTTTTTTTTTTAATTTTCTTCTTTCTTTCCGCACATTCACCTCTTCTTGAACAGAAATAAAAGGTTCAAGGCTTGTCAGCATCAGTTTATAGATAGCTGTTTAAAAATAATGAGGTATTGGGTATTGTAAAGCTCAGGGCTGTCTTGCCAGACTCATTTATTTCCATTCACCTTTTGTCAGAATTGCAGACAGAAGACATTCAATTAAAACTTGTCACCTGTTGCATGTGACCTAATTTGTATTTGTGAGTGTCACAGATTAGGATACATATGGAGCCATTTAAAAATGTAAAGAAACAATAGGATTCTTAAACATTTTATGCCACATTTTCTTCATGTGGACATCTTCGTTTATGGACCATTCTTCAAGGGAAATGACTTGGGCTAAGAAATAATAGATTTATTTATTTACATGAAGTCTCATTTACATGGGAAAACTAAGGGGATTTTATTCACGTTCTTATGTGGTTTAATGCATAAATGACAGTGCACAAAATTTCAGCATGTAGATGATTAGTTCATGCAAAGTTAATGTTCCTTTCAAGAGAGGTTGAGTACTGAGCTGTGTAAGTAATGCATTTATCAGTACATTTGTCAAACTGAAAAAAACAAACCACTGGGCTTTAACCTAAGGCATGTGTTTATCAGTTCCTATGCAAAAATCCAGCCTTCTCATCCCCTCCTCCCGGGACAAAATGAAATTTCAAAAATACTGCTTACATTTGGTTGCCTATAAACTTTGTTTACTATTAAACATAAGCAAAATCTGAAGTATTGGTTTGAAGCACTTGTTTTGCAAAAGCAGTATTTTTCTCTTCTGATTTTTCAACCTAGAACGATTCACTAAGTATTTTAATTAGCCCAATTACTTGAGGTTTTTTAGTAATAAGCTGTTTTTCACAAATCCTTGCAGAGGAACAGCTAAATTAAACAATTTCTAGTCACAGATCAAGTTAGATATTAAAGTAATAAACACTGCTTTGTTTTTCAGTCAATTATATGGGTCAGTTCATGAATTAATTGCTTTATAGACACCTCTTGAGAGCAGCCAATTTTATCCCACATTAACAAATACTTTCTGGTACTAACTGAATGTAAAGTAGGAGGATGATTTTTAGACTTCCTGTGCTGCTCTAAATAATGTCTATAATTGTGGAGATGGCTATAGGAAGAAAAAACACTAAAGCCTTCCCCTGGTAATTGTTAATTCAGCCATAGATCAGGAAAACTTTAGTGTGAGTCATAGCTTATACCTTCTTTGATGAATTAGGGCTCTGTTTTCAAAATATTACCTGCCTAGTACACATATTTTACATCTCTAGCTGAATTTTTACCTGCCTAAGGTAAATACTCCAAATACTTCATAAACTGATTGCAGAAGCTCTTTGTAATTCAGCACATAAAACAAGTATGCAGATCCAGAAAAAAATTATAGCTTATGTTATCTTATTTCTTCAGCTGTGTTCTTTTCTGCATATTTCTACTGTATTGAGAGAGGTCTTTCATGGTTTCAAGTGTTTTTTCCACTGCAAATCCTTCAGACTGCAGGGTTAATGCACTGGACTCTAACCCTAAATTATAGAGGTTGCTGAAGTGTCTAAAGAGTATCTAGGGGAGTGTACATTCTTAAATCTCAGTACATTCTCTCTGTGTTCATAGTGGAAAAATTAACTAGTTTTTCTGGTTTATCTAAATAAAAGCAGAACAGAGTTTGTAGTATTCACTGAAGTTTACTCAGCAATCTTAGAAATAATAACAGTATGTTCAAGTGAACTGTAACACTCCATTAAGGCATTGTCCCAAAAGAGAACCACCTTGGAACCTGCCATTAAAATTTTTTTTGTGCTTTCTTTTTCTGCTTTTAATCTGGGTTTTTTTACCTCTGCTACTGATGTTCTTCTAGAGCTTGGCAAGATGCAGTTATGTGGGTATTCATTTTTACCTGTCTCACTGTTGAAGACAATCAGACATCTGTAAAAAATGGACTGTTAGCCAGTTGCATGTCTAAAAAAATGAGATTGGAATATTTTTCATACATATCAAATGCTGTGTTAGAGGTGGAGCTTGCCAGAGTGGCATTGATGTAGAACATATCAGCTTGCCATGAGACTGCTACTTAGGGAGAACAGGAAGGGAGCAGAATATGAAATTCCTGAAGGAAGTCAAAATTGCACATTTGAGTCTGATATCAAACCTGTTGTTTACTGATTAAGTAAATTGTATTTTTTTTCCAAAATAAAAAGCTTCTCAATTAAAGGTAGTGAACAGTTTCTTATAGGCAGTCCAGGTGTTGGTAGGACTTGATTTGAAGGACTGGGCTAATGCCTTCCACTGTAACTTGAGAATTTCTTGTGGGTATAGACTCTGAAGTACAGAAATGTTTATGGGTCAAGTGAACAAATGGAAGCTTGTAGCCAAGGTAAGAAGGAGGGGATGGAGGAGAAGAATAGAGATGGATGATAGAGGAGTAAATAGTGGTGGATGATAAAAGGAGTAAATAATGCACTTTAATATGCCTTGGATCTGTATGGAAAATGAGATGACATGGTTAAATAGTATTTTCATAGTGAGGACCTGAGTTGCAAAATCCATAATATATTGGGGTATGTGCAATCCTTTTTGTTATGTAGCATCATCACAGCAGATATCTGTCCTGCATGAGGTCTTCAAGGCAGTGTGAGAAAAGGACCACAGAATAGGAATAATAATTTACATTTATTGGCAAGGGAGTAACAGATTAGGAAATAGAGAGAAAATGAGTTTAGGTTTGCCTGTGTTGTTGAGATTTAATAACGTGGTGGGCAGCTCATGAGGCACATCTGCTCTGGCCTTCAGTTGTTCCTGTGCAAGGCTGTGTGGACACATTTAGTGTAGACTAAGTGCCCAATGTGATTTTGTTGTGTGTTGTGTAGCATTTGATAGAAATCATGCAAAGATTATGTAAGGAACCAGGAGGCAAATTTTTTTGTGAAAGCTTATATAGTGACTACGTAAAAGCATTTATTCCCTCAAGAGCAGCTGGAGAATTTCTTATGTTGTATCAGTGCGTGTAATTGCTTTGTTTTAAAAAGTAGCTATCACATTGATTTCGTTTCCATCTCTCCCGATATTACAGCTCTACAGCCTAACCCTCATCTTCTGAGATTTGTAAGTCATATCTAAACCTCTGGCTACCCATCACTCCTGAACAAATGAGTTCATGAGTTGTGCTTGTCCTGAGATGTGAAGTGAACATGTTGCACTTTAACATTCAAACTGCTCTCTTAACTGGTGGCAAACCTGTTCTTCCTATTTCTACCCTGTGGTCATCCCTGTTTTTCCCATTAGGGCTCCTGGTGTTGTTTCTCTGTTGAAGGCTTTTCAAATGAGCATTAGGAAATGTGAAGAATTAACTTCCTTGTCTGCAGTGGAGCTGTGTTCAATGACATGAATGGATGTTTTGACCCTGAAGAACTGTAATTATAATATGTACAGTGCAGTTCATTGGGAGATATTACATGATTTTTTATGGGTGGAGTGGGTATTTTTCTTTTCACTTCATGGTTGAGGACCTATTGGGTGAGTGAACTGAGATGCTGAAGATTTTGTGAAGCCATAATGCACAGCAAAGCTGAAGCAGAGGTCTCCTTAATTTCTCCACATGTCACAATACCCTCCTTAATAATCTGAATACAGACTGTGTGGGGATTCAAACAGTTACATCTGTGACTAATATAAAGCTCCTCCTGCCCCAAATGAGGAGCTTTGTGGACAAAATTATTTTTATTTCTTCCCTTTGTTACTCTAACAAAGGAGGCATCAGTTTCTAACTACTTGAGAGCTACTCTCTTGATAAATAAAACTTTATGTAATGAATTCTCTCATACAAGCTATAGGAGTTACAGAGGAATATGCATGTATATACTCCAGAACCTCTGAATTTCAGTTTGCTACCTGCCAAACTCCAAAGTTTTTATGGAATATCAGATGAACATAGCTTGTTAAGCAGCATCTTGCACTGTGTTTACTTCTATAAAGGCCCTTGGGAAGTAAAATACCACTTAGGGTGTGTTAGATTATCAGAAATTAAATCCACAGTATCTACTTTCTTATAGATATAGATACACAAAAGTATAGGTTATCTTACAGATAAAGGAAATATTAGGAGCCAAAATGATGGTAAACTCCATCAGTTTTCATGGAAGAGTTATAAAACTCTACTTTATAGTCTATTGCTGTTATGTTATCAAAACTATTTTCACATTAAAATTTGAATTAGTTCTATTATAGACTTAGGTAATTTTATACTGTGCAATACAATTGCTCTCCAGTTATCTAAGAGTTGGGGTTCTTTAAAAGAAAGTTTTGTGTACAGATATAACGACGTGTATTAGGTGAGGACATGGATCTAAGTGAAATTTTGCTATTGTGACATTTTTCTGTATTTCCTTCCATTGAGTATGTGAATTGCTTGAATCTCATCTCAAATGTATCTCATCTAATGCAAAGGAGCTAAAAAAAAAATGTTCATCTTGGTAGATTTATATTATTTTAATTTAAGCTTCAGTTCCATTACTTTTTGATTAAACATACTTCTGTCTGATGCTATCCATCTTTTATCACTATGAAATCTGTTCCCAAGCAGAAAGAAGGATGGCATCTGAATTATGCAGAAATCATTTTCTATCTAGTTTTCTTCAAATGCTGGGCAGTCTTTTTCATAATCCCACCAATATTGCTTGTTCTAATCCTCTGCCTATTTCTGAATATTCAACTATCAAACTTTGATCTTTTGCTGTTTGTTTTTATGGCAATGTATTGTCCTGGATGTCATTTGTTTCAGCTGAAACTCCTGATTCAAGTGTGAAGACCAGTGAGTTATCATTAGTTCTGGAAAGATTTGAGCTATCAGTTTTTAAAGTGGTTTTGTAGTTCATGCATTTCTAAGTATAACTTTAAAAAAATAAAACCAAAAGTAGCCATGCTCTGTTGGTTAAATCAGCAAAAATTTTATCAAACAGCTTAGACCACAAACCCATCACAAGTTACATCAGTAACTAGCATAAGTAAGATTTCACTCATAATTATATGCTGACCTCTTGGGGTATGTTGTTCATTTGTGTTACTATTTAAGTCATGTGATCCTCATAAATGCAACTGGAGACATACAATGAGAAATTGTACTTCTTGGATTTGATGGACTGACATACACAGTCTTCTACAGTAAATCAGGTGTAATTTCACTGTTAAGTAGAGATGATCATTACCCGCTTTCCTGATCAGCAAAAGCTATTGATAACACTGTTGTATACAGCTCACTGAATTATAGTTGCAGATGTTGATTGTGTCATTAAAGCAAGCATCTTCTTTCTGTGTTAGTACCCCATATAAGCAAAATAAGCATATTTTCCTTATAAGGAAATAGAAGCAAAAAAGAAACAAAACCACCCCAACAATAGTTGGCCTTGGATTTCTGGCTAGCTGGCAAAACAGTTTTCCTTTATCAAAATCCAGTCAATCCTTTTTGGTTTCTGAGAAGGAAGGAGGACTGACAGATGTTTCCTGGTAACTAGTCTGTGCTACCAGTGCAGGCTCAGAGGCAGCACATAAACTCTGTGCTGTGTTCTTCTTGCTGTGCACACGAAATGTAACTTCTTTGGTGGTGGTTTCCCCTGCTGTCCAGAAGCCAATTCTTGAGATATTTTGTGTGTAAGGTAGAGATCAGAGGGATGGGAAGTAGAAGACTGGGGCATAATAATAGCAATAGAAAATTTACATAGAGGGAGGAGAGCTAAAATAGTCAATGAAAAGTGAGAAAGTGAGTTGCACTTTTTTACATTGCTCACAGGGGCCATTGATACTTAATGTGTCCTTGCATCTTGTGTTGTTAAATCCGTGTCATCAGGGACAAATTTTGTACTTGGTATTACATGTCCTGTTGCCCTGCATGTGTGCCAAGTTCTTCAACTTCCGTGTTATGTTACTGCTTAGTTTTAGTCACATTCATCCGGGTTGTCTGGAAATCTGCCTGGGTGACTCAGAAAGAAATAAAAATATTTCCTTGTTTTGTAAGACTTACTGTCTTTGCACCCTTTCACCTTGTTTCATTTTGTCAATGAGAGCAGCTATAGCTTGTTTCAAGAAGGTAAAATCCTGTATATCCATACAAACCAGGCAGCAGAATGCTATATTGGAGGAATGAACAGAATGGAGGTAGAACACAAATGTTAATTCGTCATTGGTGACATCTAAATGCACAACTATACTCTTTCAAATCCTCATGAACAATTTCAGTCTATAAGCTACATATATATTCTTATTTTACTAGGGATACTTACTTTGTATCCTCTGGCCATGTTAATCCATCTTAATTTGGTTTTGACTATCTAAACTGTATACAGAATTCATTGTTTCTAAAGTTCTAATTCTCTGTACTTCTCTGCTCATAATGTTATGCTTCTATATCCATGGTGTTTATTGCAGCTTTGAAATTCTGCTTCTGGCAAAGATGACTTAAGATTAGGCTCTTTCAAATGGAAACTAAACTTGCTAGCTGTTTTTAATAATATGTAAAAATGAATGAATGGTTTTAAATGAACAGGAAATTATGTTGTATACTTAGTCTTGCATGTGTGGAACTCCAAACTGCTTGCAAATACTTGTAATGCTGATTTCCCATGCTGTCTAAAATTAATCTTTTGAAATAAACATGCTTTTAATATAAATATTGGAAGGCAGGAAATAGAAGATTGTTACCTGAAAGGCATGCTCATAATGTATTTAATTAGCTGTTTGCTTGTGTTTCCAAACGTAGGTGTGCGCCTAGACCGAGTACGTGGAGGTCGCCAGAAGTACAAGCGCAGAATAGATGCAGAGAACAGTCCATACCTGAACCCTCAGCTAGTTCAGCCAGCAAAAAAGCCATGTGAGTACACCACATACACAACATTTCTCTCACAGTACAGACTACTGACTTCTAGCCCTGTTTGCAAAGCTGCTCCTGAGTTGAACAAGGGTTTGGTCAGAAAATATTACCATGAAAACTATAATGATTTGGCTGTTAACAGGTTTTGCTTTAAATATGCTCATCTTTCTCAAGTGGAGTTGAACAAAGAGTGTTTTTACTGGTGGAAGTGTATAAAAGCATGGTTTATGCAGTGCAAATTTTACATTTACAGGTTATCTTTATTTTCAGTGGTACATAAAATGGTTCATACTGTGATCATTAGCTCATTGAAGCTTCTACTTTCAGCTTTCACAAGAAGGTGATTTTTGTAGTTTTCACTAGCTAAATGAGTTTGACTGCTCAACCTCCCAATGAAAACACATTAAGAGCCTCATTAATTTATACCTATAGATTAATACACTACCTAGCATTAGATTAAAACATCAATATGCCACACTAATAACAAAGCAGAAAGTGGTAGTTTGGGCTCTAGTACCCTCATGGATTTTTTTTTTTGTTATGTTTTAATAATGTCCTTGATTGTATCTCGCCAGGCTGAAATTAAGAGAGAAAGAGATGATCATCTCACTGCTAAAATACAAGTTCCATCCTCTTTGCGATTAACTAAAAATAGTTAGGGGTTTTGCTTTGCAGCTTATATAAACTCAAGCAGTGACTGTACTAATTCCATGAAGTAAATTTAATAGCATTATAGCTGTAGTGCAAGAGGCTGGTGTATTACCCTGCAAAGACACACAGGCTCTGTGTCAAGTGTTGTGAACTCTTCCAAATTCAAATGAGAATACACACATCCAGTTGCTCCTGCTGATCAGGTTAATTTGCTCCTAACATGAATAAATAAGCCAGTGAAATAAGGAGGACAAATTCCTTCTTGTTTCCCATTTGCCTCTGCCCCTAAGCCTCTGACAACACATGTCAGTTTTAGCCCCTTGAAAATACCTGGCTGGATGGAAAATGGAATTTGTTTCCGATGCTGTTCCCCAGTAGGGGACAGTGCTGTGTACAATACGCTTGAGCATATGGGGATCTGGAGAGCAAATAAACAGTCTTTGAACTGTAAGTGAAAGGGCATTTTAGCTGTGTCAAAGAAAAAACAGCCAGTTTTACATAAAATTAAGGCTTAAGTGAACATATGGCATAGTTTCCTTTTGCCTTTCCAAAAAACATTATGCTGATTATATTCCTTCAATTGTCCAATCTGGCATCTTCTACTCAGCCTCCATAAGCTGTCCCACTGTTCTGTAAATACAATCTAGGGCTGCACTAAGCAGATTTTGCACATTATAATAAAAACTTTCTGATAATACAATAAAATTTAATAAACTCTAATGCTTAATTTCATTAGAGGTTTAGTTTTCATGGGTGCACAGATTGTCAGTTTTTCATTTACTTGTTATTGTCATTGAGTAGAAATGTTGATAAACTAACAAACCAAAAAAAGCCAAGACCAAACAGACAAAAAAAAATATCCAACCCAAAAGCTGCAAGCCCTTAAGATGTGAACCTTCAGAGGTTAATGCAGTTGTATTGAAATACAAGAATCTCTGTGTAAACCAAAGATTATTGCAACGTGGTGCATTACATTACCTAAAAGGTGATAACTACACCGATTTCTGTAAGCTCCAGTTGTCTGAGATAAACTAACCTCCTCATAAATCATTACTCATTATCTGAGTGCCTCCCTCTTTTCCTTAGCTCATCCAAGTACAAACAATTTTGTAATAAACATTTTTAAAACTTAATTTTCAAATCCGGGCAGATAAGTGTCCAGACTTGAAACAGGTGAATCAGTTTTGTGTGGAAGTAGCCTGGGAGATTTTCTGGACCCTGACTGATAGTTTATACATAACAAAGGCACAGGAATGAAAATTGGGTTCTATTGATTCTAATTAGGGAAACATTAAATAAGATTTACCTAGAAACATTGCTCATGGCTATTCAATTTCCTGAGTGATGGAGTTTTCTAAGTACATTCAGAATTTTCCTATGTTCTATGCTAATGCATGTGCCAGTACATGTAGCTTTTTTCCCCTGTAAAGAAAGAGTAGGTGTTTGAAGGATCTTTCCTACACCTACTTCTGATCTCTATTGAATTTTCCAGCTTCACCATAGAATTTAATGGCCTGCCATAGATTTTATTGTTTGTAAAAATAAAAAGGATTTGCAGGATTTTGCAAGTCCTGAATCAAAACAGACAATATTCCTAAATCATCTATGGAATACTATTGGTGAGGAGCCTCATACATGAATGAAAGTGGTTCTTTGGCCATTTCTTCTGCTGGAGGGGAAAAAAACGCAGAACTTGGGGATGAGAGTGCTTCTTCATTCATTTATCATGGTTTAAAAACCCAGAAAGTAGAAGTCCTCAGCTGCATATGTTTGGATGTTTAGAAACTCTTAATGAATTTATGCTATTTTCCTAATCAATTAAAAACACTGGAATTTGGAAAGAAGTAATGTTACCTTTTCTCACTTACATGTTTTCTGTGTGAAATTGAACAGGTTATGAAGAGACTGTTTAAAAAAACCAAAAACGTGCAAAGGCTGTTTGCCAATATAAGTTTCAACTACCATCTGTCATTTGTAAATAAGAATAGAATTCCTCATTAATCAGTTTGATAATCAGTCAACTATTGAGATCAAAAATTGCATCAGTTGGTGTAGTTCCTATAGCTCACATAAAGCATGAGTATGTCCCTTTCCAACAAAACATGCTTGATGTGATGGTTTCCAGGTGGCTCTTGCACTTACTATGTGAAGGACTAACATATATCACAATTTCTGACACACAGATTTGGAATAAGGCAAAAATTGTGGAGACAGTAGATCAGAATCAAGGAATTTGTATCATTAAAGAGCAGTAAAGTATCAGAAATCTGAACTGAGTGGGCACTTTATGGAAATATGGACTTGTAGGGATCCTCTCTGACAATGTTGGGCAAGTCACATCCCAGTCAGCTTCCATTGCAGGAGAGCAATGTGGTCTGTCCTGTGACTTGATCTTCATGCAGATGGGGAAATAATACTAATTCTGGCAGCATTCTCTGCACTCAGAAAATAGTTGGTGTTTTCTCACAGTGGAATTCCATTTATATCAAGCCTTATAACGTTTTATCTCACCAAAGGGAACAGATTCATGTGAAATCAGTAAAGAGTGTCTTTTGGGCTTTAAATTCTGGTGGTACATTTGAGGTCAAAAGATGTACCTACCAGGAAAAGTAAAATGTAAATATATTGGGAAGTATAGTAATGTACCCTGTATTAAGAGGCTTAATGAATTTGTCCATTTCCCACTTTTCAGTTCTGTGTTCTCAGAGTAATAAATCGGGCTCCAGTATAGAGATAAAATATTTCCATTGTGCTTTCACTTGGATATAGTGCTCATACTATGTTTATCCTATTTACAGAATAGCAACTCCTGTTGTAAATCTTGTGGGCTCTTCTCTTTTTTTCTCTCTTCATTTTTCCATATAACTTAATTGATTATTCCAAATAGATATCACAAGTCAACTGGATGAAAAAGTAAATATTTAACATGTGAATGAAAATGCTATATAGATAAAAATGAGCAGCGTGTATCATTCTTTGCACAAAATCAGTTTTCTGAGGTAGAGTTTGCATACTTTCATACTTAGTTTTACAGTCTTTATTGTTTTTTATTTTAGTGCTTTTCCCAGTTGGTGTCACTGACAGAAGTTACAGATTTCAGTGATTGATAAATTGCATGTGATATTTACTCACTCAAAAATAGCCTTGCCTTTAAGGGGTAGGGTGGGTTGCAGGTAATTAGATGAAGGCAAAACTTTTCTATTTGAAAGCAGAAAATACTTTCTATTTGAAAGTACAAAATACTATAGTGCATTAATTTTTGCCTACCAAGTTTGTACTCCAGTAATAAAAGAGGATCATGTATTTCTATGTTCTGTTGAATTGATTATCTTAAGAACATACATGTCTGGCTTGATAAACACTGTTAATGGATCAGATTTGTTTGTACTGTAACCACTCGTAGGAGGTCATGAAGTTACAATAAGGTGTAATTAGGTTCAGTGTCTTAAGACAAATTTTTGCGCACTTAGAAATCTGAGCCATCTGTTTGTTTGAAGTGTAGAATGATGCTACTGGTGATCTTGTAATGTTCTGGACCATTTTTACAGATAACAAGATTGTCTCCCATTTGCTGGTGGCTGAACCAGAGAAGATCTATGCTATGCCTGACCCCACTGTTCCCGACAGTGACATCAAAGCACTTACCACTCTTTGTGACCTGGCAGACAGAGAACTGGTGGTGATCATTGGATGGGCTAAGCATATTCCAGGTACATACAGTATTTATTGCAAATAGATAACATACAGAAATCATCACATGGGTTATTCTGTGCTGGTAAAAACTGCTATTTTTTTTCTCTCCCTACAATGCATAAAGTTTTCCTAAGGTCCAGAATATTCCCACAGATCATAGTTTAAATGATCATGTATCTTACCTTGGAAGTAGTAGTGTTGTTGCTGCGAGTGTTACCATGTTAATAAGTTTCACATGCTGCTTAGAGAATTATTTTTGTTTCATGTATTGCTTTTTTAAAGATAAATTTCCCTTGCTATCCAGAGCATTATCCTGGCATAAAGGGTCATGCAAGTCCTCTCCTCTGTAGTCATCTGATTCAGCAGTATGTGAATCTAAGTCTGGCTGCTAATAAATGCAGCACTACTGACCACAGGAGGTGGAAACTTCACTTATATTTTGGCAAGACACAGAGGAATTGTTCTCTGCATTGACTGATCTAGTGTGAGAATTGTGTGAATTGTATCAGCAGATCAGTACAAAGAGCTGAATTGACCCAAGAAGTTGCCTTTCACAACTTAGTATTTCCTTGGTCTGCATGGAGTGGACTGCGTCACATAAATGCATTGATATTATGAAAGCTGACTGGCAATCTTATTAGCAGGAAACATAGGGGTCATCAAAAGCAGTTTCTCAAAAGATAAGCAGTTCCTTCCGATAACATTTCAGGTGTACTTTTGCCCCTCCCCAATGCTGAGGTGTTTGTTCTTGCTCTGTGAGCTAGCAGACAAACTTACAGAAGTCTCCAGGGTTCTCAGTCTGTCACCTTCCGCAAACGGTAAAGTCACACCAAAAAAGGTCAGCTTTTTCTCTTGTTTCTTAAGGTATTTTTCTTGTCCAGTAGATGAGTGAACATGCTGGTGTGTTTTTATCAGCTCATTAGTTTTCTAATTTTGATAGTGGAGCCTTATTAAGCATGAGAGTGGATAACCTTTAATTCCTCAGAGTAATACGTCATTCTCATTTTAGATGTGATTTTGGGACACCTAAATAGTAGAATAAATAATCCAGTCAGTTGTTTGTTTATCAGAGTTAAAGATATTTTATTTCTAGTTTCAAAAGAAATCACAAAGAAATATTCTCGCTGTTTGGTTTTTTTCCCTTGTTCAAACCAATTCTTCTGGGTCAAATGCAATCAAGGAATAATAATAATTTTTACCTTTATGAAGTGTTTTTTGTTTTGTTTTGTTTTGTTTTTTTACTTCAGAGGGAAGAGAACAGCCTACAGACTCTAAAATAGTCCTTTGAAATGTAGTCATTCTCTGTGTCACAAGCAGTGTATAAACAAGCTCTTGTATCACAAGCAATGTTTTTCTGGTACAGTTAACTTATTTCTGTCTCCTTAAACTAGTTTGTCTTTATGCTTTGAATGCTACAGTAATTTCTTTAATCAAATTGATGGAAGTCCCTTTCCCAGCCCACACTGAAACCAATTTATTGGTCATGATACGCCGGCTATGTTGCTAACAGTCGTAACGAACTGTCAGGCAATATCGCAGTGCAGCTAATTTGAAGTCATTAGGTGTGCAGCGTTCAGGCAACAATTTGTTACAGTGGTTAGGAACACAGCTGACATTTCTGAATGGCTTTGTTCAGAGCAGTTCTAGATGAGCCCAAGCAAATTGTAAACTAATTTAAACATCACTCTATATTATAAGAGCTACTTTGTCTTACACTGGTTGCTAATAAAGCACCCCAAATTAAGTCAAAATGAGTTTAGTAGGTGAGCTTGAGTTTCATCTTTGGACGATGCCTAGATCACCTTAACCAAAATAGAGTAGTTCTCAAAGAAGTCAGTCATACTCCATAGCAGTTGCAGGGGAACTTTCGTCCGTCTGATTTTTGAATATGCTGTATAGCTTGGATTTGGCTGGAGGGATGGGAAGAGCAGAGGGACAAGACTGAGCAGCCTTTAAAGTGGTGGCTTTGGTTAGAGTAGAAGAGGTACTAGATGCCATAAAGTGACCCAAAAAATTTAAAATTTGAGCCACTCGAGAAACTGACCTGCCACAAGACAGCATTTTAGTACAAAGTAAGTTCAAACCACACCTACTGTGGTTAAAACCACCCTAGGTAACTGTACTTACCTGATTTCATTTACAAATGAAAATTTTAAAAAACCCCAGGAAATAAAGACAATATTTTTATAAGCCTTCAGATAACAGAGGATAGTGATAAAATCTGTGCTTGTTGTCTGCCATTTGATTACAAAAATCAAAATGTAAGGGGACTGGACATGCTAAAGGGCAAATACATTGAGCTTTTGTAGCTTGGTTTTGAATGTTGGAATATGGCTGAGCTTGGAGTGCCTACTCTCAGCTAATGTCTGGCACAAAACAACTTCTGGAAGAGCCTGGATTGGTGCTTGCCTGTTTGCAAAGCTAACAAATGTTACTGTAGGCAGAAGCATAACAGGATGGGGAAAAGGATAAATTAGGAAAGGGGTGTGAATTGCATAAAAGTTCACTGTAGCTCGGCAGACTAAGTAAACCCTTGGTGTAAATCTTGTAGAGTCGATTAATTATACCAGTAGTGAATTTGTGCCTAGCACAGCAAAGCAGCAATCAGCAAATCTTTCTTTACTATAGTGATTTCTTAAGGTTCAGTGTAATTAAAGGCCCTTATATATCAGGTGCTTAATAACTAATAAAGATCTCAACTCCAAAGCATTGCATTGTAAAATTTGTCTTTGTGGAGGAAACCGAAGCAATGTTTTTGCTCTTCTGAAAAAAAAAGTCTTTTAATAGGATTATCTGCAAAAAGGTAACAATGCTGTATTCATTCTGCCCTAGCCAACATTCCCCATTTCAGTCATAGGCTAAAAAATGTTTTCAAATCATACAAAGTTCAAGTCCTTTCATAAAATCATTAGTATTTTTGTGGTATTGGAAATATTTCAATAGTTGCTTTTATTGAACAAAAAGTCTATACCATCTGCAAAAGGAAATATTGAAAGAAAAATATATGGAAAGCCTTTATCAGTAAATAGAATTAGTCTCCTTGCATTTATAAATCAAATAAATGGAAAGTGTGTTGTTATGAAACATGACCATGTCTTATCTGAAGAAGAGAAAGATCACAATGGCATTAGGAAATGCTTGACTTTAGTTAGAGAGGCGTAAGGGCACAAGAACAGATGATGGTGCCCTAATAGCCCTTTTTAAGAATGACAGGGCCCCGCCATTAGCATCCTTTTATATCCTTGGAAATTGCTCATGCCTCGCTTTTATGGTTCCTATCTGCCTGACTCTTTTTTATTTCTCTTTCAATTTCATCCGCGCTCGGATAAGCGCATGCTAACACAATATGATTGAGCTGTAAAATGGAACGCTGTCGCCTCTAATCTCTTTTATGTAGATATGGAGGTACTTCCACACTCCACTTCATTCTCTCTCCATTGTTGGCCTTTTTAGAATGTGTTGCCGAGTAATGGAGGCTCAGTCAAATATTAGAGCTAGGTTTCACAGGGTGTGATAAGAAGATTATCAGGCCAGCAGTCAGATCTATTGTTGTTCTTTGTGTCAGATTAAAATATTCTGATGTACTGTAACTTCGTTAGTAAAATACTGAAGGTGCTTAGGGAGAGAGGCTGATGCTGCTTCATCTCCTGCCTGATGAGACAAAACTCCTATTAACTGACCCAAATAAACCATAAATATATGAGGAAGCCTCTGCAAGACTTTTCTATTCTATTCTATTCTATTCTATTCTATTCTATTCTATTCTATTCTATTCTATTCTATTCTATTCTATTCTATTCTATTCTATTCTATTCTATTAATTTATCTTTTAAATAAAGAAACCTTCCTTAATTCAATATTTTCTGGTAGTTGAGTTTCCTACCCTTCACATTGTATTTTTGAGGTGTTTCCATTTCATTGGTTGCATTATATTAATTAAACTTTCACTGTATAGGGTGGCTTTTTGCTGATACCTACTTACAGTACCAGTCATTTCTGCGCAGTTTTTGTAACTCTCTCATTGACGTTCACCAAAATGTGCAACATTCTTTCATATTAAGTGGAGGCAGCAAACATTAAGCTCTTAAAAATGTGCATAACAGGAAGCTTAAGACAAAATGTTCTCTCCAAAATTTGCATGCATAAAAAAACATCAACTAGACCATAGAAATCAACTTTTTGCACTTAACGTGAAAAATTTATTTGGAAACAGTAAATTAGACTAATACATCAAAAATAACTAGTTACATTATTTAGTAAAATAAGCCTGCTTGTTGTCTCAGCTGTTGTCTCTGTTTTTGTTGTTAGCAAATACCTAAACTGTTGTTTTGTCCCTATCCCTGTGTTGTTAGCAGTAACAGTGTTCAAGGAATGGAACAGTTAGAAATTTATATTGCCACTAGTGCTAGTGTTAAAAACAAATGCATTATTTTGATGTAACAAATACAAGCATGTTTTGAATATTTTAGTGTTAATGTTTTATGAAACATGTTGTCCCAGCATACTCTTCGTGGAGGACGATATTTAAGCTTTCCTTTCCAAAGCAGCTCTCAGGGATGTAGTTTGACATTCTGATACTGAACAAGAACATGATTTGCTGCAGAGTTGTCATTCCTAAAATGTCCTTTTCTCACCATGTGTTTCAGAAATGCCACCCCATGTAGGTAAAAGTACAGAAAAAAGTTGACCACAGTCACTTGTGCGGATTGTTATCAGGGCAGTCCGTTGAGAATCTCAGCTCTGCTGGGGAACAGGTGTCTTCCTGTCTGTACTATGCTGCCTACTGCTGGAAAATTCATTTTTTGTGCTCAGCCTTCCCTAGTCCCTTGTGCTGCTAGCTGGGCCATTTCAGACACAACCCTGCAGCTTCTGAAAGCACCCCATCACAGGGTGTCAGTCCCTCCACAGACAGCTGGGCATGTAAATGTGGTGTTCACTGCTCATGTGACATGGAATGGAGGATGAGTTGTGAGGTGCTAAGAGGTTGGCAGGAATAATAACTTGAGCCTCCTGGGGAATCCTGCCCTTTCTCAAAGTGCTAACTGGGACACTTTATCAAAAGCCTGGTATCTGCCCTTCTTTTAACTCCTTCTACAAACATGCTTTAAGTACAGAAACCGGACCTGCTTTTCCTGCGAGGGAAATGTTCCTGAACTCACAACTAGTGTGACATGTGATCTAAGGCAGGCCATTCCCGGGCCTTGAGGGTAGAGATTTTAGCCAAGAGGTTTCTCAAAAACTAATGACTTCCTTGACCTCTGGCACTGAATTGTACAATATGTGAAATGAGCAACTGGTTGCCAGTTTTATTTTTGAGCATTAGCATGCACGTACCACCCAACACTGCCAGGGTTTAGATCGCCGTGTTGATTTCTCTAATCAGAATGGGACAGCAGCGTGCCTAAAATGCCAGCAGTTCATCTATCCTGGTACTTGAAGTGCTGGGAATGGTGGCAGTTTTCAATTTCTCATCTTTTGAAAACAGTATTGCAGAGAAGGCTTAAGTGATCTAGCAAGGCAGGGAGGAAGAGGTAGGATAATGCATGAATAAACATGTCCACAGGATTCCTAGCATTTTCAAAACAAAACAAGGGTCTGTAATGTGGCAAAAGGTAATAACCAAAGTCTCTGTTCAGGTTTTAAAATGTTTTTAACATACTCAGCTGAGATACATTGGTGGGCTATTCTTGATGAATCTATTGCTGAAGTCAGGGGCAAAATCTCAGCAGATTTCAGTACAAAAAAGTAGTAGGCTTTGTGTACAGCTAGAGATGCACACACTCTTAGTGTGGCTGCTAGTTCGGGTTCAAAACTGAGAGAGTCAGCACTGGAAAGGTAAGAAGGTTTCTAATAATGCTAGATGTAGATGTCCTGGGGTAAAAAAAGCACTTTAATTTCCAGATTAGCCACTTCTGGCATTTTTTTACTTGCATTAAATTAACCAAGGGGCAAAAAAATAATCTCAAACATACAAACATCTCATCACTTGCAAATTTTTACATGAATATAAAATAAATGTGCATTAAAACTCAAAAAGGCACCTGAAACTCTTGCTAGTTATGACTTCAAAATCTGTACCTATTCTTGAAAAAGCTTGTTTAAGAGTAATCATCACCAAAACTATAATAAAGTAAAAAAATGGAATTAAAAGGTAACAAAAGAACTTGGCTCAGTTATCATCTCTTAACATTGTGGGAATTTTTAGGAAAAAAACAATCGCTTATTTAAAATCCTTTTCACTCAAGATCAAAATTAAACAGTGACTTTTTGTCTCTATTAAGTTCACCTTTTATTCATATACAAGCACTTGCTTTTTCCTTCTGAGTGACTGTCTCCTTTTCTTGTTTTGTTGCCCTTTTTGTTTTTTGGTTTTTTTAAAATCAGTCCTCTCCCTCCACCCATGCCCCCAACATTCACACTACACTGTCTGGCTGTTGCACTTTTTTTTTCCCAGTGTCCCCCTTTATCTGCCTCAACCAATCTCCAAATGAATGCATGTCTATCATGGCCTTAGCTTTGACACTCTGGATATATTGATTAATAGTTGCCCTAAGCTCCTTTTAGCAAATCAAATTTTCACTTTTAGCAAGGATTTCGCCTCTGATTTATTCAGCAAAGTGAAATGCACTAAATTGACTTTGACATTCAGGGAAAATGGCTGAAAAACAAAGAGGGGAGGAAAGAGATATAAATTGTGTGGCAGCTGGAGACTTCAAGCATAAAAGAGGCCGTTTTCTATAGAATATCACTGGTTAATTTGGAAACATGCATTTAAACAGGAGTATAAATTATTTTCTTAAAATTAGATGTTTTTTAGACTGAGGATTTGGGATATATTAAGGTTTACTTAGCAAAATGCAATATATTCAACCCAAATTCATCACTTGCTAATCATGGTGCAAGTGTGGGACCCACTTTTGTTGCCACTAATAATTATTATGTTAAACGAGAGACAGAGAGGTTTCTGAGTAGTTTTATAATGAGGTGCTAAATTGGTAAATATCTTCCTACCATTGCATTATGTTATTCACTCCTGTGGCCCTTTAAAAATAAGAAATGATTAATAAAAAGAGAGCAAATCAACAGTAATGAATGCCAGTGCTTTTCATTTTCTTTCTATAAACAAAAATGGCTAGTTTCTGAGTCTCAAATGCAAAAGTACAAAAAGATGTAGCAGCCATTTGCTATTATTCTTCCAGCAAAATCAAGAGTGTTGTATTACCCTGGGTGACTTGTAGACTGAGTTAGAGATGTTGCATGACTGAAGTACTAGGAGGCTGAAAATGCCCCCTTTCATATTTGCAAGTGCTTAAATGTGCTGCTAAATGGAATAAAGGAAAGGAGAAAAGAATGAGAAAAATTATTATTCTGTTCCATTAGCAAATCTGGATGTTTTTGAGGGGGGTGTACAAATATGAAAACTAAAACTACAGGAAATGGTTTGGGCTGGTTCTGTGGTCAGATACTGCAGCAAAAATTAAAAAGAAATACAGATGGTAGTTTGCTCAGTTAATCTGTAGAGACAGACCAGGAGCCTTAGGTAGGATCAGTTGTCATGGGTGTACAAGTCAAATGTGCTGTGCCAGCCTCTGTTGTTCAAGGATCTGGCCCTGAAGGGATAAATCCCCATCAGTAGTCAGTGTATCAGTGGGAGCTGAGAGTTTCCTTTGTCCCCTGTGTGTACTCACCACCTCAGGACTCTGCAGCACTGTGCAGAATCGAGGTTTAAGCAAGTATTTCCACTCAGGGGACAACAATACTCACCTTTGTACCCACTTCTTGTGTGACAGACGGGTTTACTAGATTAGGTCTGTGTAAATTGCAGATGACTCAGTAGCAGTTTTCCTTCTTCTAAGCCAACAAGGAATTAATCTTATTACCAGAGGGTAAGAGGTCTAAATGTATCTTAACCTTTTTAATTTTATTGTAATCTCCGTTCTTTTTTTTTTTTTTTTGGAAGCAAGCTGGATGTGAGGCTTCAATAATACTGGCCTTTTGCAAAGTGGAACATTTTGCAAAGTGTAATAAGCATCTGCCATACCCAAGATAGGTGGGCACATTAGATTTTCAGGCATGTGACTATGCCATCATTCCATCACCACCCCCCATAATTTAGTTCAATTTTATTAAAAGACCACTGTTAAGAGCACACTGCATGAAAGAACTGAAACTTCCAAAATAATCTTTGAGGGGGTGTCCTTTCCCAAACCTCCCCCAAATTACACAGTTCATATCTCAGGGATGGCCAGCTTCTTACAAGTAGTGCATAGCTGCAAGGCAGGGAGATGCCTTGTTCAGAAACACAGGAAGAAAGTTGGAACAAATCTTGGCATTATTCCTTAAGCGAGGAGAGGTAAATGCAGCAGAACTGAGCCTGTCATTCATTTTCACTAAGTACCACTTCTGTATTTACAGGACTCCTCTCCTCTAGAAAAACAGGTTTTTTTCAACCAGATTCGCAGTTTAAGGAACATCCAAACAAAGAGTGTTTTTTTCAGTTTTAAAATTCCTGAAGACTTTGTTGGAGATAAGATGATCAATTTTATATGTTATTTAAATTGGGCTCTGAAGGGATTATAGCAGGCACTGAGAATGCAGAAGTAAACTTAGAGCAACATAGCCCTCTTATGGTAACTATTTAGGCCATTTTAAACTATACATTTGACTCACTCATCTAACTAAGCCTCCAACAAAAATATATTTACTTTGTTCTGGGTGGGGAAGAAAAGAGCACCTTCTCACCCATACATGTTGACACTGTAAATCCAGGATGGGAGGAGGGATAGAGCCAGTTGCTTAGACTGGATTTAGAGCAGACAGGTCTCCACCTGTATGACTGGGTCAGAGACACAGGATGGTCTAGTTTCCTAAAGTCAGCTGAGACCTGTTAAATACTGTAATTCTAAGAATGCCTCTACTTTCTCTCTGGATAAGTTCGGCTTCACACCTGCTTAACCTACATTAGAATAGGATTAATTACCTGAATTGCAACGCCCCCTTAGCCAGTCAGCACGTTTCTGGCAGGGCACATGGTGACCTGGGTCCGGTTATATATAGTGTATGGATAACAGGGGAGCACCTGGATTGTAATGGCAGGGCTCAGTCCAGCTTGATACAAGAATCAGCAGTTTTTAAAAAATGAGTCTGCGGTAATTGCCTTCTGCAGCAGCTGGATCATACAAGGGCTTTATGAACTCATGTCTTCATTGGTAGTAAGCTTTTTTGTTGGGCAATGCTCAATTTATGCACACATGCATAAATATATAGGCATGTATGTGTGTGCAGAAGGAATCCCAAGACACACAGAATCCAAAGAGTGCAGGTACTGGATGAGCCTGTGTTTAATTACTTAGATGGAGTAGTTACTTTATTGTAACTTTTGATTCAGTGTTCCATATTACTTTAATTCATCATCCCCAAGT
The DNA here is from genome assembly GCA_013397375.1 of Toxostoma redivivum. NCBI lineage: Eukaryota > Metazoa > Chordata > Aves > Passeriformes > Mimidae > Toxostoma > Toxostoma redivivum. Next base: position 1,596,456 of record VXBI01012226.1, on the reverse strand, counting down.
TTAATACTGCATAGCAGGCAGTATTAAAATATTTTGGTGATTCTTCATGCAAGGAAACATACAACCTTCCTCTCATTTGAAAACATGTTCTGGAAAGTTCTCTGAGAATATGTTGGTCTGGCCAAGGTATTTTCCACACCAAACTCCTGAGGCACATATTATAGACGAGTGGAAATTTCACAGTGTAGCTCTGACCCTTCTCCCCAAGACGTTTTCATCTGCTGTGTTGTGCACCATCAGTTTCAATCAGCTGCATTAACAGCTGAGGCGAAATCAAATACTGAAATGAGACGCAACTACAGATGCAGAAGGCTCCAAGTTCAATGGGAATGGCACTTGTAGAGTAGAGTCAGCTTGCTTAGCAAGTCCTGACATGTTATGCATGAGAACACTGCAGCAAAGAGTTGCGGTGAGGGTGGAGAGGAGGCGGGGGCAAATCTGCAGTTTTCGTGCATCCAGCTGTTGGAGAGATTAAGGGGGAACAGTTTAGCAGATAATGACTGCTGCTCATACATTTGTTCAAAGAAGTTGCACTTCTGGCATAAATATATCATGACAGTGGAAGGCTGGAGGGTGTATTTCTAGCCAGAGATTTCTTCTGGCTATGCTCTAGCATCATGCCTGCCTTGCTGAACAGACATTAGACTCCAAACTTGCTACGATTCAAGCCATATCTTGTAACATGCAAAACTTTCTGTGACCCTTATGTCTCTCATTAATTAACTGTGCTTGCAGTGAGAAGAATTTGAGTCCTTGCCCCTATGAGTCTCTTGTAGAAAGCCATTCTACTCTGTGTTCCATTCTTCAGTTTACTACTTTGAAGTTTCCCAGAGATAAAATTAACTGTTGGGTGGATTCAGGAGCAGGTTACTTAGTGTCAGTGAATCTGCAGCTACAGATTGACATGCAAAATGCATTGTGAATTCTAGAGTACCTTAATTCAGTGAGATTATAGGAGCAAATTTTGAAGAGTTTCTTTGTCTTTCAAGTTACTTGAACATTTTCTGGACTCCATTAATGAGTTGTGCTGAATGCTTTGCTGAATATATATTCAACCCAAATTTGGGGTTTGCAGGATTGTGCCTGGCACATCAGTGGTGATGAGTAATTTGCTATGTTCTGTAATCCTCGTATGTGAAGCACACGAAGGGCTCTGTAATCAAGAGGCCATGGGAAACAGGCTGCCCCAGGCAGGCAGTGCAGGTAGGACTGGGGACAAGGAGGGCATGTGCTGTGCAGGGTTATTCCTGCTTCCTCTGTAGCATAAACCTACAGAGGGCAGTGTCTGACCAGAGGCTTAGGTGGGCATTTCAGGAGATAAAGTCAATAAAAGAGGCTGTTAACAAGGAACATTTGCATGTTCATAACCAGCAGCATCATAATCAACCAGCATCAATGACAAACAAAATCTTTCAGAGAACCTGCTAGGAGGAAGTAAAAGCAGCTTGCAACAGGTTAATGGGAACATGGGCTGCTGTGGGTCTCCTGAGTTCCAGTGCTGCAGCCAGCTCAGATAAACTCCAGTTTGCCATTGATGGCTGCACGGACAAGTGTACTGTTGTACTGTCTCCGTGGTAGAAAGTGGTAGCTATTTATATACTGAATGGCAATACTAAACAATTTAGGAGAAGCAGTGAAGTGTGTCCTATCCAATTAAAAATGCAGTGAGAATTTTAGGTAGGCAAAATGTAATTATTTAATTGGAATTTGACCAGCATGCTTTTCCACTGTTAAAATAAGTAGAAATTACATGAGCTATAAAACTTCAAATTATGAAAATATTTTGAGGTCTTTGAGCATGGTAATTGGAGCTATATATTCAACTTTGTTTTTAACCTGACACTTCATAATGGCTGTTCCCTAAAGCAAGGGGTTTTTTTACATTATTGAATATCCCTTAGTGAAGCAAATTAGCAATCAGTCTGGAAAATATTTAAGTAGTACAATCACATTATTTACACAGGCACTTCCATTGTGCAGCATTCTCTGTGTTCCCAAATATATGTAGGATCACTTTCTCAGCTGTGAACATTCATGCTCAAACCTTTCTCTTTCGTAAAGCTTTATATGAAAATCCACTTAGGCCAATAGAAAGACTTGCCTTGATTTCACTGCTTTGGATCAATCCCTAAATATGCAGGTCACAATCCGTAACCTGTATGGACCTCAGAGCTTTTTTATTTGCCTTCTGCTTGAACTACCACTTCCGTGGAGATGGTGGGGGACTTTGTGCAATTCCTTGCACAACGCTTTTTTTCTTTTAATATTTCTTTTTATTACTAATAACTAGAAAGAGAATTCTACTGTGGAGAATTAGGGTCATTTACTTTAAGCTGAATAAGAGTCTGCTCTTATCTAGAACCATATTTTAGTGCTTACAGGAACATCAGCATCTGGCCAGAATGATAGAATATTTGCTGTGACAGAAACCCTGCATTTAGTATTTGGAATAATTTTTAAAACAGCGTCCAGCATACCCCTGGAAATAGGTTCTCTGATGCTGTGGCCACAGTCAGTGATTCCAGTTGCTTGAATCATGTTGTCCAAAATACATTTCCAATTAGTTTCCTATCAAGTTGAGGAATTCCAGGTATTTATTCTGTAAATTTTGTGCTTGTGGGAATTGTTCTCCTGGGGTTCCCTGAATTAGAACCATTTTTCTTTTTTTATGCAGTTTTTTTTTCCCCCTCTCATTTAGTAAAGGGTTTTTTGCCATAGAGTTTTCCTCTTTGGGTTTTTGCTTGCTGCTTTTTAAGAGCTGAAGGCACCATAAGTCATCTCCTGGTACTCCATTGATACATTTGTACAGTGCTGAGGTACAGGCTCCATGTTACATCCATACTTGGCTCGTTATCCTCTTATCAAGCTCTTTGCATCCCTTTGTTTATTTGAGGAGACAGGAAGACTGTGTGAAGGCTGCTTAGTCAGGGATATCAGCGTTGTTGGCAGGGGAGTGATTGCCAGTTGAAAAACAAGGCATTATTGCTCATTTTTTCCCTCTTATTAGTTTGATTACATTTGCAAATCAAATCAATCCATCAGACATGATCAGGCCTCGTCCGCATTTTAAGGAATAGTAATCTCCGTCTAATAAGATGCAAATGTGTCACATCGGTAAGTAACCAATAAATCATCGTCTTGTCTTTGGCAATCATTAAATATCAGAACCAACAGTCAATTTTTAGTATTTTCAATTTGCGATATGCCGCTGGAATATAAAGATAGATGGACGTAATTACACAAACCAAACACTATTTCAGTTCATTCCAGACAGCAAATTTAGTGGAAGGTATAACTGGCTTGTCATCACACTACATTATTCCTGGCGGTTCATGCAAAGTTCACAGACAAGCTTCAAATGGACATTGCTTTTTTTACTTCCCTTAACAACATTCCCACTACCACCACCTAACTTCAATAAATGGCTTGAAATGCTGTAGGACATCACTTCCATCAGTGCACAAAAAGACACAGGAAGAGAAACATTACCCCTTTCCTTAGTGCGGGCACCTTGTGCATGTGTAAGACTGAAGGCCAAAAGTTTCCTAGTACTTGCTGCATTCTTCCTCTCTCTTTCTCTTCCTTTGTTTTTAGACATTTTAATCTGAAATTTCAATATTTCCTCAGAGTAACTTTTTCACAATTTTTTCAAGTTACTTCAGGTTTAGTAATTACAAAACAAGTAAAGACAGACAGTGAGAAGGATTGGCACACCAGCTTCCCTCCCTCTCTCTTCTCATCCCCATCTTTTAGAGGAGTGAAAATTAAAATTGTTTTTCTTTATCCTTTTCTTTTTTTAATTGATTTGGGATTTGGGAAGATTGATTGCCTCATGTGCATCCCAGGCATTAATTGATACGTTTTTTGTCTGATTCGCAATGTCTTGCTTTCCATTAATGACTCCATTTGTGTACAACAATTTACATGCTTTTCAAGAAAGATAGAGGCAGAAGATTACACCCTGGCAGCAGGAGTGGCAAAACAAACCAAAACCTCGTCTTAAGCAGCATAGCTTTTACCTGGATATTTTTGACTGATTTAATAATATAGGGTACAGGCCCTAAAATTACAGACCTGTACAGAGACTGCTAATTTAAACTGGAATTTGGGCATGTTGGAAATTATATTATTGGACCTTCTTACAGTGCTGAGTGACATGAGAGAGAGAGTGCAAAATACTGTCTCTTTGCTCCACCACAAGCGGCTGTGCGGAAATAAGAAAAGAGGATTTTGTAGGCTTGTGCTGACTTAATGTAGGTTTCCAGCACACCAAAGCCAGACAGTGGGCTTACTGTGCTTGACCTTAAGAAACTTCTTGCCATGAGCTGTGTGCCCTGGGTGGATCTGCTGCTTCAGCATCCTGTTAGTTGTGTTTGTTTCAGCTAACTTGCTTTGGGAAGCTGAACCTCAGGTGCTTTGGAGTGACTTGCAAGAGAGATCCTTTAGTCCCCTCTGTGAGAAGATAGTTTTCACAGTAGCAGTTTGATTTGATTTGGTAAATTAATTAAATGGAAATTAGTGAAGAGGCTTTCTAGTGAGCACACCTACTTGCTTTGGGTTCCCCATCACGTTGAGCAAAGGGATGGGGAAGAGTGGTTGTAAAAACGTGAACATGGAAGTCCCGGGTAGACACTGCATGTTACTCTTTCTGGGTATCAAAACTCATGGTCTTTAATGAGGGAAAATTGCAAAGAAATACTTCTAAGTTGAACACAGTGTTGATTCTACATGCCAGAGATTTAGACAACTTAAAATGTATCATCAATTAACAAATATTTCTTATTATTTTGAAAAAAAAAAAAGATGTTATTACCTGTGTCTATTGATTTTTATTCTCAAACTGGTGTCAGTCTCTCAGCTTTGTGAAAACAAGAGGTTTATGCCAGATCTAAATGAAGCAACTAAGTAATTGTAATTCTAGTCTCAACAAAGTTTGAGCCTCCTGTCATTTTAGATTAATGTATTCCTGGATGTTCCATACCTCAGTTGCTAGACTAGTCCTGCTGAGTTGTCTTGCAAAAGTCTCCCATTTTTGAAGTCTCCAGAGACACTGTGGTGAGGAAAAGCTGCACTAAGAGGTAATATGCCTAAGAAGCTCAGCACCAGAACCTTATGTTCTGTCTAACCATTTTACATACTGCCATGGTATGTTTAATTTGCTTTTTCATCAAATCAATAATGGGTCTAATTGAAAAAACTGGCAGAACTACATACAGCCTTAGTACCAGTGTGAGTGTTTTCAGGAAATCAGAGATGTTGCACAGCTACACAAGTGACACCTGTGTTAGTGCTGCACCTTTGCTACCAATGTGTACAGAAACAAACATTACTCAGGTGCAGCACCTGTACCAATTGATCACTATGCTATCAGAATTAATCACCTGGCATTCAGCTCAGAGAATAAAATTTACATATTAATATGTGACACTTACTCTAGCCCATACACACATGCACTACTAAAATGTTACTATTCACTCCTGTTGGAAACTGTGCATCTATTTTTGTAGGCCAGGCAGGTCTTGTTCTTAATGTTAATTCCCAAACACTTGGGGTAGGTGCTACATCCTATCAAATAGAAACTTATACAAGTCTGTGTAATAAAATACATTGTGGTCCTGGAGTTGCATGTCTCATATCCAGCCCTCACTCTTACAAGACAAAGGGATTTTTGAGGCTATTTTGTGCTTTACAGAAAATAACCTATGTGAAGAGAAATAAATAAGCAAAGTTTGGCAGTCTACAAGGTTGGATGGCCCAGCAATGGTGCAGGTGCATTGGCTGACAGTGTGGAGGAGCTTATGTGAGAACAGAACAAACTCCTACTGACAGGAGCGTTCAGTTATGCAAAGTCTGGTCAGCATCCATGGGGCTGGCAGAAAGATCCAGGCCAGGTGCACCAACTGCAAGATAAGGATTCCAAAACGCTAATTTTAAAAGGAAGAAAGGAGGATTTCAAGTTTACATTCTATATAATTGCAGAGCTAGTGGGGTTTTGAAATACGACAAAGCCTTGGTCATTAGCATAGGGTAATCACCTTTGCTGTTTAAAGAAAAATAATAATAGAAAAGGTATTGTACATTGACACATGGAAATATAATGCTTTTCAGAGAAATTTTGTGGGGATTTTTTTATTATGTGACTAATTACATATTTATATGTAATGGCACTAGCAGAGCCATTACAGTCCATTGGGTAAATAATACGCATTTTAAAAACCATTTATAAATATGTATTTATTTGATGGACCAGAACGGGTTTTTGAAGTCATTCTCATCCACTGAGTAAATAATATATGGATTGCTTTTAAAAATAAATATGTATTTCTCCAATAGACATTCCAGGCAATTGGGTAAATAATATGCATTTTTCATATATTAAAAAAAATACATAGAAATGTATAGAAATCTGGTCTAAATATATATCTTCCTGGGCAAAATTACTCAAAAGATGTCAGCTTTGAAATTTATGTTGAGAATGTCAGTTTGTATCACAGCCTAGAGTTAATTAAATGTATTTTATGCATTTTCATACATACAGTATAATATCAATGTCTGTTCACAGTTTTACAACGCTGGTGCACTTGACCCTCTCACTCAGTGCTGTAAAGTCAGCACTATGTGGTCAAGGTCCTCGTTTTATTCTGTGTTCATCCTAATGCAATGCCAGACACATTCATTTTGTGGGCATAGTCCTGCATCCATAGAAATACATGGGAAAAAATGGTCACCTTAGTAGGAGCCATCTCAAACTCAGTTGTACAGCTCAATTTTAACCGAAAAAAGGTCTACAAAATATATTCAGCATTTCTGAAAAGTATATTAAACGGATAAAGGGATAAACTGGCTAAAATATTTAGAAAAGGAGCTTCATGTTTTCTCATACTTTGCCCACTAGCCAACAATGAGAAATAGACCAAAAGAGCATGAAGAGGAAGTGCTAAAGTTGAGCTCCATCCTTTTCAAAGTATTTTAGCCACTTTATCCCCTCATCCATTTTACATACTTTACAGCAGTGTTGAATATACTTTGTAGACTTTTTTTTTATTAAAATATTTGTTGTTGTTTTCAGACATTAAGTGAATAAAACAGCATAGCAGCCCTGTTAATTTATTTATATATAGTATCTGTAGTTTGCACAGAAAGACTGTGAGATAGAGAGGGACTTTGTGACTCCAGCAGAATTTCAGAGAGAGACAGCAGAAGATTTGGGAGGCCAAATTCTTCTTCATATTCCTCCTGTATAAATGTGTACCCCATCCTTTATCTATGCTTCTGACATCAGCTGTGATACAGTCCTGAAAACTGCTGATGTTAGTAAGTTAGTTAGCTCTTTGACAGGGGTGTATTTGGCAAGTGCCAGCTATAAATGACTTGTGCCCTGTGCAGTCAGGATAGCTAAGCAGGGTTTTGACAGAATAGATGAGAAAATTTTCACCCCTTTCCTTCTCAGATCACTGATAAGGCACTTAACATCCATAAGAGAAGCCACAGTAAATGTCTGGTGACCATAGAGAAGGATCAGCAAGAAAGAGACATTTGAAAGCAGATGTCTGGGTCAAGAAGAAAGCCAAAGAAACAAGACATGATCCAGCAGTATTGGCATGTGAAAATTTTGATTTAGACCTCTCTAATGGCACATTCTTACAAAGCACAACTGTGCTTTCAGTGTAATCTCTAAAATTACTGACGAATGTGCCCAAATACCTGATGGTAGAGCCCATTTGAGGTATTTGGGCTCATCAGAACACTTGGTGGGTGGGAGAATGTAGAGAGAGGGTAAGGATTGCAAAATAAAATCTAAGCTTTTGAGAGCACTGAGAGCTGCATAGTAAAAAAAAGTGTAGGTAAATTAATGTGGACCAATTAAGGAGCGGGCATTGCTGGTGGCACTATAAATTGACATACTGGTGCCCAGAAGGAGTAAGAGGGTCTGATAGCAGAAGAATGCAAAGAAAAGGAGGAAGGCTGAAAGCAACAGTGAGGGAGACGTGGTTACATGAAGTATCTCTGGGCATACCTAAGACTTCTGTGTAAAGCAGAAAAGTAACTGAGATACTGTTGAGTGCCTGCCTGGTCATTATCAGTCGTCACTGTGCTGAGACACAGTTGCTGGAGTATCTCATCCTGCTGAACATGAAGGGAGAGAAGGAAGGTGGTGATACTAAAGATCATCTAGGGAAGGGAGTCCTTGCCTTAAAAGATGGGAGACATTTAATAAAATGTGAAGGTGCTGAGGGATAAGATGGCACAACTGCAGAAGAAAGCATTTGTATCTCAGTCACTCTGTGGCCATATTGAATATGACTGTTTAATTCTTTGGATAATTAAAAGAGATAGGAGCATTCATACATTTTGTTGCAAATTGATATGATCTTTTTTGCCAGTGATCTGAGTAAGATTGTACTATAGTTTTTAATTTAGCAGATTAAGAAGCACAATTAAAATATCATGAAAAAGATCATAATCTAAACCTCTGGGGTTTTTTTGTTATCCCTGCCAAGTTGATAACAAGAGCCGGTGTATGTAACAATTACCTCCACTACTGTAAATTTACTCTAGTTTGTGGGCTGAAGTGTTAATAAATACCTTGCAGTATTCCAGAGGGAGAAGCTTTCCATCTAATTAATAAAACTGGGAAGAATACCCAGGACACTGAACCATATCTTTCTTATTAGTGTTGGCTTCTACAAAGGAGAATCCCTGAATCTCAACACATTAGTAAATGTCATACTCCTGGGTTGCACAGAGACCTCTTGAAAAACTGCTGATTTGCTGTGGGAAAAAATCACCATAGACATCAGAAACAATTCAGCTAGGGAATACCAAGTGTAGAAAATCAGTGTAAAGCATGGCATGTATTATAGCAGCTATGATTTGTGCCCCATTTGGTGAATATTGAAAGAGGAAACATAAAATTATACCCCCATAGCCCTTCAAATTTTGGTCTGTCCTAATGCTAATATGTTTTTCTGTGTCTGAATGTGGCCTTACTGCAGTCAAAGGTTTTTTGAGAATTAGCAAAAACTCTCATTTATGTGTTCTCTAAAGCAGGTTTCTTAAAAACACTTCCTACTCATATGTAAGATACATGCAGCTGTTCATTAAAAAAAAACAAACAAACCCAAGAATCACTTGAAGAAGGAAAATATTTTAAACCCAATACTGGAAAGAAAGTCTTTCCCAAAATATGTAAAGGTAATTACGTTTTCCTTTGCAGTAATTCATATTTGGCAGAAAATAAACTCTAACTATGCCTCAGCTAGTTCTGTTTCAAGGTAGTTTGCGCTAAACTACAAATTAACTTTCTGGCGTGCACAAAATTCCTTGATGTACTTTATTAAAATCTCACAGTAATCTTAAGTTATGGGATATTGACAGGCATTGTCTAACAGACTAGACATTTACCATAGAGGTTAAAACTTCGTGCATTTCATTTATAAAATAAAAATTGTAAGGTAGGTTTTCTCACATTATCATCATTATTTTTATTAGATCTATGTAGCAAACTGGCATTGCTGCCTCAGATAGAAGTAGAAATAACATCTTTGCATTTACTTCCTACTTGAATTTTTTGCTTTTAAAAATTCTCCTGCTGTGTATACTTGTAGCTGCTTTTTACTCTACTGATATAATGAGTGATGGGGAGGGTAAAAAGAGGTAAAGCCACAGAGCTTATCTGTGAGGTTGGTGCTAATTTGGCTAAATGAGTTCACCTGTTGGAAAGTAGAGAAGGCAAAAGATCTGCCAGTTTCTTTGCCTACATCCATTCTTCTTAATTTTCCTAGTCCATGTTTTAACACAGGTTTTCACCAAATTTTGGTAAATTCCTAGAATTTTAGAAGGCAATTTAAAGTCCTGTCCAGGAATTACAGTCTGGTGGTGCTTGTATAGTCCAGTATGTAAATGTTGTGTTATTTTCCCCATTAAGAATGTTTATGATGCTTCCACTTGCACTGCAAGGAGCAGATCAGTTCACACCATGTACAGTGAATATTCACTATACGTGCAGTTTCAGTAAAGCATGTTAAAAGCAGGTACTGGTCCTTACCAGTAGACCATATATCAAGCATCCTCAGTATTATGCTGGAGGAACCTGAATCACACATTCCCTTGCCTGTCTTCAGGTGCAGCTTTGTTGACCAGTGACCCTTTGTGACTCTGTTCCCTGTTTCAGAAAATACTTCTTTGATCTGACCTGGGTGATTACGTTATTATTTTGTCCTTCAGCAAAGACAAGTTTTTTTATATTAGAAGAAAGGACATATTTAATAAGCAAAGAATACAAGTTAATGAGCAGGTGATCTTTATTCATTTCGGTAGCTTTCAGAACACCCTGGGTTTGCTCAGTACAAATGCATACGTACACAGGCTTATGCAAACACACACTAATACATGCACCTGCCTGCTTTTGCAGCTATGATAACACCATGAATCTTCCATAACCATTATTTTCGTCTTTCCACAGTAGCTGTACACTGAGAGCTCAGTTGCTGTGATTTTGAAATTCTTACCCTGGGGCGTATCTCTCTGAGCTCTTCTGTTCTGAGCTTCACTTCTTAGGAGTAGGTTCCAAGCACCTCAAAGAAAGGCAGCCCAAATTCTGAGACTTCAGTTTTTAGGAAACTATGAACTGAATGCTATAGGCCATGGACACACACTCTGCTGCCTTCAGCAGTGATCAGTCTCAGGGGAGGGAATATGAACCTCATAGTATGCAGAAGCCTCAGGAAAACTGTTTTGAATTCCTTATACTTAGAGATGAGATGAAATAAGAAAGAAAAATACCCATGTCCTCTTAATTTGGATTTAGAGTATTAATATCTGGAGCTATTTTGGCTGTCCATGTAAGTGTCAGCTCCTACACTGAGTTCTTGGCTTCAGTGACATCCTTTGGAAGAAGTTCTCCAGTCCAGCTACTCTGTGAATGAGGAATTTCCCTTTGTCTTCCATTATGAATTTCCTGCCTTTTACTGCAGTAGTGCTTGGTCTGTGATTTGAGACAGACAGAATAAAAGCTTTGGAACTACTTTTTATATCATTAATTTACATACACTTCTACTGCATTCTCGTGTACATCACTATTTTGACAGAGACAATTCCTGCTTTCTGAGTCTCTTTTCATAAAAGAGTTTTCTTAGGTACTGCTTTACTTTCTCTGAACCGACTCTAAATCTGTCATCTCTCATGTTTTTTTTGGAAAGGGCCAAACCATTCTGTTGCTCCATTAGAAGTCAGAGAGCTCTGATGGCATTTTATTTTAACTATTCTTGCCTTCTGAAGTGCTTTTAGCCTCAGCCACGAGCATGGCATCAGCTTTGCGACTGACTGTGGGCTACTGGAATGGATACTAATAGATGCAGTTTCCAAGTTAATGTTTTCACACTCTTCCCTGGACTCCTTCAAAATTGGTCAGGAGCTGCAGCTCTCCACTTTCTTTTCTCACCTAGAGATCATTTAGTCAACCTTGTCTCACTCTGGAGGGACTAACACTGCATCCTCAGAAGGCCTCCTGTCTTAAATTAAAGAGGGCATTGATGGAGGTCACCTCCATAACTAGGACATAAACTACATTCTGGTGTTGCAGGTACCAAGAGCATATATAATCCCCTTGTTTCTTTAACTTGCACTGAATTTTAGAGTATTTTCATTTTCTGACTGAAAATAAAATAATGTCGGACAATGTTGCATGAAATTGCATCTCTGGTGCTGCCTCCAGTGAAAGCCTATCATCTAACTTCACCTCTGTGCATCTGCTCATGATAATGCATTTAGAAATCAGGGATGGTTGCTTTTTTCAGTCTCAGAAGCAAGTGACCTGGATTTACTTTTAAAAATATGATTTGCAGACTTGTTGACTGGGATTCTTCATTTGGAGGATGACTTGATTTGTCCACATAAATCTCCTTTGTCAAATTTAATAGATGGATAAAGTGACCCTTTGACTTCTATATAAAAATTCACAGTTCTTAAAAAATACGTTATTTTGTGGGAGAAGTGTTAAGGGGTTTTGCATCTTTAAGAAACCAAACAAATTTCAAACCAAATAACAGAGACAGAGAAAGAAGGTTGCCTTTCTGCAAGCCGCCAGCTTTCCCAAGTGTCTCATCCTCTCCTCTCTGTCATCCTGAGGCGATGTGCCTGCATTTGTGTGTAGATTTATAGTTTATCTTTATCTATGGCTTCATCTGTAGGTAGCTATTATAGCCGCCTTGCCTGGATATTGTTTGGGCCTGATAGATCTGTCTGTAGTTCATCAAAGGGGAGCTGAGTGGCTAAAAGCCATTGGGTCCAGCTGAGGATGAAATACGAGCCATCAGCCTTGGTAATGGCTGTAAAATTTCATAATTACACGGCCTTTATTACATTGCATAATGATCCTGAAGCAGTATGGAACAATTAATTAAGATTTTCAACCGTGGCTCTTTCAGAAATTAAAAGGTGCTAGTGGCTGAGAAATGGGGAAGTGTCTTGTCCTAAAAGCATTAGGGATGCTTAAGAAGTACTTCCTGGGTACTTAAAAAAAAAGGAGATGGGGGAGAAAAAAAAGTGAAGAAAAAAGACAAGAAAAGATAACTAGTTAAGCAGCTAATGTCAGAGTAAAATTTTTGTACTTGACTGCTATTTCTTAATATCAAAGCTGGATCTAAAATTCCTGCAATAGTCATTGCCATAAAGTTGTTCCTTTTTTTTGTTCTGTAAAAATCTTCATGCCTTTCCCTCCCGTTCTGTTCTAGCCATTTGTCACATTTATAGAAGTTGAGCTCTGCACTTTATTAAATAAATGCATGCCGTGACTCAGGAGGAGGGTCACTTAGCTGCGTATTGGGTGTACTGACCAAGGATTTACTCTTACCCACTTTCTCCTGTCTGAGGCCATTGAAATTCTTTGAAGATCTCTGCAGTTTGACAGACATCTCCAAGGAAGACTTTTTTTTCTTTACTGTTTTGATATTTTTCTTCCTTCCTTTTCATCTTGTAAATGCAGCATGTCAGATGTAATATAATATTTTTCAAGAGATTGACCTCAGACCTGATCAGAAGTAATTAGATTCCTAAGGTGCTGCAAAGGTGTCTCACGGATTTTTGATGTACATACTGAAAGAAAAAGTGTTTATATATGTGCAGAGAATAGGCAGGGAGAAACAAGAAGCCTGAAGCTGTGCACGTGTGCATTACCTGTTGTGATCACCTGCTGGATACAATTCTGAAGACCAGCAAATTGTGACCCAGGTGGGATGTGGAGTACTCACTGTGCCAATGGCAGTAAAACTGGTGAAGACAGCAGAAATAACCCTAGTGTTCTCCATGCACCATCAAGGCTTTCAGGTCCTTACGGGAAGGAATCTCCTTTTCTCTGTCTTTCCCTCTCCCTCAAAACTATTTTGATTCATGCAAACTCTCAATGCAACTCTTAGCATTGAATGTTACTGTTTTTAAATTGACCAGTCATCATGTAAGGTCCTATCATTCTAAATATTTGATGGGAAGCTAAGGTCTCTCCAAGGCACCTCTAATAATAAACTTCCTGCAGGAAATTTAGAAAGGATTATGTGTTTCAAGGAGGAGATGGCTGCTTAAAGTAAATTCTCTTATTGAGTCATTTATTCCCTTAATAGGAATTTTCTGATCTGCTGTCATTCTTGTTCACACACTGGGTGTCACTGCCTCTAAAACACTTGTCATTCTTTAATGGAAACAAAATAGTCATTGCAGTCAGAGCCGCAATGTCATTCCACTACCCCTTGCTGCGTCGGCAATAGTGAAAATGACAGAGCGGCTCTCAGTAGGGGTAATTAAAATGTAAATATTGATATTTTATTATTTGAAATTACTTTCCAGTGCGGCATTTAATATCTCTCCATCTGTGCGGCTCTGTTTAGCGGTCACTTTAGTGCAGCTCTGGGATGCCAAGCGGCGGCTTGATCCCCGTTATGTCAAAATGCTTGTTGCTGCTTAATTTTGATATCTAATTAAGTGGAAAAGTACAGTCCACACTGTAATCCATGGCATCTTAACCAGCTGCTTGGGTATATTTAGAATTAATCTCCACTATGGAATCATCCTAATGTATGCAATTAAGAGTCTGCCGATGGCTAATTAGGTGTATTAGAATCAGGCAGCTTCCTTTTTTTGCCTTTCTTTTTTCTGTCTTTTTTTTTTTTTCCCTGTGTGTGGACTGTTGCAGACTTAAGACACAGCCTCCAGAGATGATCTTAATGGTACATGCACACTCAGCTAGGTAAACTAGAAATTTCACATTCATGCAGGAGAATATGTGTCTCTCTTCCCCAAACCAGGGAGACTGTAAACATAATTTGAATTTTTGGCATCTGCAGCACATTAAGAAAAGCAACTAACCAGCAGAAAAGTTTTAAAAATTAGGAAGAAGATGGAAGATGTACAGGACAGTGGTCTGAGCTGTTATTTTCCTGCCATAGGGTAAGAGGGGATATTTACCCAAAATTGTACAATCTGAAGATTTTGGTTTGGCAATGGAAAGAGATTTTAGGTAGCTCAGCACAGACAGGGTTAACAGAGACATGTTGATTGGTTGTCTCCATATGCTAACACATTCCTGTATTGGATTCATATTATTAACATGATTGGGGAATTCCTGGAGACCTGACTTTGCCTAATGGAAAGATGGAGGGAGCAGGGATTGCCACAGCTCTCAGGGAGGAAATCACTAGTGGCTTCCCCAGGGGAGCAAAAGGCAAACAGCAGTGATCCAGCACTCTTAAAGCAGACCCAGAGAGGTTACAAATAAAAGGCAACATGTATTAAATGCACAAGAAATCCCTCCTTTCTGTGGAAAAAAACCCCAGAAGTGATACTTTACAATCCAGCAAACTTGATTTTGAAGACTAATGTGCTGAAGAAGATTGAACTCTAAATTTCTTGATATCCCCAGTCAATATATGCAGTTGTTGAGAGGCTGATGCATGCAAAGGTTGAAGCAAGCAGAACCTGAACTAACACTAATAGTTGTTACTAGTTTAGCGAGCTTTCTCTGGCAAGGTTGTCCCTTTTTTCTCCTATTTCTTCTTAGTTTTGTTTAGTTGAGTAAAAATTAAAAGGGAAGGAAAAGGGTGGATACTTTTTGTTTAATTATGTGTGATAGTTTCTTTTCTGCTAGCTGAGCTCTTCAAAGGATTAAGTAAGGCATACCACACACAGGAGGTGCAGATATTATGCTGGCTATTTTAAGCTGAACTGTATTACCATTCTCTAGAATAGATTTTGGAACAAATTCAGCCCTATTCATTGTATTCTCTATTTTTCATCGGTGTTCACTTTACTAATAACTAAGTGTAGTTTTTATTTTTCCACCTACAAAGCTTTATTGTACTTACAGTCAAATTCATATATCCACAACAGATTGAAGAATAATTTGGCTGAAATCAATATTTTTATGCTGAAATTATGATTGATGATTTTTCTTTTATAAAGGCTCAGTGGAAAAAGGAACAAACAATCTGGGCCATAAATACAATCCTGCTCCATTTTCTCCTGTGATTTTAGGAGCACTCCATATCATGACATCAGCCTCTGCTATCTTCAGAAGGGGTACAAAAAATTCCATAGTCTAGCCAAACCATATTTGAAGGTTAAATTTTAAAGAACTGGAAGAATTAACTTTAAAGAAGCAGATCAGATCACATATGTACTGCATTAAAAAGATCACCCTCAGGAATCTGCAAGTTCATATTGCTGACCTCAAGAAGACTTTACAGCTTCATTGGGCCATCTTACACTGCTAGTCTGAATTTTAAAACTTTTTTCGTTGTCCATGTCTTAGAATTGAGAACCTCACTGCAGAGAGGTAATGCAACACAAGTCCTGTCTTACACAGAGAAAAAAAAAAAGGAGGTGAAAAAACAATGGCAGTTTCCTGGAACACACTTCCCAGGTATTTCTCTGTTCTCAGAGCACCTGGTGATAAAACCAGTGTTTTATCTAATATACACGTATTTCATCTTGCAACTTCTTAATGTAAGATTGGTGTGATTTTGCTTTAAAGCTGTTTGAAATTGTGGAAATTCCAGTGGTAAAATCAGCCCAAGGGGAAAATCAGGTATTAATCTGTTTAACTCTATTGTCTTATATTTTCCTTTATCTCAGTGAATACTGAGATAATAAGGTGTGAAATTAAAATTAATGGAAATAAAGAGTACAATACTTTCAACAATATATTTCAGAAAATGCCATTGCAAAGTACTCCGTTCATGGAGGGCTTACCAATTCTGTTTTGAAGCAAGGGCAACTCACTAGGTTTTTTAATCTTTAGTGGTTCACTGCAGAGTGTTAGCAACTGGTTATGTGAAGTCAGGGAGACATCCTCAATCAGTCCCATTTTCCAGCTCCTTTCCATTACTAGTACTAAAGAAGCAGCTCACAAGAACTTTAACTAGAAATAAGAAATTTAAAAGCAGCTGCCTAGAAATACATGGGTGATTAGAGTGGGGTATGTCTCTGATTTCAATACTGAAATCAGTTCAAGCTGCAGTGGGTTACATCTCACTGTGTGCATCTGACCCTGGGAAGAAATGACAGCCTCAAATTGCTCCTGTTTAGTGTTATCATGTAAGGTTTCACAGGGTAAAAGACAAACAGAAATATTCCTAACTGGTATTTAAATTGCATTAGCACCTTTTTGTATAGCTTGAGTGAAAGGTCATGCTAGACAAGCAGCATCTTCACTGTTTGTAAATGTCTAATTTGCTGCTTTTAAATTGCTGTGAACTTCACTTACTTAGTCCTGCTGAATGAATCCAGTGTTGCAAATACTTCTGACAAGTGAATATTTGCTTAGCGAGAATCCATTGTTCATAATGGATTGAGAGGGACATGCAGTGTGAATGCATTTTTATTGCCATGCCATCTCTCTGCTGATGTTTCAGTGAGGTGAAAGTAGCCTTGTGATAACAGCCCCGGGTTTCTTAGTGCTCTGTGTGGCATTTCCCGTCCTCCTGGTAGGTGTCAGTGAGAAAGTGCTTATCACAGGCATTTTTCCATGTTATAAAATATATATTAAAAAAAAGTATATTTTATAAGAACTTGGACAGCAAGAGTTAGGAATACAAACACGCTTAAAGAAAACACAAGGAAAGTGCACAACAGGCTTTGCTGAAAACATCCCAGCACTCTCTAAATGTATTTTTTTTCCTTTTTTTTTTTTTGTTTTTTCTTTTAAATTCGAGGCAGAGTGACTCCTGGGCACCTCTGTGAGTGCAGCCCGAGCTGCCCTCTCGCAGGGCTGCACAGATAACAGATGGCAGTCGCCACTCGTCGCGCCGCTCGCAGCAGAGCCCTGGTGCTGCCTTTGCAGGAGCAGAGGGGAGCTGCACAGCACAGCATCGCCCAGGAAAGGCAGTGCTCTCACTGTGCAAAAGTTACTGGGTGGAATCAATTCCTAAGCTTACCTTTAATTGCAATGATTTCCAAAGAGTTTGGAAGCTGAATTCAGCAAACAGCATAAGTCAAGCCTTTACTGTATTTCTGGGCACTTGGAGTCTGTGCTTTTGGAACTTGATTTTTCATTTCCAAGTCTGGACAAATGCCAGTGTTTTTTCTTTTGTGAGGTGATACCTTTCACGTGAAAATTCTGAGTCAGACTTGCATTTCAGCTGGTTATGGCATCGTGTGCAATTATTAGCCTTTGGCCAGGGGCTCCATAGGCAAAGGGGTATGAAAAAGAAAGCCCAAACCAAACCTGAAATAATGGATTCACCCTGGAATAATGAGTTGTATCTGTTTCTGTTCCAGCTTTCATGAAATTTCATCCATAATCTGGGAAATATGTTTGGTGATTAGTGAGAGCACTCTCCTTCTGTTTAATGGTTTTCAAAACCACTGAAATGTTTGTGGGTCTTCATACATGTTTTTAGACTACACAGGATTCGAACTGTAATTAAATCCATTTTTTTCTTGAATTAATGTAATAAAAAGGTTCTCTTAATTCAGATCTTTGTGTGAGATTCAGCCCTACATGTAGCCTAAAAAAATGAATTATGCCATCCTCTTGGTTTTTTGAGAGAATAATAGCAAAGGGCAGTCAGCCTATGAAGGTTTCCTTCTGCAAATGCTATGATCATGTCTAGAAAACATTACATTGCCCTAGCAGAAATTTTACTGGTGAAATTTCCCTGGCCTTTGTTTACATCCCTGGAAGGCAGCTGAAGTTGCTGGATGGATCCAAGCACTTGGCTGAGTGTGTGCCAGGGAGGGAGAGGAGCAGATTGACAGCTGTACATCTGAGAGTGCACTGGACACAAATCTGATCTTGAAATGGAGGTTCTTTACATGCTTCTCAGTTCAGCCAGGATAAGCCTTTGGTCCACTGTTGGTTATTTGACTATGAGGCCACACACTCTCTAAGTAGAGTAATCCAAGCTAAAATATTTATTTTTAAAGTATTTTCAATATCAGTTTGTTCTTTTGACTATGGTGACTATACATCACTTTTGAAATGAAAAAAAAACCAAAAACCTGTGCTGGAAACATCAGTACCCATAAAACATTTAGAAAGAAGTTAATCTATCAAAATTAAGTGTAAATAATTTAAAAATCCAACTCTTGATATTTCAACTGTGTAAATGTATTGCATCTGCAACACACTAGTGAACATGTCATGAGTAAGTGCAGCTTTGATTATAAAAAATGTAAATTAAGATATTTGAAGTACAAACCAGGGCAAGCAAGAGGAACATTTTACTCATAAAGATAACAATCACACAAACAACCAGTAAAATAAATGGGAAGCAATTATCAGAAAAGGCATGCAACTCCCAGATTTGCCAGCAATTTCATACCTGGTTTGATCAAATGTTCAGATTTCTAAACATATATCAGAGGGGAACGGAAATTCAGTCCTGCAAAGTGAAATAACCTCTGGAATTTAAGTCTGAGTAGCCTGATTGAGTAGCATCACATCAAATGTTTGCAGATTAAAACAATGGTAAGTCCAGCCACTGTCTTCTTTTTTTTTTTTT
>VXBI01012226.1:1561494-1577421 GCA_013397375.1 Toxostoma redivivum | reverse complement strand
TTTTTTTTTTTTTTTGGCTAGTAGTTCTGGAAGTGCTGTGTGCAAGGCACAGATCTTACTTCCACACTTGACCATCTGCAGCTGCTTCACTCTGGCCCCTAGTGAGTTAGTGTCCATGAAGTCCATCTTAATGAAGTAGAGGAAAGAGTCTTCAGGAATATAAAAGATTTACCCTGCTTAGCATGGAGCTGTGTGCAATGTGAAATAGAGAGCAAGTGGTGCATGTGCTGATATTTGAAAAGATCTGTGGTTTAAACAGCCCCGTTGGAGAGGCTGTGAACTGTGTTTGGAGCTGGCTTGGAGTGCTGAGCGCTGCAGAGTGCAGTCAGCTCGATGCCCCTTGTTCCTATAATAAAAATGGTAAGGCCTTTTTTCCTATTTATGTCTGCTTCCTTTGAGCTTCGGGTTTACTGGTATGCAAAAGGGGAAAAAAAACAAGCATATGTTCAGTTGCTCAATCAACCTTTTTTTCTCAATGCACACTCAGTGATCTGAGTGAGTCATTACGGCATAATTACTATTTGAGTGTGATACACTGTTTGTAGAAAAGTATCTTTTTTTAGCAGAAGAAACACTACAGTCCCTGAAAGGAGGGGAAAGAAAGGGGAAAAAAGGAAGAAAATCTATAACCAGCAAATCAAGGCTATTGTTAACTGATATTAGGAGACACCCCATAGATTTACAATGCTTGCACTCAGCCACATAAAAGCCACACTGAACAGAATGCCTACCAGGGGTTAAATTCATATGCCTGCGCTGCAGCCTATTTCTGTCAACACTCAGCTCAGGAAATAAACATTTATGCTTTCTGAAATGAAAGTGTATTTTTGAAGACTAGCCGTCAGATATTTTTTGCCCTTCACACTTTCAAATGCTTAGCCTTTTTTGTAAGTTGACTGCAAAGTGCATCAGTTTGCTAGGCAAAAAGAAAAAAAAAAACCCTTGACAAGTGCCCATGGCATCATTGTCAAGCACATGAGTGTCTAGTGGAAGATGGCAGAAGGGTTGGCACAAAACATGCTTCCTTCAAGCTTCTTACCTCAGGGGTACCTGACTCTTGAGAAGCCTTTCAATCCTTCCAAATGACGTTATTGCAGGCTGTCATCTGGTTTATTTGGAGTGTGCTGTATCGCAGATAAACACGCTGTTTAACTGCAGGTCAAGGTACGGAGTCACCCTGCCAGCAAATGCCTGAGATACATCAGATGGCACTGACTTGGGGAGGGAGATGGAGAGGGATCAAAGTTGTCACCAATATGGTACATGCTAAAGGGGGAGAAAGGTGCACAGCATTGTATTTTAAAATGTTATTACACAGTTCTGCCTTGAAAGCAGTGACCTGCAAGATTCTGAAGGATTAAGGACCCACACAATGCATGACAAAGTTCCAACCCATGCCATCATGCATCCAAACCATCAGGGTGGTTTGGACAGAGCTTGGAGATGGGGCTGGAGAGGCTGACTCTGGTCAGAAGGCTGGAAGGATCAAAGTTGGAGACTTTAAAAAAATAATTGCAATTTAATATAGAAAATATCCCCTTGTCAGAGAACATGATTGATCTGGGGGATTCACATAACAAAAGCTCACATACTCACAGTTTTGGTATGAAATACGTATAACCTTCTCCAAACAATTAAAAATAAATATCTGTATATGAATATATAAGCCTGTGTAATCTATTATTTTAACTGTGATTTGTTGAACACATATTAAAAGGCATTGCTGTGATACAAGAGACATGCTGGATACTTTCACATTTTCTGAAAAATCAAAACAAAACAAAACCAGATTAATTACAACTTGATTCAGCTTTGCATTCCCACGAGGGATGCCTTTAAAAGTTAAAACATGCTTTCACTGAACAGGCTTTCAAGGGAAAGTTACTTCGATCAGGAACAAAATAGTCATGTTGATTTGATTTATTATTGAAGAGTGGAACAGCATGCTTTATATTTGCCAGTTTTTCTATAATGTAAAAAATTTCTTTTGATTTTTTATGTGTCATATAAAAACAACTGGTATATTTACTGCTCCAGAATGCAGATTTTTCAAGAGTGCAGTACAATAAATTATATCAACATCCCATTCCCCTCACAGGGCATATGTAATTTTCTTTGACTGTGGCACACAAAAAATGTTACTGAAACATAGTATTATTTATTTTTTAAAAAAGAAAACCAATGCCAACAAACGTGTATGAGAATAGGTAAGTGAATAAAAGAACAAAGTTGGGGAATTTTCAGGGAAAAAAAATAATACAGGGAGAAATTGCAGGTTAAAGTTTTTTTTAATCAAAACAGATTTTATTGCCTTTTGCTTAATTAAACCTCTCAGAAGTGTGTGAAACATTGTTATACCTGAAAAATTGTTAATTTGTAAATCACAGGGACAAAAGGGCTCCACTGCAACTTTAAAGTTTCTATGCACGTAAATGTCAATAGAGTGCCTTCTCCATCATCAGCACTAAATTCACATTGATGCCTCTTTTCTTCTCTGTATTGATCCTTCCATGAGAACGTAGATTTGTATCTGTTAATTAATGCGTCCTGAAACAGCGTTTGTATTAATCAGGCAGATAAGAAAAATTGGATGCCTGCACCCTCATGACAACCGTAAAAGTGCTGGCCCTGATAAAATCGTGGATGGACCTCAATAAAAAAGTTCCTCCTTCCACTCAATAAACTAATCATCCTGCTTTTAATTATTCGGCAGAAAGATGTGTGGAGATTGGAGAATGTGTAAATCTATTTACTAACAGCAGTGTCTGGGAGGGAGAATGGGGCTGTCACAGGACGGTGCTGCAGGCTACATTCTCTGTCCATCTGCTGCTGCAGAAAAACTGGTTCTTGAAAGCCGGAAAGGAACAGAAATGTTGGAGCTGATTGAAATCATGAATTCCTCCCTATAACCTTTGAAATTATTATTTCTTCTCCATTTCCCTCTTATTTATTTTAATCACAGATGTGTTATTTTCCATTGTCACATCTTCAAGGCTTTCCTGCTGTTGTTGGATCAGGTTTTGTTGTTTTGTTTTGATTTTTTTTTTTTAAGACAGAGAGCTACAGTTCTATCACAAGACTCAAAAGACAGTAAGAGAAAATGAAAACAAATAAGGAGGGAGAGAAAAATGAGAGAGAGAGCGCATGCAGCCAGTTTTATGTTTCATTTTTTATGGATGCCTGGTGGTTTGGATGTGGGCTTTTCTTTTTTATTGTATTAGTTTTGCTGCTTAGTGCTTATAGAGAAAATCTTGTTTGGAGTAGATGCCTTGAAGATTTGCTAGTTTATGATATATTCTTGCATGACTGTAACTCTCGACTTTAAAAACAGAAAAATGCATTTAAGTGTAATTGAACACCAAAAAGAATGTTCTTACAGCAGGAACCCTGTCAAAGGACATGTAAGCAACTCCATAAACAACTAAATGAAAGCCTCAGACATGTCTTAAGACCCTTTAAGAAAAGCTTGACTAATCCCCTTTGATGATTTTATTAAGTACTTGTGGTTGATGGTGCCAACTGGCAAACGGCTGCATTTCGCCAACAGGCCAGGAAAATCACTTCCTCTCCCATAATGTTTTCTAGCACCTAATGTGATTGGGATATTAGCAGTTTGATATAATAAATTAACAGGTACTGTATACAAGAGTCTAAAAGGTAAGGCAGCAAAGATGTTTGCCCTTAGTGATCCTGTTAGGAAAGACAGCATGGGGGAGGGGGGGAAAAAAAACCCAAAAGTTAAATTCATTAAGAAGCGTTTAATAAATTTTTGGTTGCCCTCAAAAAAAGATGGTGTGACTGCTATTCAGCTGGCACTTCAGTGTGCCACCCTGTTATTTCAACAAGTGTAGTGGAGCCAGGACAGAAGTGATTAGTGTCTTTTTGGAGAAGGGTGAGTGTTACTTCTCTTTTCCCTGAAGTTAAAGTTCACAAAGAATTTTTATCATTCTTACCTTAATTCTATTGAAACATCAAATCTTCCCTTTTAATAAAGTTTTCTGTTTTTTTCTCCTAAATTATCCTTCTTGGATTATGGTTGTGGTGGATAGAGTAAGCAGATCCCTGTTTCACAGCATTGTTTTTACAACTAAGCACAAGTGTTTCAGAACAAAGAAGATAACATACAAATTACAGATTGCAACTGCAGTACCCTGCAAATTAATACTATTTTTACAGGAAGAGCAAGAAAATTCCTCCTTGTTTAAAACGTTTCTTTTGATTAGAAAATGTTGATTTTCTATTGATTTACTTTCCTCTAGTAGGATGAGGAGGAGACACACAGAAGCAGAAGGGAGAATAATAGAATCATGCATGTTTTATGACAATATATATAAAAATAAATCAAAAAGAGGATCAAATTTCCAACTGTGCTTAATATTTCCCTGTTGTTTTTTTTTTTCCTATTCAGGATTCTCCACTTTGTCTCTAGCTGACCAGATGAGCCTTCTGCAGAGTGCTTGGATGGAGATCTTGATTCTCGGTGTTGTATACCGGTCACTTTCTTTTGAGGATGAGCTCGTATATGCTGAAGATTATATAATGGATGAAGACCAGTCCAAATTGGCAGGCCTTCTTGACCTTAACAATGCCATTCTGCAGCTGGTAAAGAAATACAAGAGCATGAAGCTGGAGAAAGAAGAATTTGTCACCCTCAAAGCTATAGCACTTGCTAATTCAGGTTGGCAGAGTGGCATGATGGTTGCTACATTTTTAATTTCTTTCTTTCTTTCTTTCTTTCTTTCTTTCTTTCTTTCAAAATATTTTCTGTGTGCTGGTTTTAAACAGGATTTTAGAATAACAAATTGCTAGTCAGACTTTAAATTTAAAAGACAACAAACAAAGCAGTACAAACGAAGAACAACTTTCTGGTTCAAAGTAGTTCTGGAATATGTTCCTAAGGGAGTGGAGAATATGCCCCTGTATTATTTGGAGAGTGTTTTACCGGCAGAGATCCCTTCAAATGATTATAGATGTCATTCTCCAAAATCCATTTCAGAATCCAGACAAGTCTAATCATTGCAATTAAAGCAAAAGAAAGGAGGAATATGCTATATATTTTCTCTTTAAAGGGAGCTACTGATTAATTTGATAGACTGAATTCAGGATATGGGAGGAGGAAGGAAATCCATATTGAATCTCACAAGGACCACACCTTACCCTATGGATCCTTTTCGAGACTGCTTCTGCAAAAAATTATTACCTGTGCAGCTAGAGTTAAAAAATCTCAGAATGAATTTTTCTTTTCTGCATTTGAATTTAAAAGTGCTGAACCAGTGAATACTGTCAGATAAGTAAAAATCGTTTGTGCTTCGTTGTTTTTCTTTTTGTGTCTCCTTAATGCTTTATTGTGGTCTTAAGTCCCTTTTAGCATTTGCATAAAGTTCACGATAGATCCCTCTTTAATGACGTGCCGATCATTAGATACCTGTGTGTCAATAACATGCTCTGATGCTATGTTCCATTGACAGTCACACCGTGCCCCTCCATCTGCTTTTGTTTTGACCCTATCTTTGAACTTTATCTTGGTTGCTGGCCAGTAGTTTTCCCTTTAATTACAAGAAGGAAACTGTCAATAAAATCTGTTAAATGGGATGCAATGAGTGGCTTGAATGGGCGGACGGCTATTTGTTCAAATTCTGCAGCATTCAAGGTATTGACAGTTTGTTTTCTGGGGCCATATGTGACGATCAATCTCAGGCTGGGCTCAGCCGCGCTGAAAAATGAAAAACCAGATTGCTTTTGCTTACTTGTGGATGACGACTTGTGATTTGGCGCGGTCCTAGTGAGATGAGACCTTCTGCCCAAATTGCCCCCCTGAGAGCCAGGACGCGTGACTGTTTTTAGAAATAATTTTTTAATTGATTTTGTAATTAACAGTTCATCTACAATATTGATGCATGAATCCTCAGATTGATAGGAGGGAAATTGTTTTCAACAATGAAGTTGTACTTTCCTATTTATCTTTGTAATGTGATTTAGCACTCTGCATTTTTAATTGGAAATATAATTCAAAAACATGCAAAGCCAAAATGCTTATTAGTTTCTTTGTAAAATATTCTCCACCCCACTAACTCTGCCCTTAATTTTAGAATATTATCTTATTCCAGATTAAACAAAATGCTGAAATGCCTCTCAAAGATCAAAATTATTCTTAATTGAAGATTTATTTATAATTTTTGACCATTGTAAATAGACACTTGAGGATGCTTTGCAGCTCCAGGAAGGTTATTTCTCAAAATTGGTCATGCTTAATGATCAGAACAAGAAAGTTATCTGCAATTAGGAGTCTAAATGGAGAAGGGCTTTTGTACTTATTTAAATTCTGTAATTCAAAGGCTGAATTAGAAATACTTTTGCAGTTTACTTGACAAAAAGGATGAGGGCTAACATCGATGGATATGATGTTAAATACCGCTCCCACCTTCCTCCCCACCCCCCCAAAAATAAAAGATAAGCAGTGTTTAAGTAATAATAAAAAATAACTGCTGCCAAAAAAAAGTTTAGTCATACACTGTGCATAGAGTGTATCAAAATCATCTGTAGCTTCATTAACTTCGCTGGAAATTACAACCAGGATAATGTCGGAGATAAATACAGTTCAGCATACTAAAATTCAGGGCACATTGAAGTGAAAACATTTCCTTCCCTCATCTTAAAAGAAATAAAATAGCTGTCTTAAAATGAAACTGTTAAAAAGTAGCCCAGCCATTCCACTTCCCTTTCAACAGTGTTTCAGATACTGACATTCAGCATTTCAGCATCAGGTTGTGCATGCATAGGATACCAAACTTCTACCAGTTGTAGATGTAAAGTAGCACCTGCGGAATTGCAGCCCATTAGTGGATACCAGACCCTTAATATTTCAGTTTACAAATGCTGCTAAAATTAAACTAAAATTTAAGTTGGATTAAATCTTTTTGTCTTTTTTTTAAATAGACAAAAGCAGAATAGCTTCTTTTCATATAACTAAGAACTTGGTTAATGAAAGTAGCTATATAAAAAAACCAAAATGCCATGAGAAAATCAACCAGTAGCAAATCACATTTTAATATCTTTTTATTGCTACTTCAGCTTTCTTCCACTGTTTATTAGTCCAGTTTAAAATACATTAGCCTTTTTGTAGCTGTGGAGAGTATAATAAGAAATCTTGGATGTTTCAGACATTTTTGCCATATCCACACTGTCTAGAAAGATTCCCAGGTTGCCTCTACTGTAAACAGTAGACAAAGATGGTTTTATAGCTCGGTATCTGTGTTAGTGATTTATGATACAGTGTCATAGTGCTTTCCCTGCTGGTGTTTGGAGGCAAGAAAAAGAAATTGTAGATTGTCTTCATATCGATTGTATTTTGTTTGAATAAATACCACAAGCTTTGTTTTGACCAACAAATCTCAGAAGCATGAGCATTAAAACACACACTTTTCTTTAGGTCTGCAGAGCCCATTTGTGCAGTGCTGGAACTGAGATAATCCTGCCATTTGGTCCCTAAAAGGTGGGGAGGAGTAGCAGTTTTTCAGGGAGATTCTCTGACAGCCACTATCAAATGTTCTCCGTGCAGGCTGGCAGTGCCATACCAACTTCCATAAATTTCCAGAAATGCAAGATGTGGCTATGTCGCAGATTATTACTGATTTCAACCTGAGTGTATATAGGCTCTGGGAAGTTTAAATACACATGTAAGAGTACAACACTGGGATATATAGATGTTTGAGTCATGCATACGTTAAGTCTGTACAGGCATGATTTCAACAGTAACATTTAATATGTAAATGTGGAATTTATCAGGTTAGATTTAAGCATCTGCATTGATTTGATAGTAATTAACACAGCCTTTATACTTCAGAGAAGTCACTCTTTCCTTGGCATTGTCCTTGTCCTGCCAGTGTCACGAGTTCCTCCTTTCTTTCCCTGCCTTCTGTACACAAAGCCAGGAGGTACCTGGAAACTGCGGGACGCAACTGCGCTGCGTTCCGCCTCACACCGCCCAAATGAGGCGAGCTGGCACCAATGAGCACTTTGTTTACCCACGCAGAAAATCAGCTTTGAATGGTTTCCAAAACATGCATGTACCAATTACTTCCTCGTGTGTAAGGGAAGGTGAAATATTTGCAAAATATGCTTGAAGTGTACACAAGTGCAGGCACGCGCACAGGAGCGCTCCGGCACGGAAAAGAGGGAAAGATGAGCTGCTCATCCCTTCCGTGATAGGACGTGTTCCCGTGTATTGATTAAGGTAATACTAAACAGGCAGTTGCAGGTGAGCAATATTTTGAAATTGCCTAATCAGTAAGGACTAAATTGGGCCTCCAGGCCAAACGTTGTGGGATAGCTTAGGAGTCACAACCAAGACCAGAGTTTTAAAAGAAGCTCAGTTCCCATCTAAGACCTAGAGTAAGGAACTGGAGTGTCAAAATATGTCAGCACATTTGAGAATCTGGTCTCTGTGCATCTGCTTAATAGGCTGCTGGCATAATGAAAAACCTAACCCAAATGTGGATGCTAGGCACTTAAAAGTACTGCCTTACCCACTGCTGAAAATTTAATCTTAAATGCTAATACTGGCTGTGTAGCCTGTACCACAAGAAGGAGAAAAGGACTTCTGCTCACCCTCACATTTTTGGTCTTTGATATTAACTCTCTTAAAAAAAATATTAAAAAAAAATAAAATATCCCTTTCACTACAGGAGTGTGAACCAAAAAGTACCTTGTGCATTTTAGCACAATGAAGTGCAGATCAATATTGGTGCTAGCAAAGTTACACTGTCATCTCATCCTGATAAAAAATTAGCAGGTTCTTAAAAGTTTTTTAGCTTTCCAGACACAGTGTACTCAGAGCACTAGGCTATCACCATTATATGATATTATCATAATAGAAATTAACTGGTAGAGCCCAGTAAATCACTTACTCCACAGGACATCATCTTTATTCCCAGTGCATGTCCAACATGTTGTATTTAATTTCTAATAATGTCTATTTTTTATTTTGTGTTGTACAGTCATCTTGTTAGTGTTCAAATTCGTGATTAAATTATATCTTGACTTGGCATGGATATATATACACACACACAGAGCTGTGTGTTGAGGGTGTGTTACCAGTCTTTATTTTGACAAATACAAATAGCAAGGTCTTAAACTCTTTTATGTAGTTTTGTATAGAGAATAGTACAGCACAGAAACAAATTTTTAGAAAAGTCAAAGTTTTCATGTTGCTTGCAAACAGTTTATTCGTCATATTCCATTTTCATGTAATCAAAAAGATGACACCCTCAATTCTTAGAGAAAATAAATAACTCTGTTACCAGTTGCTTAATGCTGGCATTAGGAAATGGCAGCAGAATTAATCAGTGGTTAATTAATAGTTAATCTGTGGTTAATCATATTTTTCTTCTTCTTTTCTGGAAGCTACTCTAGTAACTAAATAAGTTGGACCTATTCCTCACTTAGAGAATAAGCAGATGGTATTTACATGTTAGTAGCATGAGAGTCACAAAGGGCAAGAAGCGAGGCCAAACTTAGTTGCCCTCAATGGTAATTGGGGTAATTTCTTACATCTTAAATAAATCTTGTATCTTAAATAAAAAGTACTTTGAAGTCTTAATTCAACATTTTCTTATAGTTTGTGTCTCACTCCCCAGCTCTATCATTCGTGTTCCCTTTTTTTCCAGGCTTTTATTAGCCTTAGGGCATAGGGTCTTGAACCAGTTCATAGTGTGCTGTTCTGCTTTGCAGCAAATATTCTTGTATTTATTGCCCTGACTACCTCTCCTAGCAGAAAACAAGCCATTTCAGGAATAAAAAAGAAAATGTTGGTTTACTAGGTTGTAACTTCCTTTTGCCAGTGGTTTTAGTTTATTGCTAATCCAGTTAGTCCCTGCAATAAGGTCCCCATTCTGTAAAGTAATTTATTTTCTTATACACCTTCATTTCCTACTGTGTTTTAAAAACTGGTTTGAGACTTCAGTTTTTATCTCTTCTAGAATGTAGGCCAAACCAGGGCAATCCAGACTAAGGCCTCATTCACTAAAATCAATCACACAAGCCTTTGTTTTTGGTTTTCACTGCCTATAATTCTTATGGATAAGGAATTCTTAATTTATTCTTTCATTTTCAGCATCTATTCCTATTGAAGTGTCTGTTTCCAATAGAATACTCCAGATGTCAGACCATTTTTGCCATATTCTTTTGGAAAGGAAAATATTCTGTTTGCCTCTGTGCTTGTCTCTTAGCCTAACCATGCAGATCCCAGCAAACAGTTCTACTCAGGAAAAACAGGCAGTTCAAAATGAAGTATATTTGTTTACTCAACACAGGGAAGGCCAAAGTAAGTGTCGGGTAATTCCAGGACTGGATGGAAACAGGACAGGAATTCTTGCTGGATGAGGGAACCAAGAACCTGGTTTGATTTGCAATTGGCAATTTCTGTGGGTTGCTTCTATCTTATGCAATATGCTTTTCAAAATGTCACTGTGTTGTGTTTCTCATAAAAATATACAGAAACACAATGTGGGCAAGCAGTTTGTGTCTGTGTAAATCTGACACATGTTTTGTGGGAGAGGAAGGGGTTCTGTAGTTCTGAGAACAATTCACCCATTAATAAACACTGCAGTGGGTTTTGTGGTGTTTTTGGATTGGCAGTACAATCTAGATTAAAAAAATCTCTTTTATTTGAGACATAACCATATTAGGACTTTTTTCATCCTTACATAAAGCAAAAACCATTTTGCTTTTTGTTCTTAATCTTGATCCCATACAGTTCTTCCAGGATCCTACAGCTTTCTAAAGGGATTTCTCCAGATTGAGTTTGTGAACTGCTCAGCTGTATGGAATCAGAAACATCACAGCAGTTGCTGTATTTCAAGTACTTATTGGTATCTACCTCTCCAATGTGGTTTACCAGCATCTTAGTGTGTGTATTCACTGCTGCATGCTCCCTGCTGCTTGATTCACTGTCCTATTTTCTTTTTGCTGTCTGAATTTTTTGACGTGAAGAAACACTTCTCTTAAGACCTCTGGTTTTCTTCCACTTCTGAGTGATGTTATATACAAAATATAAAGATACCAGCCTTTAACTTTCCTCAGAGCAAGGTTTTGAGAGGTTTCCTTGCCCTTAGTACAGGTGCTTTCCAATTTTTAGCTAGTTGTCGCCCTTTGTGATGTGTTCTAAGTGATTCCTGGGTGGCTGGATGTTTGTTTGCTGCATTTGAAATGAAGCTTGCATTTTAAATGAGGTAGATTGTAATCTGAGTTTCTGTCTGGACCTTGCAGTGTTTTTCTTGAATGAGAACTCCAGTTTTTTCCTATTTCTGTGCAATGATCTGATCAATCAACTGATCAGAAGACCTACAATTCTATTTTCTCATCCTGTGATGGTGAAAGAAAGTATTTGCAAGGATAGGATGAGATTCTCCAAGCAGAGCTCAATAAGTCTGTGTCCTCATTTGTTGTTCTCACTCTCTCCCATGGGCAGCTTTGATCAGGAACAACTTCTTCCCTGCCAGGAAAATCCCATATTCTCAGCAGTTGTATCAACAAGTCTTGTGTTTGTCTATCTTCAATTTCACCAGCCTGGTATCATCAGTTTTTGCTGGGCCTGTACCATCAAATTCTGCTGTCTTTCAAACAACACTTTGAAATTACCCTGTTTAATTTCATTATTTACATAGGTTCTGGTTTTTAAGTGTGTTACATCTGGCTGTAGGTTTCCTTTGGATATTATCTGTGTGGGATATAATTGTAAATTATTCAGACTGCCTGCAAAGCCACTTATTAAAAAACCCCAAACCAACCCATAAACAAAGAGGTTTTTTATGGTATAGGGAGAACATCCAAATTCACTTATAATTCAATTTCATATTTTCTGTGGAATTCTTCCTTTATTTCTAGATTGTCACACAAATTGTGTTTCCTTAAATTATAGCAGTTCTTGATGTCCATCACTGAGGATTGGATTTATCCCTATACACGAGCAATATTTAGCAACGAGTCAATCTACTCTGAATTCACTTCTACATCTGCCAGTCTGTAGTTACTGAAAAGATTTCTCTCTTTTATTTTTCCTCCTCTTTTCCCCTTGGCTAGTTCAGCATTTTCAACCATTTTCCTTATTTTCAAAGGCTTACACCTGAGGGATTAAGATCTACATTTGTTTAATATCAGGAATAAAGTGGAAGTTCCAGACTACAAGGCTAAAACTTGAAGAAGGATTTTTGTAGAGATTAATATTTTCCTGAGCAATCTGCAAGCTGAATCATGGTCTAATTAAATAGCACAGATTTATTGAGTTTGCATTTGAACATTGGCAGACCCTAGAATGAGTACAGCTGAAATTAGTTGGAATCTTCTGTAAATGGGGAGTTAAATTATCATAGTAATTTGATTACATAATTTTTGAATCTTTCAAGCTAAATCATAATTTTAAAAGAACAGTTTGAAGTCTTAATCACCACTGGAATTGCCCCTCTCTCTGCTGTTTTTTCTTACCCTATTCCTTGTGACCAAATCTGTTCCCCAAGGCACAGCTTCCTGAACTGCTCCATGAGCCACTGTTTGGGGGTGGAGAGCTGGCTGGTCACATTCTTCCCAGCTACTAAATTAATTTCAAAGATTGCAACAAATCCATTAAATGCTTCAGTACTATTTCTTCTCCATGTAAGTAATTGCCCTGTTTACCAGAGGGATGGTACACAATCACCCCTGCAAGGAGAGGGTAAGAGCCCTTGTGTTTGGATGTTTTCCATACAATGGAAAGTTTTACAGCATGAAATGTAATAGCTGTGTCAGAGGGCAGGTTTTGATTCCTTTCTGGGGGATGTTCTTTTCCCTCCTCACTCATTTTCATTGTAAGTAATATGGAGATTGTGGACATGGCTAATGCTGCAGGCTAAATTGCTGTCCAAACTGCAAAGTTAAACATCTTAGGCAAATTTCACCTCTGTGTGAAAAATACAGTTAGTCTGGACTCCATCCATCTACTTGCAAACTTATGGTTACTGTTACAAATACTGATTCTGGGAAAAAACAGGCCAGTTTTATAACGGGTTGAAAAGTAAACCTTTATAGTCACATTCTCCAGAAAGAGCTGTCTCTTTATGCAGTATGGTATAAGGAGAAAAAAAACAAGTAATGAGAACAGTCAGTCTTTAAGACTCACCAAGGATTTGTTGCTGATAAAATGCTCCTATTTGGTTCCCCAGCAAATCTGGCCTTGGCACTGTGGATGTGGGGAGAAGAGGAAAAGATGTGTGTTTTCTGCACAAACAATGCATGGTTTATGGAAAAATTACTTGGAGTAGCAGATCGTGTGTTCTGTGGCCCAGCAGTAAATATCCGAGGACTTGGTAAAGAGTTAGGGAGTAAAGACAGCAATGTTTTTGGAGATTGCATTCCAAATTAAGCCTGGTGGCTGGACCCTGTGCTTAAGACATCAGTCACGTCTGTATGTGTGTGTTAGCATGTCTGTATTGATTACATCTGTTTGTAGGACACAGAATTCAGGGCTTTTCTCTTATTGACACAGAATTACTGAATAGAATTACCATATTAGAAAACTATCAAAAATGTATGGATTCGGGGAATGGCCTCACATTAATTAGAACTAAATTTTGCTAGAAGTAATATTTGCCTGTCATCTTTTTCAAAATACTGTAGCCTCCTTTATCCCTAAGAGAGAGATTTCTGTGTCTTGTGCTTTCAGCACAGTGTACCTTCTGTGCAGCATCACATCCCAGCAGCGTATGTCTTAGCTGCATGCTTCTTAGAGCATGTATTCACTAAGACTCAGAATTATTAAACATGTAAAATTCCCATAGGACTCCATTATGTGTAATTAACAGATAAACTGTCATCAGAATCAATAAAACGTGCTAAATGATCCAAACTTGTATATAATTAAGTGTCTGTTTTAGAGTGGGAGCTGTAACTTTTATTTTTTTTTCCTTTTCAATTTGCACATTTGTTTTGACAATAAGAGCTGGAACACTTTTTGTTAACCTGTTATTTACTGGTTTGTGTTTCAGTTTACGTGTTTGTATTTGAAAGGAGACAGGTATTTACTATCTGGCCTAATTAGCTGAGGAAACAGTTCCATGTCAGCTTTTAGGAGATTAATCTTAGATGCATCTTAATTCTGTGAATGTAATTCAGATATTTGAAGCACATGCAAAACTTGATGTTTAATCATAACAGGATAAAACATGAGGCTCTGTCAAATACTGATCCAGAGCAGCAGACTACTGGTTACAGGGCATGGAAATGATGATGGAAGTGGATTCTTCACCATCCAGCTCCTCAGTTCTTATTCTGTCTGGGAACAGGAACTTTGTTTCAAACCCAAAAATTAGGATGCAAAGCAGTGTTATATTAAGTTGAGTTTTCAAAGATGAACTTTAATTGTTCCATGTCCCAGTTTCACCCTGAGCTAAGCTTGAAGAGTGTGGCCTGTCCCTGGGGCTTGTACCCCCTTCCAGCAGTTGTATTTTCATGTGGTGTTTTATTGGCTCTGTAAGTCTGTTGACCATCCCAATTTTGGTATCTGACAAGGGCTGTTTGGTAACCTCTTTCACCTACAACTGTTTTTCTTTACTTGCATTCACCTCATTTTGGACCACATCAGGGTTTCTTTGGCATTTATGGCTACATAAAAGTCAGAGAATTAGGGCTGTTCATCCAAAGTAATCTCAGCATGGTCCAGTAACTGCGTGTTCTCAGGGACATCTTCACTTTCTGTATCTATCCAGTTGAGGGGTTTACAGTTATTTCAGTTAGATATTTTCTCTTTATTTCACACTTCCATTGCTTTAATCTTTTCGGGTCATGTAGCAGTTTAGTTTAGTTCTTGGTGTGTGTTGCGTCTGGGCCTGTCACTCAATACTTGCACCACCAAGGTACCTCACCTGCAACGGTGCAGGGCAGGCTGTTTGCTTTGAGTCTTCTATAAAAAATGCAAACCCCCAACACTTAACAAGATAAACTGCTGTCTGTGGGGGTGGGAGAGAAGGATTATGCCTTGTAGGAGATGTTAGCTTCACCGAACAAAAGCTGTTCAGGAACATGCTAAGCGTTGCCTGTCTGCCTGAATATGCCTGAGGGAGAAAAAATTTGCTAAACCTATCAGGAAATCCCTTCAAACCAGCATTTCCCTTGCTGCAGTAGTCCTAATCCCACAGTAAGTGCTTCTGAGTACTGGTGATGTCCATGGCTTCCAAGTGGGCAGCCTTGGAACCTGACATAGGATTTTGCTGAGCTTTTCCACCATAGGGCATCCTTGCTTTATCCTTGCTTCCCTGATAAAATGCAGCCCTCCATTCCTTCAGCCTCTTGGCACTGTCATTCCTTCAAAGCAGTAACCATACAGATGGTTTGGGGAGCACCAAGGGTG
This sequence comes from Toxostoma redivivum, assembly GCA_013397375.1. NCBI lineage: Eukaryota > Metazoa > Chordata > Aves > Passeriformes > Mimidae > Toxostoma > Toxostoma redivivum. The sequence continues at coordinate 1,562,045 of VXBI01012226.1, read as the reverse complement.
ACTGTTTCACTTGTTTGAGGAGGATGAGGAGAAGAATTACTTACCCAAGAGTTAATTGTACGTTTGTAGTTCCTCAGCATTTCAATAGACTTTCCTAAAGGTCAATACAGAAATTAATGGGTAATTATCTTCCCTCTTTGTGAAAGAGGATGGGCAGAACCAGTGAAAGTGTCGTGCAGCCGTAGTAACGTTATCAAACTCCTGGCACACCAGACTGAAACCTCCTGTTGCTCCTTTGTTTTGCAGACTCAATGCACATAGAGGATGTTGAGGCAGTGCAGAAACTTCAGGACGTCTTACATGAGGCTCTGCAGGATTACGAGGCCGGGCAGCACATGGAAGATCCTCGTCGTGCAGGCAAGATGTTGATGACTCTCCCGCTTCTGAGGCAAACCTCCACCAAGGCTGTGCAGCATTTCTACAACATCAAACTGGAAGGCAAAGTCCCCATGCACAAACTTTTTTTGGAAATGCTGGAGGCCAAGGTCTGACTAAAGCATCATGGGCATCCCCATCATGCACGTTTTAAAAAAAAAAAAAAAAAAAGAAAA
>VXBI01012226.1:1539476-1561466 GCA_013397375.1 Toxostoma redivivum | reverse complement strand
AAAAAGAAAAAAAAAAGGGAAAATAAACAGGATAATAATGGCAAAGAAACTTAGTGTTTAATTAAGGAAAAAATGACTAAATGACTGCACTGATATTTAGCAGCAAGACTGTGAAGCAGCTTTCAACTTTTTCTTCTGTGTCTTTCTGATGCAGTTTTTTCTTTTTCTTTTCCTTTTCTCCCTTTTCCTTTCTGTTCTTTCCTTTCCTTTTTTCCTTTTTCTCCTTTTTTTTTTTTCCTTTGCTGCTGAACTTTTTAAAAGAGGTCTCTAATTGAAGAGAGATGGAAGCCAGGCCTGCCAAAGGATGGAAATCCATAATATGGATGCCAGTGAACTTATTATGAACCATAATGTCCCCAATGACAAAGGAATCAAAGAGAGAAGCACCGTACCTAGCAGTACAGTACAACACGATGAACTGACTGAATGCAGTATTAGATTTCATAGGAGCAGTCTCTAATTAGACGACTAAAGCGACGATGCATCGGCTGCTTCTTATCATTGCATTTTCCATCTAGATCAGTTACAGCCATTTGATTCCTTAATTGTTTTTTCAAGTCTTCCAGATATTTCTTAGGTTAGCTACGATGTAACTTTTTCAGGGAATAGTTTAAGCTTTATTCATTCATGCAATACTAAAGAGAAAGAAATACTGCATTTTTGTGCTGGCTTGAACAATGATGAACAATAATGAAGGACAAATGAATCCTGAAGGAAGATTTTTTTAAATGTTTTGTTTCTTCTTACTAATGGAAATTTTTTTGTACCAGCTTTACCAGTTTTCAGCCATTTATTAATGTGGGAATTTATCTTACTAAAGCAATAGTCGAAGGGAAGGTGCATATTATCACGGATGCAATTTATGTTGTGTGCCAGTCTGGTCCAAAACATCCAGTTTCTTAACATGAGCTCCAGTTTATAACTAAATGTTCACTGACTCAAAGGATTAGATTACACCTGCAGTATATCCGAGTAGTCTGCCATCCAAATACTCCATGTCAAATACCAATCCGTAACGGTGTTAGGAGACAGCGGCTGCGCAGCGGCGCGGCCGCCGAGTGATTTCTAACTGCTTCAGTTGCAAATGAACGAGATACGACTGCCTGTTTGCAAAATTGTAACCTCACACGCAGAAAAACCCTATCAACCAATAGTAGCTTAGAGGCCACGAGGCAAATGCCGCCGTTTGCAAAATTAAGAAATCAGAGTAGTAGACTTCTGACCAAATTGAAGAATTTAACACTTCTATACCTTATTTATTGATTTAGATTTTCGTTTGTAAATGGCGATCTTTAACAAGTAGCTAAACCAGTATATGTGCTTTTCAACCAGTATTGTCACAGCATGAAAGTCAGTCAGTTTCAAGACTGTTACGAGGTGTAATCTAATGTATAAACCGATTAGATGCCCCCAGAAAACTACAGTCGCTAAATAACCAATAAACAATAACCTCCATCAAATGCTATACCAATGTACCAGTGTTAGTAGCTGCTCCCTGTACTATGTGAACATCCTTATTCTATGTACACAGATGTAATTAAAATTGTAATCCTAACAAACAAAAGAAATGTAGTTCAGCTTTTCAATGTTTCATGTTTGCTGTGCTTTTCTGAATTTTTATGTTGCATTCAAAGACTGTTGTCTTGTTCTTCTTGTGGTGTTTGGATTCTTGTGGTGTGTGCTTATAGACACAGGGTAGAATTAGAGACAATATTGGATGTACAATTCCTCAGGAGATTACAGTAGTATATTCTATTCCTTACCGGTAATAAAGTTCTTCCTAGTAATAATTAAGAGATCGAAACTCCAAACAAATACTCGTTATGAACAGATACACACTGAAATCATAATATTTTCAAAACAAGGGATAATTTCTGTAACAGTTTATTATAGAATACCAATGTATAGCTTAGAAATAAAACTTTGAATATTTCAAGATTATAGATAAGTCTAATTTTTAAATGCTGTAAATATAGCTTTTATTCAATCATCTCTCAGATGTTGTTATTAACTCGCTCTGTGTTGTTGCAAAACTTTTTTGGTGCGGACAAGTTTCCAAAACTATTGCTACGTTGTGTGCTTTAAACAAAATAACAATGGGCCGATGCTCTCTCGGCCTCATGCTAGGAAAAAAAAAAAAACTGTGTATCTATCATTAGCTATATGGGACTATATTGTAGATTGTGTTTTCTCAGTAGAGAAGTGACTGTAGTGTGATTCTAGGTAAATCATCATTAGCAATTCATTCAGATGGTCAATAACTTGAAATTTATAGCTGTGATAGGAGTTCAGAAATTGGCACATCCCTTTTGAAAAATGTCAAAAAAAAAATACAACTCCTGGGAAAAAGGTGCTGATTCTATAAGATTATTTATATATGTAAGAGTGCAAAAAAAAAAGTTTATTTTCCAGAAAGTTTGTGCAGGGTTTAAGTTGCTACTGTTCAAGTACACTATATATATATAAATATATAATATAAATATTGTTTTTGCTGTATCACATTAAAGAACTTGGGCTTCAGGGTCAAAAGCCAATCAACTAGAAGTATACAAAAAACACACAAAAAATGGAGATGTGTTAAAGGCACACGGTGCAAACTTTAGTTTTCATTTTCTGTAATTTTTTGGAGCTGCAAAAGAACAAGTATCTCAAGACTGTAAAACCATTACCTGAAACTTAGCTAAAAAAACTGCACGGGCTTTATAATGTTGTTCATCTTAAACCTTGCTGGAGAAGAGTTCTTTCAAGACCACTTACTTAATGTGAAGTGTTGGGAAAATTTCAAAGGGTGTATGTTTTAGCCATAACAATTTAATTTCTATTTTTGCTTCATTTTTTAATTTTTTCTTATTTAAAGCAATATGATTGTGTAACTCCCAGAAGTTACACATTTGTTTCAATCAGATCAGATTGTTGTATTTATTCCACTATTTTGCATTTAAATGATAACATAAAAAGATATAAAAAATTAAAACTGCTATTTTTCTTATAGAAGAGAAAATGGGTGTTGGTGATTGTATTTTAATTATTTAAGCGTCTCTGTTTACCTGCCTAGGAAAACATTTTATGGCAGTCTTATCGTGCAAAGATCGCAAAAGGACAAAAAAAATTAAACTGCTTATAATAATCCAGGAGTTGCATAATAGCCAGTAGTTAAAAACCGAAACAAAACAACAAATGAAAACAAACATGTCTATAGCTGTAGATGGGCTTCACATCTGTATAGCAATCAACTGTATATTTTTGTGATGTGTATCATACCGTGTGCTCCAACCAATGTCCATTTGTGTAAATGTATTTATTTTATATTGTATATATTGTTAAATGCAAAAAGGAGATATGATTCTGTAACTCCAATCAGTTCAGATGTGTAACTCAAATTATTATGCCTTTCAGGATGATGGTAGAGCAATATTAAACAAGCTTCCACTTTTGATTGCTTTTATTTTATTTTTTGTGTTGTGGGGTTTTTTTGGTTTTGTTTTCGTTTTTTGGAGGAGGAAACAGAGCAATTAGCGTTGCCTTTTGTTACTTCCATTCAAAACGGAGCCAGCGTTTGCACTTCTCCCTTAAAGTACGATATGAGTGTAAATAAATGCTATATAAAGCCTTGTCAGAATGAATTCCAGGGTGGTACAAGACATTTTGCATACTCTTAAATATGCAAAATGTCTCATAGCACATTAGAATTCAGGCTGGTAGGCCTTTATATAGCACTTATTTAATCTTAAAGCATCTACACATCAACCTGCATTACTCAAAATCATTGCCTCTCTGTCAATGTCATAAAAGAAAACTTTCTCACTATTTTAAGATCACATTAATATCATATAGAGGTAGTTTTTTGCTTTCTCCATCAACAACTGAGTCTATCATTCATTTCCTACTGCAGGAGACTCCTTTAATGTGTTCTGAGTAAAAATAAAAAATAAATTAAGACAAAAAAACTGTATTATTTGATCCAGTGTTGCTGAATGGAAGTAAACAGCCCCCAGAGCAGTGATACAGACCGGTGTGAACGAAGGTCCCCGAAAGCTGTCGGGATCCAGGCGGGTTGGGCAGAGTGGCCATAAATGGGCTCTGAGCCCCATCCCTCGGAGGGGCTGCAGCCCCCCTCGCTCAGGCTCAGCCCCTCTGTCCTGTGGACCCTTCTGGAACCATCACAGAAGTGCTAATGTGTGCTTTTCTTGCTTTTTAGCCTATCTTGATAGTGTTTTGTCGTCGTGTTCACCAGTGTGTTTCTCACCTTCGCTCCTGGCCATCCTCAGGAGGCTCTGGCTGATGGCACAGGGGCTGCTCGGGGACAGGAGCTGTGTCAGCCACAGCACCGGGGCAGCACCAGGGGCTCTTGTGCTTCACAGCCTCCAAGTGCCAACACAGCCAGTGGCCCCCCTGCCCTGCTGCCAGTGCTGTCTGTGTTCTAGCTGTCTTGGGAAATAGGGGCACTTTTCTAAGAGGAGCAGCAGGGCAATAAGAAGATGAATCCTGCATGGACTACAGAGAGGATCAGAATTGGGTTTTAGTGTTGACACTGCTGTGTACACAGGCATACATGCATCCATACCCACACAGAGTGTGCGTGCACAGAGCTGGCTTCCCCCATTTTTGAGTATTTTCCCCCCTTTTTATTAGTTTCCTGATTTTTAATTATTGCAAAGTACCTCTTCAAAAGAAAACCTAATACTGCACCTTGAAAGTGAAAAAGGCAGTGTTATGAATTTTCACACACACAAAGAAAATAATCCATAAAAAGTAGCACTCCTAGATTTCTTCAGCATGTGTTTGACCCTAATCATTGACTAAAGTTTTCATGTGCAGTTAAAAAATCATGCTTTCTGTACCATTTTTCATAATAGGATCATGAAGCACCATACAACAGAAATCGAGCATCACAGAAGAAAAAATACAACTCTTAGATGAAGACTCTTCTAGGGCTCTGTCTCTGCAGAGTTTTTCTTGGTTTTTTTTTCCTTTCTTCCCCCTGTGCTCTCTGCAGTAAAGCCAGGACAGTCACAGAAATCCATTGGAAATGTTTCAATGGGGAATTTGTCTAGGAGCACAGAGCTTTCTAAACTGCAAAATTGCTACTTAGTCTTTAAAGAAAATTTTAAAAGGGCTTGGAGTACTGGCATTCATAGCTAAGACAACACACCCTGCTGCAACCCCAACCTGTGGCTACCACACCACCACTTGGCTAAAATACAATGGCAAACCAAGAGTCTTCCCACTGGGGCTATGGCTCAGTGAAATCAGGTTTTGACTGATGTGGTTTACATCCTGCTTCCCTTCCCCTACTCCACCTGGCTCCCAGGTAAAAAAAGCTGTCCCAGTCCAAGAGTGGGGTTTTGCCTCTGGAGGAGGTGTTTGTTTGACAGCTCCACTGCCCCTTGCTGCCTCACTCAAACCCATGCCCTCAGCCAGAGCTGTTGGTGTTGATCTGAAAGGAAAGTGCCACTCCCTGAGCTGGCACCTACGTGGCATGGGATTTGTGGGGGCTATGAATTTTCTCTGGAGCTTTGCAGTCAAGTAATGGCCTAACTTGATGTCATTTGGGCTCTTTGCTTGGCAGGGATTTTTTGACCTTGTGAGTTTGCAGTGTGAGAAGGTCTGGCAAATACCAACTGGAAGTGTCCTCATGTGGTCCCTGCAGCTGATCCTTTCTCAGTGAAAGAAATGGCAGGAAAATCATGTGCCATAACTGCACATGCAGTTATGTGTGTTTCTTAAGAATGCCAGTGCTGAAAGACTAAATGTGGACAAAGAAAAACAAACCACCAAAACCAAAGGGAAGATTATGAAAGAGAACAGAAATGGAAATACTATCTGTAGACAAGCTCTCATCTTGCCTCCCATTTTTAAGTGACCTTCTGCAGCATTGCCCAGTTGTACTCTAATGGGAAAAAACCCTACCCTGAGCAGAAAAACACCTGAGATTTTTTTTGTGTACAGGCTTCTGGAGGAGAAAACACCTCTTTTAAAAATTTTAAACATTACCTGTCCTGAACCTTGCATTAAACTCAAGAATGGGACAGCTTCCATCTGTTTTCTACATTTTCTTCTATAGCCTTTGTTGGTTTTCCTTAACAGCTTTCTTCACTCGCACCTTTCCTTTCCTTTGCATTTCATCTCTCTTGTGTATTGTAGGTCTCTGATTTCACATGGCACTTTGCTAATTACTCTATCCTTTGTTATCCAGCCTGCCTGCCATAGCTGCCTCACAAGGCGAGTGTTTTCTCTTGCAATGAAAAGCTGATTCCATGTGTCCATAGGTTGCCTTTAACATACAGATCACAAACTTCCTCCTTATGGTTGCTATTAGGGAAGGGGGAAAAAAACCCCAAGTAACTGTGGAAAAGAATATGGATGCATTTATTTGCTTTTGCCATTTTTATCCCAGAGTGTTTGTGCTGCCACATCCCGGCCATGCTAATCGTTAGTGTTCCGTTAAGATTAAGGGTCGCTGACTCCTGGTGTTCACATTCCCAAGCTGGCTCCTTGCAATCTCCGTTAATATAAAGGAGCAAGTGGCGCTAGATTGATTACACACAGGCTCTTATTATTAAGCAGAACAGAAAAGAAAGGAATTTCAAAATATAATCCTCCGCTCCCAGGAGTATTTGTCTTGTTCTCCATGAAGTTAAAGGTCTGAAATAATGTGCCCATCAGGAGCTCAATGTTGCATGTCCATGCCAGTTGGTCCAAGGGCTTGTTATGATGGTAATGACCTGCTGAAACGTGAGCTTTGATGGCAACAGTACAATTGCTACCAGCTCACCCGCTGGGAGAAATATTTTATTATTGTCAAATGCCCTCCGCAGAGATTTGTTTTGCCTGTTCCTGTTTAAATTAAATTCAGAGCAGAACTGCATTATTATTTCTCTAGAGTATATTTGAAATAAACAACTAGTCTCCAAATTTAGGATTCCTGGTTAGTTTAAATTTTCTTATTAGCAGAAAAATTACAATAGGTGACAACATAGCTGCGGGAATATTATTATGGCAGCCATATGAGAGATTTACACACTGAGAGCATGGCCTAAAAGCACAAAAACTCCCTTCTACTTTACAAATTCCAGCCAAATTAATAATTAACTGTGCCATAAATTCTGCAGCCTTCAAGAATGATGTCAGTGCTCTTCTGTGTCACACTAGAAGAATTTTGTCATAAGACTAAGTGGTGTTCTTTATGAAGAGCGTTACTTATATGTAGAAAGTGGCCCAGGAAAACAGCCCTTGCCACTCCATATTACAGAAGCTCGGTGAACAAGTGACAGCAGGACTTCAGAGTCATTTACTGCTGCTTTCTCAAGGCAAAACTATCTCCTTACGCCTGTGAATCAGAGCAAATTTTGTTCCACATTAAATGGGCCAGATTATCTCTTCCACAAGCTAAAGAGACAACACTAAATCCCAGCTCATGTAATTTCCTTCAAAATTGTTCTGCTCGGGCTGGGTGTTCCCAGGAGCGCCACCAGCAGAATTATCCAGCAATTCAGCTGTACTTAAATTGGCAGATGTTGGAGATTTAAGACAGTCCTGGAGCCTTAGCACAAATCCTCCACTTCTGTGCTGCCTCGTGGCCTCCCCTCCCTCTCCATCCCATGCCACAGTGGCTGCCCGCTGCCAGCAGCTGATCCCACGGACTGCCAAGCTGCCGGGCTGTGCCATCCCTGCCTTGTCCAACCCAGCCCCCAGAGCCAGGAGGGCAGCAGGAGATGTGCTCTGGGTTTGCATCTCTGCCTGCTTGCAGACAGGCTCTAACCCTGTGTTTGGCATTCCTGGGGCCCGCTTGTCCCCCTGTTGTTTGCCTTTTCCCTGTCTCCCGAGTGCTCGTGCTGGTGAAAAGCTGCTCCGTCTAAAGGCTGGGTGATTTCTGTGCCCTGCTTTGCTGACAGAAGCATTTCCCAGAGAGGCACTTGAGCAGTGCAGCGCAGGCATCCGAGCAAGGGCAGGGTGACAGCTGTGAGACAGGGAATGGTGGGAGGGCAGGTTATCTGCCCCACGTCAGGACATCCATTAGAGGAGCTGCCACACACCTGCAGAGGGGGGAACATTTGCAGGGGAAGGGAGGGCTGCTGGGCACACTTCCCCTGCAGCAATGCCCCCATCACTTGCCCTTCCCAGCTCCTTGACAAGCTGCCAGCCACCCACACCAGCCGTGGGCTGACTGGCTCAGAGCAGGGGCTGTTGGAGCCAGACCCACAAGCTGGTGTGGCTGAGGATAGATGTCTTTTGCAAAGTTTGCCCAGCTGGGAGCAAACTGTGGAACCTGCTGCAGCAGTCCCTCAAAAGGCTTTTTAGAGAGAGAGAGTTAGAGGGTAAACTGCAAGTGAAAGGGGTTAAAAGAAAAAATATTTTAAAATCACAAGTGCCTTATGAATCGCACTCCTAACACTCTCCAGTTCAATCTACCATGCTCTATCTAATTTCACAGCTTCATTGGGAATGGCCACAAGGTGAGGGACTGGCAGTATGAGGAAGTCAATAAGGGCAGAATTCTCATACCAGGCTGCGAAGGAGTCACAGAAGTGCCAGTGTTACTTGTCAGAGGTTAACTTGCGGTCTACAGGGCTCCTGGGTAGTACTGAATGGAAAACCTCCATATTATCCTCAGTAGCTTCCTTCTTCACTGATTTAAATGAAAAAAGAAATACCTGGTTCTGAATCCCAGGGAGGATCTCTCTATTCTGACACAGAAGTGGTTCAGTCTTCCCTGGGGTCTGCAAGCCTCCCACCCCTCACACTTTCCAAGTGCACAGGTCTCTCTTTAACCACAGCTGACCCTTCATTGAATATTCTGTCCTTTCCTGTGTAACAGAAACACCTTGAAGTATGAGGTGTCTATAGCCCATCGAGGCTGAGCTGTACAGATTAGTCACAGACATGGAATAACCTCCTCTAGCAGGGGCCATATCCCAGGTCATGCCCGTGGTTTCCACCTCACTTAACTCCCGGCAGGTTGTTCCCACTCTGCTGTGATGAAACCTCAGCATAATCACACAGCCACTTTCTGTGATCACAAAAGAAGTGATAAGTAAGAACACCCTCCCACAGCCCAGCCTTTTCACTCCTTCTTCCCCTCCAGCTCCTTGTTCTCCTCCTCTCTGCAGGACTATCTCTGTGTTATCAATGCTGGCCCAAAAGATTTAATGTGGAGTGAAGGCAGGGAATGGTATTTTCCCTCCAGAAAGGGTGCTTTCCCCATCCTGTGGCTCCCAGCTCTAGGCTCAGGGCTCCACTGTTATTTCTGTCAGGAAGAAGTAGGAGCATAAAGTTCATTTGGGCTGGCCCTGGGGATGCCATGGAATAGAAGTTACTCATGTCCCTAAGATCCATGTGTGTCCTTAGTGGACACTGAAGATGCTTAAGTTAAGGCTTGAGCCCAGGCCTTATTGTAGCATATATTGTAGAAGAATATTGTAGCACAGTCTCAGTAGGCATATGTCTTTAGTTTTTATCCTTTCTGTTTGATTGTCCATGCAGCCTCCATGAGGCTTCCTTGCAATCAGCTTTCTCTGAAAGGGCTCTTTCCCAAAACAAGTGACCCTCTCCCATCTCCCCACACTGTGCTGTTGTGGTTTAAAGACATTTTTGGTTCTCCCCCATTCCCAGGTGACCCAGGTGGCTCAGGGTCAGCCTACCCCAGCAGTTCTATACTGCTCCAGATGAGATTGAGATCAGCCATATTCTGGAACATCCAGGTTGATTTCTTTTCTCTGCTCAAGGTACTGTAAAAGCCACAGCCTGATCCTTGTACCAGAGGGAGCTTCTGCTCTGTGCAGAGTGCAACAGACAGAGCTTACAGCAGTGCCAGTGACTCAGGTGATGGGAGGGAATAAGTCATTCCTTGAGCCCAATTCCAGATGTTGTAAGGCAGCAACGAGTGATGCAAACAACTACAGGGATGCACTGGTTTGGCTTTGCATCTCAAATTGGATCGAAATGAACAAGTTCTTCAATATTTTTCCATGACTCTTTGTCCTCTCCCATTATTATATCTTATCCTCTGACTACAGCAACAACAAAAAAATTGTCTTTGATATATTTGAGATTGTGGTAAGTTGATGGATTTCGGGCAAATTGTTAAGATGGGCCTTTATAGTGCTGTAAGATGTAAACGTGTCTATACTTCCAATATACGAGGTTTTACATAGTTCCTACATTGATTCCCTTGCTCCTTTGTCACCTCGACAGAGACCCACTCACAAGGTGACCATGACAAAAGTCAACAATGGAGAGGGGGATCCCTCCCCCCTCCTTCTCAGTACTCCTTTACATTGACCAAATGTCTTTCTAAATGACTTGCTGAGGCAGGCTATTCTTATATCTTACATATAAATGGACTCTGTCTTACAACCAGAAGATTCAGGGGGAAAAAAATTTCAGCTCCCAATGTGAAAAGATTAAGGTCAGTCACACTACAAAACCCTTTCACTAGAGCAGCATAAGAAAAGGATCCATGAGCCTATCCAAAATATGGTTTATAGCTCCAGGAAAAACAAGAGAGTCTACCACATCCTTTTGGGACTGTACGACTTCTTTATAGACTCACAACAGAAACAGCTGGGCAGAGGAAGGTGGTATTGAATTGGAAGCAAAGGTGACTTGTCTCCCTACTTCCATTAACTTATTGGTATTTTTTTTTATGGGGAGAAAAACTGCAATTTTGTTCAGTGTGAGAGATTAATGAAATCAGAGATTCAGAAAATGTATCACATTTTGGATCCCACTGGGTCACCCTGCAGCAAATGCAGTGCTACCTGGGATCCAAATCCCCACAATGGGTGGCTCTGAGCCTATATGCCTCTTTGTTTCCTGCATCAGTGTCTAAAAGCAGCAGCAGCTATGTGGCTCAATACCTGTGCAACACAACACGCTCCTTGGACTGCTGCAGTTTGGAAATGCCATTCATGAAGTCAAATGCTCTTAACAGATGTTTCAGCTTAAAGATAAATTAATTTTATTTGGCACTGTGGCCCAGCCAAATTGCACTTCTTTCAGTAGACTTCATTTTGGCAAAGCAATGAGAATCAGAAAGGACTTACCTAATGCATAAAAAAATCTATTTAAATTTATAGGCCATGCCAACAGCAATGGGGATCTGGAGCAGAGTTTGGTTAATATAGATAAACTAATGGTGGCCAGAAGGGGTAGCATACAGCAGTCATCAAGCATGCCTATGGATTTGGAAGAACGTGAAGATGAGAAGGTCATGTCCATGTTAGAAGAGGGAAGTAAAATCTGCAGAAAGGAAAAGACACCTATATGTGAAAGAAAATGCAGCTGTGGTAGGGGAGAGAGAGAAATATCGACAGAAGAGAGAAAGAATCTATGTAGGAATGGAGTATATAAGAGGGCATAAATGCTCCAGTGTGCTTTTTTGTTATGTTCATAACAGCCTAGCACTCCTGGAGGGAATTGCAGTCAATGCCATTATATGCTGGTGCTATTATCATTAATAGTAGTATTAAGTCAGTGCAGAATATTAATTGGACTAACAAGCCTAAGCAGGTAGGATGCAGATACTGGGATAAAGAGGCATCTCATCAAAAAATCAGAACACTGCTCTTTGATTTTTTGATACAGAACAAAGGGTGGCCTGAGCTGGGCTCCCCTCTGGAACTGATGGGGCTGTCAGGATCTTTGTCACACCTGTGACAGCAGGAGGCTTCCAGGTGCTTTAGTCTAATTTGCCCTCATGTGGCATCAGTTTCAGTGGTGCCCCAGGGCAATGAAGTCTGAGGAACAGGAAGTCCCAACCCCTCTGCATTTAAGGCAGAAAGAGAGAAACTGTTTGTTTGGTTTGTTTTGGGTTTTTTTTCCCTAGGTCAGATGTAGTTTAGCTCTTGGGTAGAAGATGTGGGGTGAAAAAATGTTTTCTCTGACCTGTGAGACACTCTCAGAGTTGAATGCTGATGCTACTCAGGAGCTGCTTAAAATCTAGCAGGTTGGTGGTTTGTTTTTAACTATAGTTAAAAGCCTGGGCAGATTATCACTGTTTGGACTGAGTGGGCAATGGAGCACTTTATCAGCATGTTCAGTGGAGGAACTTCTGAACTGAAGGGCTTAGAAGGATTGAAAATCCACGGAGAAAAATGGTGAGTGGGCACAAAAAACAGCAAACAGGTTACAAGGTACCAAGTGCTTAATTAAAGTCATGGGCTGTCCCTTAAAGCCCCACCCTAGTCAGTGTGCAAAGTGTTCTGTACACTTTGGCAGCTGCTGTTGAACTGTGTGAAGGCAAGATGTGTGTGCACATGTTCCACCTTCCATACAGGCAGCTATTTCTGGAAGCTAATTAGCCCTTTTTAGGAGTGGTGTTAATGTATATTTGTGGGACACAGGATTAGAAAGCAGAAGGCCTCAGCTTGTTGGAAATCAATTTTAATATCCCTATGGCTCTGGTAGTGTGTCAATATACCATATACATGTCTTACAGAGGCTTCTCTTTTGCAATTAAATCCCCCTGATTTACTGCAGACATGACACTCAGACTGAAAGAGCCGGAGAGGGGTTTTGTTCTCAAGGAAAAGGGGGCAACTAACAATAGTGTTCAGAAATTCCTAACTGTAACTGCTTAATTATCTTACTTTAAGAGTTATTATCAGATTGTAAGTACATATTTGTTGCTGAGAGGTTGACAGTTGGCAGGGACAGTATTTTTGCTGGTTTGGGCTTTGCATTTTACACTTGCAGTGTTACTGCAGCTTCTTGGTTTCTCTTCTGAACTTCAGCCCTCAAATTGAAGGGATGAGGCATGGATATTGAGGTGGGCACTGAAGCCTTTGAGGTAATAATACATAAAATATTTCTATATCTGCTTTTTACATAAAGCTTCCTCCTGTTTGCCAAACATATGGAAAGAATAAAACTGCTATGCTTTATCCAGTAGCCCACAATTTGTCTTGGATGGAATTATGGCTTCAGCCCGAGAGAGAGGAGGAAGAGAAACCTGTGTGCAGGCAGGGTGGCTTTGGCAGCAGCTGGCAGGAATTCTGCCACTGGTAAGGATTGATTTGTGGGGACATTTTTTCACTCCAGGTCTTCTAAGAACCATGTTCACTCTCCTTTCTTTCATCCTCCAGCTTTCTCTGGAGACTGCAGCATGGGTATTTGCTCCTTTTTTTTTTTTTCTTTTTTTCCCCTCCAAACTGATTTGCACTAGCTCCTGGCCAGAATACATTATTTTCTTAAAAAGCACCTGCCATTTTTATACTGGTTAAATAAGGAAAAATCTTGTGTAAAACATGTTCTACTTAGTGCACATTGAATATGTTTTTATAAGTATTTTAAACTGGAGTAATTTTGCAACAGTCTTGGGAAACAAACCAAACCAGGTACAGCTAATCTGCACAGATTAATTTTGTTCTCCAGCCCATGTCTGTGGGTTGGCAATCTTGCCATGCTTATTGATTATCAGACAAGTCTACTAATCCCCTTAAGGTCATTAAGTGTACTTAATTAAAGAGCAGTTAGCAAGCTTCTCTTTACCAAGTTAATAGTGGCTGTTAAAAGTGATTTGTACATTACCAATGTGGTAGCCATTAATCTAAAAGTCAATTTGTCATTTATATTTTCCCAAACAAATACATTCAGCTGGTTTTGAAGGTGGCTAGAACTCTTTCTTCTGTTCTTGCAGTCTATGTAAGGAACAAACTCTTTTTTCTTAAACTCTAAGGTTTAGGCTGCAGCAATTTCTACTTAATCTCTTCTATGTCTCACTGTCTTGTTCCAACTTGAATTGGCAGCAGGATGACAGGCTAAAAATCTTGGGAATATTCAGTTCTGGCAAGTTTGACCAAAAGTAACCAAGATGGAAAAGCTCAAAGTCTTCTCTGACAGAAACCCTGAAGCTCTTTGTCTTTTTGATTGGTAATTGGCACAGGAGAAGTTTCAGAGAAGCTTCTCATAAAAGAAGGGGCAGGACTGATCTCTGCTCTGTGGTGTCAGTGACAGGACCTGAGGGAATGGCCTGAAGCTGTGTCAGGGCAGGTTTAGGGTGGATATTACAAAAAGGCTCTTCACCCAGAGGATTCCAATTGGGCACTGGGAAGCTCCCCAAGGCAGTGGTCATAGCACCAGCCTGACAGAGCTCAGAAAGCTTTTGGACAATGCTCTCAGGCACATGGTGTGAATTTTGGGTTGTCCTGTGCAGGGCCAGGAGTTTGACTCGATGTTTTTTGTGGGTCCCTTCCAGTTTAGGATATTCTATGATGCTATGAAGGTCAAGGAAGGAGGCTGAGGGATCAGTCAGGTTGAGTTAACAGACAAGGAAGGGGAATCAGAGATATTGATGATATGGGAGGGTAAGGGAATACAATGCTATAAGAATCTGAATTTCATTGGTCTGTGAATATCAAACTCAGTTTTTCATTACTGTATGCAAACATAAATACATAAAAGTTTCAATATTATGTATTTCAAGATTAAATGTATAATGAAATGCATAATGTTTTCTGATTCTTAATGCATATGCAATTTGTTTCAAGAGACATATATACACCAAACCTTCAATATGGATCTTGCTTCACTCTTGCTACAATTAAAGCAAATATTCTTCACGAAAACATAACACATCTGCCATTTTCTCTCTCCTACAAATTTAAATATGTAATTTAAAACTGAAAGCAAATATATCTAGAAAATTGTGACCACTCATCTGAGCTCCTTTTAGGGTGCAGGGTAGGATGAGCATTGCTTTGGGGCTGGTGATGTAGAGGTGTGGTCATTGCTAACAGAATAATTACTTCTGAGCACACCCATTCCTGCCTCAGGTACCTCTGAACAGTGCTTAGTGGGGCTCTTCTAGAGAATTTCCAGTGAGGAAAGCAGCTGCTTTCCCTGTTTTACCTGAACAGGCCACTTTGCAAGAGTGGAAAGTTAGGTTCATGGGACTGGAGGAAATCTCAGGGTAGAGAACTCACCTGTAGAATATTTTAGACTTCAGAAACTTGCAAGGATAAAATGTCAGTCACAGAAGTATTGTTTTAACCCATATTAAGGTTCATTTATTTGCCTACAATATTTTATTTTTCTGCTGTATCTGAGATATATATGTATATAAGTCTTTTACAAAGATAGACCCCATGTTGTAACCTTCTTTTCCCATTAAAAAATGGATTCTATACTTGCCAATGGGATAAAATTCTCATTTTGATCTCTAGATGCAAATATATCTATAAGCCAGGATAAAACATTATCTGTCCTGATCACACAGCCAGTGTCATTCTCTGATAACACCTGCATTTGAGAATTTCTTTATAATATATTATTTTTGCTTTACTAATCAAGCCTGTTTAGAAAGTTATCAGGCACCTTGACTTATGGTGAAGGTCTGTCTTTGGCAGAAGTACTGATTTACATCTTTTGCCTGCTCCAGTCTATCAGCAGGGCTTTCTGTGATGGTGTTGGAAATCAGACCTTGTTTAAAAAAACACACAACCATACCACAACAACAAAACAAGTGAAACACATGACAAAAAAAACCCCAAACCAATAAATAAATAAAACATCAAATGTACAAAAATGATTTTGCTCTAAGTAAATCAGTTCTCCAATTAAATTGAAGGTTTGGCAGCACAAAAAGAAAAGAAAAAAGGGTTGGGAAGAAAATTAAGAAGTGGAGAAATTTGTGGTGGAAGGGGGGAACTGTGATTTTTATAATTAGGTTTTTTATTATTATTTCATGCTGGTGCTGAGAAAATGTATATGGGTCTGTTCAGGCAAGATGGAATAAATTGTGTGAAGCAGTGCAGTGCCCACCTGGGAAGAGAAGTTTATTTTCTGTGCTTAATACAAACTTAAGAGCACAACCTAGATTTTATACATTAATTAATTCTTTAGGTCAATCACATTAGAAAATTGTAATAATTATTATTTGTGTGTAATGAAGGAGAGAGAATGCTTTTTAGTTGTTAGGCTGTCTTTTCTTGCTTGCTTTTTTTTTTTTTTTTGGCCAAACCAGCATCTCTCCTGAAAAATCGTTTGGTTCCCACTAGGGTGCCAAGGAGAGGTTTTTCACAGCAATGGGCAGGGACAGCAACAGACTTGAGGCTCAGCTGGAGCACCTGTGCAGTCATCTTAATTTTGAAAATGTATATACTGGTAAATGACAGAGCTCCCTCCCCCAAATACATTTAATCTGGAAATTTCCAAGCAGCTTATCTGCTAACAATCTTTTAATATTCTATTTATTTATTTAATATTGTTGCTTGGGCTGCTCATATAATCAGATAAAGGTCATTAAGCCAAATTTATGATTAAATAGGATAAAACTATTTATTCTCTTTACTCAGCCTATTAATGTTATAGCTTATGCTGACTAGATGTTGATATTTCAAATGAAGTTACTACATTTTTCAAATATAATAATTATATGAAAAAGCTATATTATCTCATTGTGAGGATTACTTTCCACTACCTTATCTGCCATAATGTCTGCACATATTGGCCTTCAGATTTCCTCGTGCTGCTAACTGCAGACATTCCTCTAAGTCTCCCATCTGGTATCTGCATTAACCTCCACATAGTTTCATTTTGTTATTTTATTCCTTAAGTCATTGTTATGGATTTAGGGGACTGTTTGTCAGGCTTTTTCATGTTCGCTTGCAAAACAAAGTATCGAGTGTTTTCTCTTTTAATTGCAAGCCAAATTGTTTGTGGTATGAGACTGTCACAGTGTAAAGCAATTCCAGAGTGCATTAAGGGAAGAGTATTCGTTCAAAACTCTGTTCACTAAAATGTAATTGATTTCAGCACCTATCTCAAAACTGTGGATCCTTGCAGGCTTCCTGGATTGGGAAAAACAGACCTTAAGGCCACCCTAAGGCAGAGTGCACCTTGCATCTCCTTCCCTTGTAAGAGCTCAGTGGTATTTGAGTGTTTTTGAGAGCAAAGCTCCTGTAGTTCAGGCTGTTACTTTTTTCTTTGCCAACCTTTTTTCTCCTTTCAATTGTCTGTGACCTTGTCTTGAGAGAGGCCTAATTAGAAGCTTGTAATGGCCACAGCTAATTTGGTGGGGTTTGTGTAAATGCAGACTGCAAAAGGAAAGCTGAGTTCCTCAGCCAGTCCCTATTGTCACAGGTAGCTGGCCAGTTAACTCCAGTTTCTAAGGTGCCTGGCAGAGATCTGAACCCATCCATGTGTGGTAGAATCCTAAAAAATAAATGATGTGACCAGCCTAATGCAAATGACACTCTCCAAGGCTGGATGCCGAGGCTGAGCCTCATTATGACAGGCTAGTGACCACATGGCAGCAGAAAATTTAAAAACGTGACAGAAAAAGATAAATTTTACCCATAAAATATTTTGTGGTAGTCTATTTGAAATTTCCCAAGTAGCTACAAAGCAGAAGCACAACCTAGGTTTCAAAAAATAATAAATCACCCTTCTTATCCTGGAATTTTCTTATAATGAAATTTCCAATTCTTTGTGAGAATTACTGTCTTAGTTCACCTCCAGATTGTCTTGACTCTTTTCCTGTAGAAATTGGACAGTTTTCTCCCCAGTGCTGACTTCTGCTTTCCCCTTTGTTCTCCAGGTTTTTGAGTTTCCTGTTCTCTCAACAGCTGGTCTCAATTTCATCATCCAAAACTTCATTTCTCTAGGCAATCAGGCAAATGAATTGTCTTCATCCATGTTTAAAACAAATTCATTCTAAATTAGTCTGTGCCCCTTCAGTGTTAATTTTCCATGACTATTATAGTCATTGAGCTTTATGGCATGAACACAAGCAAATATTAAGTTTGAGGGCTTAAATGTTTTTCAGTGAATTTTAAATTGCGGGCTACAACTTCAGCTGTGATCTGAGTCACTAGGAGTCTTTAAAGCCAAGTGCTGGGATTTATATGATGTGGTAACAAAAGCAGCATTGTGTCCTCATGCCAGTTGAAGAGCTGGCCAGTACCTAGTCAAAATAAGTTGCTTCAAATTATTACTATGAACAACTTGTTTAAAAAAAAATTACTTAAATTACTCAGCTGTGGAACCAAGAATGTTAAATGTAGCTAAGTATCACTTCAGTGTAGCCTGAGGTTGCCATAAATGAGCTGTTTGCTATTTTGTTTATTCTGGGGTAGTTGTTTGAAAATTATTTAATATTCATGATAGTAGTAAACACTTAAATGTGAGATGCACTGAAGCATTTTGTAGTTGATTTGGAGAACCTCGGAATCTTATGCATCCATAAAGTTTGAGAACACTTCTGAGACAGAGGTAAGATGTATCTCTCACATATGACCCTTCATCTGAGGAAGTCAAGATATGAATCTTAGGGAGTCAGCCAGCACCTGAAGCGGTGTCTTGGCTTTTCCTCTGAACTATTCTCCAAAGGAACTTAATTTAGGCAGATCAAATTATTCCTCAGAAAAGCCTCACTATCTACACTCAGTACAAAAGGCACAAAAACCTATTCATAATGCATTTAAAACTCTTACAACCTTATTCTACCTGCAATCACTTAGCTTATTTCACAGTTCTTAACATTTTCCCCTGAACAATTAGGGTGCTGGTAAATACTGTCAGTCTTTTGCTTAATCTTTGAAGCACAATGAAAAAGAAATGTATGAAGTATTATCTCAGTCTTATGTATATATTTTGGGAATGTAGTATTAGATGATGGGAATATTTAATTCCTTGTCAACTTGATCCAGTTTTGATTTGGTGATGAGGAAGTTATCATTGTGTGGTGCTTCTATGAAGGTAAATTTGACTCAGGATATGTCAGGAGACAGTGCAAGTGTCTAAATAAAACAGTTCCACCAAACAGATGTCTTCGTCACGGAACTTGATCCTCTTGTTGGCTTTTTGGAGAGAAGTAAAATGCTGAGAAATGTGGGCTGAGTTACTTTTATAGAGATCAGTACTCCACATCCAGGCTAAGGTATGTTGGCAACCTGTCCATGGATATTTTATTTATATTTTCATCTGCAATACAGGCAAATAAACACTCAGTATTTCTGTGGGGTGGTGGTGGGGGGGAAAGTTTCTATAATAAAAAGCTGGTGTTAAGTCTGACAGCTTCAAAAGAAAGGCTTTCAGCATCTTTCAAGTTCCCTGTCACTTGCTATCCAGCTGCTACTGTGGACTAATACACCAAACAGGTTTCAGATGGCTTCAGTGATGCTCAGTGTTTCACTTACATTTGTAAAACCATGTCCTATTTATCAAGCCAGGAGTGTTTTGCTTTTTATAGCCAGGAGTATTTGGCTTCATGGCATTGTGCGAAACAAACACCCTCGAGTCCCGGCTCCTTGTGCTATTTCAGCTCTCCTCTTATGTGCTGCTGGTGATGCTTTAGTTCAGGCTTCCCTGATGTATCAGTGGATCCACCCCCAGGAGCTTTACGTGGCAGAGAGAAGTATCCCAGCTCTTGATTACAAGAGACTGACAGATTGGTCACGAATGCTGAAGACTAGCAGGCACTTTCTACACTCAGCCTTTACAGAAAATGCTCAAAATAAAAAGACTTGGAGTTGGGGTATGGAGCAGGGGGAAGGCAAGATGCTGTATCTTGTCAGCTCCTTTTTTATTCTATTTGCCTTCAAGCAGTTTTCATCTCATTTGAATAGGAAAGAGCACTGGCAAGTGGAGGAGACCAAGCTTGCTACTGGAAGAAGATGTGTGTGACAATGCATGGGTTATGTGGAGCAAACATTTCATCCCAGTTCAGTTGTAGTTATCCTATCTTAAAACAGATCCTCAGGAAAGATTATGAATTAGCTCAATGGTAGTAAGCTTCACTTTCACATTACAGAACAGAAATAAGTGTCAAATTGCAGATATCTTGTGTTCTTCCTCTTAGTTTCTGGACTTATTTGAGGTTAATATTTTCCTGGAAGTAAAGCCTTGGAAGGCTTTCATTGCTCCACAAATTGAGTATGATCTTGCATAGGGTAAGGCATCACAAAACTAACTTAGAAGCAAGGAAGAGAAGAACCATCTAAAATATCCTAAGAGGGACAGTCTCCTATAAGTCAGCACACTGTAGGTGGAAAGAATTCTACATCTTGACTCTGGTTTTTGTCATCTGTCATTTGACCAGGAGCTGAGTCACACTAATTTCAGAAACTGTCAAAAGAGAGAGAATTCATCTCCCAGACAGACACATGATTTTATTTTGACACTGAAAATTTCAGTTCAACAGTTGAAATGGTAAAACAATACAGAGAAACAAATATTAAGCTGGGTAACCTGAGCTGACTTGTTTTGAGTCATGCTGGAGGTCCTGAGTCAATAACCTGGGCTACCTCCAAATACCTCAAAGGCTTGAATTGGCTCCAGGGTTTTCCAGACTCCACTTCTGTTGTAAGACTGCTCAGTTTAACCATGTCTTCCTGGATCATGACTTCCAAATGAAAATTTCTTCATAACTGTTCCCCTACAGATACTCATACCAAATTTATGCTCCCCAGCCTTTCTGAGAAAATTTTCTTGCAGATTTTGGTCAGGCTAGTCACATGAGGATGAAAGATGGGAGATAGTTCTGTAATACTGAATTGTGGAGAGGGGTGAAAAAAAAAAAAAGGTGACAGAACTGTTTGTCTCAAATTTTGTTGCTCTTGATACCTAGGCACAAAAAGGCCTTATACTGTACATAAGTTGAGAAGGATGGATCTGGACCACGAACTTTCTTTTAGTATGCTAAACTATCACATATTGACAAGATATCTCCTTCAGCCTCTGCAGTAGGTTAAGGGCACATTTCATGATGGAGAAATGTGATTTTCAAAGGGCACTTGCCATAACCACAAAGAGGATGCCCTTACTTTGTCCCTTGGAGGCCAAACACCATTATAAGTGCAATCTAATGTTCTGCTCATGATGATAGTGAGGTTTTCTGGGCCTCAGAAATACTACAGCAGTTTCTAGTACTTTTACCAATATGACTAAATATTGATATTTTTGTAGTTCCAAAATATGTTTGTCCTTTGCGAAAAAAAAAAAAGGAGAGAGAGAAATAGCTAAATAGCTTCAGTTTACTTTATACCCTGATTTTAGGTAAAATCAAATTGAGAAATTTCACATAGATGCCAAGTGGTACAAAAAAATTAAAAGCTGATGACAAATTTTGATGGTGAGCACTAGATTACTAAGGAGATGACTGGATAAATAAGTTAAAAATTAAGATTTCTAAAACTGAAAGTAATTTCAACTGTTGAAAGAAGTAGATAACAAGTGTCAAAAGACTGGATGTACAGTGAAATGCTTAGAAAACAAACCATGAAATACATATCAGTGATTTACATAACTGAGTTAATTTAGAGTAAGTTTCAAAAAAGCTTAAGGAAAATGTTTTAGAGGTTTTTCTTGGTATTTTTTGTAAACAACTACTTCTTGAATAATTAGTAGAGATTAAAAATAAAAATAACGGAAAAATAATTTCATTCTTTTGGAAATTAATTTCATAAAAAACAGTATGTATTCAAAGGACTTCTGGAATCTATTTTACAGACTGAAAAGTAAATTGCACCTTTAAAATATGCAAATAACTTGTTTCATTAATAGTCATCCTGGCCCTGAAAACTGGACTGTAATATGAGCCCACTTTCTCATTTACACTGTTATCCTCATGTTATGCTGATATGCTGGTATCTGTAGTGTTACCTGGTAAAATTTGTATTAGAAATTAACATCAAGTGTGTGGATGATGACAGTAATTACTCTTCTCTATCCCAAACATCCAAACACAGAAGGCATAAATATAGATGTTTGCGTGATTTTTGTCAAGGTGTCCTTGAATGAGAGGATTTAAACCTCAACAGTGTTGCTTGGGCCCAAGCCAAGTCATGTGTCCTCATTGGTCTTGAGGCTTTTCCTGTGACTGCAGCTGTCACTCTCCTCTGCAGAGTATCCTAATGGAATGAGACTTCCCTGTCTAAGCCTATAGATGTGTGGCTGAGGCTATAGGAACCCCCAGCTATTTAGCACCCCACATTGAGCCTGAGAGTTTTTTATTGCTCCAAGACCAACTCTGCAAAAAAAAAAAAAAAA
>VXBI01012226.1:1486441-1539465 GCA_013397375.1 Toxostoma redivivum | reverse complement strand
GAATGTTATTTATTTCCCGAAACCCCATCCTAAAAAAAAAAAAAAAAAAAAAAAAAACACAAAAACCCAAAACTCTAAACTCTTTTAATTATAATATTTATAAAATTACGTATTAAGCAAATTACCTTGATTAAAAATATATACATATATCATACTTAAAATAAATGATGTGCAAGGGGATCATTGCCTGCTACATTTCAGCCTTCTCTATATGCAAAGGCTTCATTGTTGTGGCAATATTGATAAAGCTACATTCTCCAGTCTTCAGCTGTATCAGCAGAAGCATATTGGTGCACATACAGTTTTTCCCTTCCCTTAGGAGAACTGGGATATTAGGATTTACGTTTCCTCAGAGATTTTACAATTGGACTATGGCTGTACCAAATTGCTTGCATTTTTTGCATACTCCTGATGAAAATTGCACTGATATTTGAGTATATTCATTAGGTCGGTCATGAAAATGCAATGGTTATGGTGCAAAGTACTTCTGCCTCTCACAAAACAACTGGAACACATTTTCCTATGGTTTTGTCTATTTAATGATATCCTATTTATCTTACATACACATTTTGTCCATTTTCCTCTGTTTTCTGATGTAGCTGTTAAGATCCTGGTCATCACGGGCTATGCCTTGTCAAGGAAATATGTGTCATTACTGGTGGACTGAATACAGCCAAGGAGAATGTATCATGGCTGAGTTCTGTCTCCTTTTCCATGAATGTTATAACTAATTTAGATCTCTACCTTTTGCTAGTAGTTTCTTAATTCTCTGGGCCTCTTCCCCTCTAAAGTTTCTAGGAAGGAGAAGGACACCAGGAAGCGTGATATACTAGAAAGTCATACCTCACTTTACATAGGTGGTCCAAAAATTGCCATGATCCCTGGCCTCAGAAAGAGATTTTAAAGTTCACATAAATATGCAACTCGGGATATGTTTCCTCAAAGCAAACTGAGACCATCTAAAAGCTGGCCACACTTAGAATGGACGATCCTGTCCTTGCCAATATCCTTGTACCCAATTTTGACACTCGCTTGGCTCCTTGGTGAGTGGATTCAATCTGCTAAATCCTCTGGGCGGAGTGGGACTGCCCATTTGGGCAGCAGTCAGCTCTTAGATTCATTCTGCATCCTCTACCAGCACCCTTTCCCTCTGATTATCCTGACATGCTTCCTGTGCTGTCCTTGTCTCCCACTGTTGCTGCTTATCAAACTTTCTAGACCTACATTTATTCAACTAGAATGCAGTTAAATCAACCTTTCCTCACAGAGCTCCACTGGGAGTTTTGTGGACAAAAACAAAAGGTCTGTTTCATCTGCAGTCACTTTTCTTACTGTGGGAGGCTTCACTGCTTCCCTGTGCTGTCACCCAGCACTTGGAAGGAATTTCTAGTCTTACCCTTTAGAGGATCTTCACCAGCAAAGATGTAAATCCATAATTCCTTGCTGCAAGTATTAGTGTGTATTTTCATGTTGTTAATCCTATTTATATTTTAGTTGGTCATAGAGAAAATACTTATAAAGTTCAGGGCCCAACTATCAATTTTCTTTTGATATGGGATATTAATTACTGACTGCTCTCTAATATTTCACAGGACCGGTCCATTGGAACATTTGGCCATTATATAATACTTCCAATTTTTGGCTTTTAATAGTAACCTTTGTTCATAGCTGAAACTAGATTTATTGCTAAGTTAAGCAGTTTCTTGAACTTCAGAAAAAAGGGTTGGTTTTGACATTTGACAGTTAAACTCAGAAATTTTACTGCACTTAATAATTCTTTGGCAATTTGTTCCTTTCTGCACGTGTCATGGTGCTTCACTAAATTCAGTATCAACCTTCTCAATCTATAGATAGGAAAACCAAGATACAGACATGCAGTTACTCATTTTATAGCTCTGATTAGAACTTGGATTTTCTGACTGCTTTGTTTCTTCTTTGAATAGCTTCCCTTAACCTAGCATCTGAGTTTTATTGTTCAGTTGTTGGTGTTTTTTTTTTTTTTAACTAGCCTATACTTATCCTACAATTCTAGAAAAGTATGAAATCCCACAACAGTGCATGCCAATACTCCTCAGAGTTTATGGTATAGATTATGGTGCACAAAACATCTTAATGGAAAATTGTGCATGCAGTTACAGGAGATTGATGTGATAAAGATAACTGGGAATAATGAACACCTCAAAGTTAGGATGGTGAATAATGTTAATGTGTTTTACAGACAGAAGTTTAACAAGCTCAACTCAGTGATTCTGTGGAGACCTCTGTCTCTTTGAAAGCAACACAGTTTTTAAATTATTCTTGAAAGAAGAAGGGGCCAGGAGCAGAGGAATCACTACTTTAAAGAAAAGAATGAGGCTTCTACAGACACTGGAAACCTTTGAAATATGGCACATAATTCATCAGGGGAAACTTTGGAGAGAAAAGTAGGGATGGTGCAGTTGTTGCTCTGTATCAGTCTGAAGTTGAGAGGACCTGAATTCAGCTGACTGATGCTCCCCAGGCAGCCATGTCCTTCCAGGGATGAGGGAGTAAATGGGTGCTGGTGGCTGGAAGTCATTTGAAGAGCTGTTCCTTGAGAAGGCAATCTGCACTATGATGGCACAGGGGAGCTGCAAAGGGATGGGAGGAAAGGAAGAAAATAGGGTGACATGCAACTTGCTTTCTTCTTAGTTCCTTTGGCAGATGGGGAGACAGCAGCAGCTCTTCCCCTGTGTTGCTGCTCATCAGGGATCTCATTGGTGAAGCAGGAAGGATTTAATTCCTCCTTCTGGCATGGGAAGACCTTCAATGTGTCTTTCCTCTAGAGGACAGGAGGGGACTGTGATTCTGCTCTGGAGATGATGAAGCTCTTGGTTCATCATTCCTGGGTCTGCTAACCCAAGCAGCTGAGCAAAGCAGAGCAATAACCAGTTAATGGCTCTGGAGTGCTTCCTTCAGGTCTCTCCCTCATGGCATATGGAAGAGAGAGAGCCCGTGAGAAGAAAAAGGATTTACCATAACCTTTGGAGAACTTTGGACTGAGGTAAGTTCAGGTGGAAGTGTTCAGAGGAAAGGAAAAGTGAGTAAGAAGAGAGAGGGGAAAACTAAAGGTCAGAGTATTGTGAGATGTCTGTGCTGTGAAGGAGAGGGATACATTGAAAAGCAGAAGAAATGGGTGGGCAATAAGTGTTCTGAGGGCAGAGGATGACTGAAGTTTGAGGGACCTGATCCTTTTTAAAGAGTAGAATACAAATACAAAGTAGAATACAAAGTGATCAGATCCTTATAGGAGCAAACAGGAGGAGATGTATGGGGAAGGAGCATGTCCTTGGGGATGATAAATATGACTTAATTTGCTGTAGTGATTTGCAAGAAGCAACAGGAGGGGCTCTGAAGTAGATGCGAAGGAGAGGGACATAATTGCAGAGGTTTTGACAAAAAGATATTATAAAGATAGGTATTTTGAGAATTGAGAAATAGTAATTTTCAAGAAAAAAAAAAAACCCAGAACTTGAACGTTTATAGGAGGAAATGATTTATACTCATGTTGTATGATGCAGTCTACATTTGAAAAGCAGACTCATTTGTCTTCAGAAAATTACCTAATTGTTTGATATTTGGACAAATACTAATTTAATTTTCTAACACGTGGAGGAAGTTGGGCATCTATTCTTGTTTGAGGGTTTTGTTTGGTTTTGTTTATTTTTTGTTTTGTTATCTGGATTTTTTACAAAGCACAGGGCACC
This sequence comes from Toxostoma redivivum, assembly GCA_013397375.1. NCBI lineage: Eukaryota > Metazoa > Chordata > Aves > Passeriformes > Mimidae > Toxostoma > Toxostoma redivivum. The sequence goes on along the minus strand of VXBI01012226.1, from coordinate 1,535,740 downwards.
TTTGAAAATAAGGGAAAGATCTTTAGAAGAAATGTTACCTTTGGTGAATCTGTCTACAATGTCTCAGGTGTAAGTCTCTTCACAGAAGCTTTGGTTACTGACTGCTCTTCCTAGCAGCCATGAAATAGAGGAATATAGCAGAAGGTCTAAAGAAAATGAAGAGTAGAGGCAGGGATTTGATTGAGACTCTGGAGAAGGTGTTGATGATGAAAACAGAGAACTGATCAATTAGGTACAGATAACCTAATCCTTCAAAAGGGTTGAAGGCCAGAGGATAAATTAAAGAATGAGGTTTGTTTTTGTTTGCTTTTTTTATTATTTTTAATTTTTTTAAGACTAGGCTAATAAAAAAGAAATTGTTTCTTGGACATGTCCTATGGACGTAACTGCTAGTAAAGCATTATGATGGCTTGGGGTGTGAGGAGATGCTGTGAGGAGCCCAAGTGCTCCAGCTATATGGATGATCTTTCCTGCTTGGACAGGTCATTATTACAGCCTATGATGGTCATTGAAAAGAAACTCTGTGTCAAGAAGTCCTTGCAGAGGTTTCCTTTCTCTGGATTTACCATGTGGAGATGTACACTGTGGTACTGTATTTCATGTGAAGGAAGCTTGCAAAGCTCATTGCCTAAGAGAGTCTTTTGTTTCTGCCTTTCTAGTAACAAAGAAAGTTTTGGGTGCTAAAATAAGTGGTGTGATGTACTGTACTTCTAAAGCTGTTAAAAGGCTCTTAACAGCTCTATAAAATACTTGCCGCCTCCTCCTGTGCTTTCAGAAAATTTTACTCCAATATTTATTTCACTGGCTTATACAGAATTTCCTCCCCTTTAAAATCTAAGTTATTAATTATTTCTGGGTTGTCATGATCAACTCCCCTCCAGCTATTAAAATGTACTTGCATTGTAGTTTTATTATTGCTTGCAAAATATTGGAAAAAAATAATTTTGCTAGACAGTCGAATTTGAAATATACACATTGACTCAGCAATGCAAATGGATCTTTTATGTTAATTTCCTGCAAATATTCAAATGGTGGAGTTTTACAGGAAAAAGCACTCATAAAAGCAAGTCTTTATGAATATTCACTGAAAGTGAATCTTGAATGGTACACTTGAGCCTAATCTTTGAAAGTCATGCTGTGTGGGCTAGTTTACATAGGTCACTTCCGACTACAGGAAAAATTGCAGCATTCAGCTAGTCAGCATTGCACAAACTGGAGCTAATATTGGTTTTAAGGGGCTTGCTCAACATGATACAAAAGCAAGCTTACAATACACTGCAAAATTCTGCATTTTTTCAGGACTCTTTATGAACAGAAGACAAGGAAAAATTGATGAACGAATTAGGTGTTGACTGTTCCCACCATTAATGAAAATAATTAAAAGCAATTGTGAAGGTGCAGAACATCCATGGTGTTTTAGGAGATAAATGGATTACCTGAAATTCAACCTCAGTCATCCCAAGAATTATGATTTTAGGAAATTATTACAAATTTTAAATTACCATTGCATTGTGTGAATATAAAACACACATTTGCAATTTTGCACTGCTTGTGCACACTAGCTTTGTACAATTGTAGTTTTTGAGTAAGTGTATTGCTGCATTCCTTTCATTCCCTTACTTTCTCATCCTACTAGAAGATCATTGTTACAAAATTAAATACATTGAAATTTGGCAATGGTCATGTTAAGCTTGCCTTTTATGGAAACTTAATTAGCCCCTATGGTTTTACCATCTTCAATAAGATGTTCCACTGAGCATGTGCAAATAGGTAAGTTTGAGGGCTTATATTTGGTTTTAGGAAGATGACTTCTTACAAAAAAGTTTGCCTCAAAGCATTCAAACTTTAGACACGTGGTCTTCGAATTTTCTAGTCAAGGCACAGGCTGCTGTATAACAAACCAGACTTTATGGTTTCTTTTCCTCAGCAACCTGCCCATACCTCTTAGAGCCTCTGTGTGTCCTGAGACTCTCTGCTATCCATGGTTTAAGGAAATAATGCTATGGAAAGGGTTTTTTTTTTTTTTGGATAATGCTATCTGCCATGGATAGGGTGTTGAATCATTAGGATCAGGAGGCCAGTTATGTGACAGCTTTCTGGTGCAGGTTAATTCTCCAATGACACTGGGGTTCCTTAAGGCATCCCAGGGGCTAATGAAGGCTTTCTTTCCTGATGAAATGAACAGCTGTAACTAAAAGCTTGAAGAACTCAAATCACGTCACTTTCCTTGTTCCACAATTCTAATTCTGTTAAATGGGCATAATGTATTCTTCATGAGAATTCATTGCATAATTATACCATACTTTTTTTTTCCTGGTAGGATTCCCTGTTTTCATAAATGTATGTTAAACAGCCTTCAAAACACTCCTGTGAATAGGGTCTGTATTTCCTCTCATATCTGTATTCCTCTCAAAATCACTTTCAGGTTTTTTTTTGTTTGTGGTACAGTTTACGTAGCTTGCCTGTTCTTGGTTGCAAAGGCCTTTGGATGCTTTCTCATCATTTAACCTCCTGCAGGTAGTTTATTGATTACATTCCTGATGAACAACAATGTAGTGATCCTTGACCTGGGTAATTGTTGGCTTGCAATGTGGTTTTGCAAAGTTTGTACTGCTGTCTTGTGTATTTGGATGAAATTATGCAAAGGGAAAAATTGTCATTTCTGATGTTATTTTGGGGAATAGAGGGTGCAATATGAATCAGGGCCACTTCCCCAAACTGAGCACTATTGAAAGATGCTATAGTCTGTCTGGGAGGTGGTGAGACTGTCAAGTATTGGCAGAATATAATAGAATGTGCATTTTGTGGTGAATGTATCCTGACTTTCCTTTTAGACATCTGTTAGACCTGCGAGGATTCTTGGAGCAAGCCTGCTGGCTGCTAGAAAGGGATGGGGGCAAGCAAAACTTGATTTTATTTATTTATTTATTAATATTTCACAAATGCCAAGAAATACACACAAACGGGTCTGGTACCTTTGACCACTTGGTATGCTCCTACCTTTGGAAGCTCCTACCACGCTCATAGCTGTTCCCATTCTTTGATGTCCTGAGATGGTAGCTAATATCTAGGATTTTATTACCATATTTTCTGTCCTCTCTCCCATGTGTAAGACCTGGTTTGCTCTGGATGTGCAAAAGCTCTGGCCGTCGCACTGTCGATGGTACTGTGGTAGCACGTGGTCTGACTGTGTTTATCTAGAAATGCTTTATGGGCTGACTTCTTGCACTGTGCCTCAGACAAATGTTTTCCCGGGGCCCTTCTGTGGTAAACAAAGTTCTTTACATTTGAATACTTTAGGGCATGTAATTCTGACAACAGAGCTACGATGCTGAATGCCTACCAGAACATGAAAACACTGCAAAATGACTGATAACACTTCAGCAGGAATTACTATTTATCTTTTATGACCTTAGGAAAAAGATCTGTATTAAAGCAGAGATGTTCCAGGAATGGTCAAGGAGCGTGTTTGATATGGGTGAAGGGCTTGTTAAAATGCATTAAGAGTTATGACAGAGGATGGTTTCTTAACAGTTGTATGTGTTGCCAAAGAATTTAGTCACTTTGTAGCCAGTAAAAGTCCAAATATGCTAAGGTGACAAGTTACTGGAGGCAACAGCAGCAAAATTGTAGAGAAAGACACCGGCCAAGTTCCAGCTCACACAACTTCCATAATAACGATGAAATTTATAGATGCTTCCTATATCCTCAGGGGACGTATTAATTGGTGCTTCTCTGTCCAGAAACACAGGTAAACACCTAGCTGTAGCTCATGCTCGGCTCACCGACGACACCTTCGCAGCTCGCTTGGGGCCCGAGAGCGGCCAAAGGGAGAAACGCGACGCGGGAAACCGCGCCTGGAGATGGATGTTCCTTCGCTGTGGGAAGCGAGCCCAGCGCGACAGTGCAGCGCAGTGCTGTGCAGTGCAATGCAGTACAGTGCTGTGCTGTGCTGTGCTGTGCTGTGCTGTGCTGTGCAGTGCCGTGCAGCGCAGCCTGTGCCGGCGCTGTGCTCGCTGCAGCCCGGGCCCCGCCGCGCTGCCGCTTTAACGGCGGGCCCGGGCCCGGGGGCGGGGAAGGCCGCGCCGTTGCCGGGCGACGGCGGCGTCGCTGCGGGGAGCGCCGGGCTCCGCTGGCCCCGCTGCCTGCGCGCCGCTCCCGGCCGGGCAAGAGCGGCTCCCTCGGCCCTTCTTCCATCGCTGCCCCGGCCCGGCGCGCCCCGGCGCTGGCGCTCGCTGTTAGAAAAAGCTCCTCCGCACGGGACAGATGGGGAACGTGGTTTTAATCAGCTTTGCCGAGCGCTGAGAGGAGCAGCCGGCGTGAGGTGGGCGGCGGGGTAAGGCGCGAGGGGACGATAGGAACACCGCTTCTGGCTGCCCGGGGAGCGGGGTGTCCTTCGGGAATAGCGCGGTGGGGATGGCAGCTGCCAGGGAGCGCTGCGAGGCTGAGGTGAGCGCCGGGGGGCTGTAGGTGTGAGGTCCCACCAGCTTGCCCGGAACCCTCAGCAGAGACTTTGAGAGGCCCAAGTTGCTTGGCCTGGTTTGCTGCCGTGTCCCGTATTTCTTACTGTGACACACAAAGCCAGGTGACGCGACAGATCCGGGATAAACTCGGCTCGGCCATGAGCCTGCGCACCCTCGAGCCGGCTTAGTCCCATGGCCTGGGCCTGGAGAAATGTCCCAGCCCTAGCCGGCACGGGTGTGCAGGTGGGCCTGCTGGCTGGGATCTGGGCGAAGAATTCAAACCCCTGACATCTCTCCTAGCCGGGCATCACTTCTGTTGGTGCAAAAGAGCTGGTTCCTCCTACGGACTGTGTCTATTTTCTGTGGTTTGCAGATCCTGGCTGTCACCCACGTGTATTTCGCTGGCCTGAAGACGTAGATGTCCCTTGTGACTGAGTCCTTGCATGGGTGTTTTGAGGATGAAACGCTACACAAACTCTTAAAGCACAGCACCTGAGGACGTTGCTGCCGACATGGACATCATTATTTATTTACGTTTACTTTAATCAGGAGGAGCTTTTTTATAAACATGAATTGCCGGGCTCTTTCCTTGACATGTCGTTTCTTGTTTCATGCTATTGAAACATTAATCTTAACTTATTATGACTCCTTTGTGTTGGTCAGCTCTCAGGGACATTTCCCTAGGCTTGAAAATGTGGGAGCTTTCAAGAATGTGTCAATCGTGCCAACTCAAGCCACTTGTGGGCTGCCAGACCGAAGTACTTTTTGTCATAGCTCAGTAGCTGTTCAAAGTATTATATCCTGCACTCAGAGGTTTTGTGTTCAGGAATGTCCGTATAGGTCATCGCCTTCATCCTACAGATCACTTCTTTCAGAAGGCCTTGGTTCCTGTATCACAGAGGACAAGAGGGACTTGCATCCAGGGTCCTCCAGCAACGCTTCCAGTTTTATTTTTCGTAATCACAAGGATTGCTTCTCTACTTCCCGTCCTCCAAGGCTTGGAGCTTCATTTACATTAACTGTATGGTTGAAACCTGAGCAAGAAGGTGTAATGTAAGTACTATTGAAGGTGTTTACTTTCCTGGTGCTCTTAAAAAAATTGATGTAGTCATGGTCATTATTAGCAAGCTCTTCAAACTTTTAAAAGGTGTGGTGGGAAACTGTGATGTTTATAGACCCGTATTTAGGTTGGGGTCTTCCCAGATGTCAAGACAAGTGGCTCCAGTTTCAGTGGCATTGACTCAGATGATAGTCCAATGGCTTTCAGTGTTTGGAACTATTCACACCTAATGTGCATGCCTTTTCTCAAAAAGAGAAATGTACGTTTTCCATTCACATTCCTTCTAAAAGTTGCTAGAAAATCATGTTGTCACAGGGTTGTGCTGTTGCTGCTTTCATGATGGAAAAAAAATTATCTAAGATGTTAGGACTACTCCAACACAAGTTTGTCTTAAAAACAAACAAGGAAAATTACCAAAATCTATATATTAGACATACAGAAGAGAGGTCATAGTGTTCCTGGAAGATCTGGGGAATGTTCCTGATTGGCAGATTGTGTTGCTGCTTTAACAAAGGATTCCACTATTTAAACTGCTAGTGAAATTTCACTAGGTGCTCACAAAATAGAGGTGGATAAGCATGCTTCCTTTCCTATTTGCCTACATGTTGCATTTTCAGGAAATACTGCTGTTAGAAGTGACCTTTCAGCTTGACTGGGCCTTACTGTAATGAAAAACCTGCTTTTTGAAAAACGCATCCCAGAACCTGCAAAAATAGTTCTGTCATCTGTCACAAAATGCAGAGCCTCCTACTCTTTCTTACCTTTGTTGTGCAGATCTTTTTAAAATAAAACACACAAAGATTTGTTCCTTTGGACTACATGCCACAAATTATTTTATACTTGTGTTCATAACTTATTTTTAGAATGTAGCTAATGATGTGCGTTGTTGAGGCATTCTTGATACTTATTTTGCATGCTGATATGAAATAGTCACTTGTCTCAGGGTACAAAATCATCAGAAAAAATAGAACTATCTGAAATCATAATGTAAAATTATAGTATGTTTTATGCAATGATAATTACCTTAAAAAACTTGACATAACTGTAGAATTTGTGGTTATGGAGTGGAAATAGATGATTTCTGAAGAGCAAAAGTGACTTTTGAAGTTAAATCATTTCAGCTGGCAATATGTGTCAAGGCATCTTTGGCCCCTATGGTTTTCTATATAATGGTTGAATCTTAAACATCAGTGAGTCTCTCTGGTGTGTTCCCATGCCATGAATTCCTGTCCACACACACGTGAGCTCATCAGAGTCTCCTTCAGAAGAGCGAATTCCTAATCTGAAGCAGAAGCATCCTGCTAATTTCCAAGCAAGCTGTTCCAAGCGATGTATTGAGTGAGATTTGTGCAAGTCTTTTGTCAATGGGATAGGCTTTGATGCATGGAGCCTAAAACAATGAAATGTTATGTCCTTAGTTTCGAATGATTAAGTGCTGTGAAGAAACCAGACTCTACTGATGACTGATAAGCCATAGACTAGTGTAAAAGATTAGCTTCCAATTGCTGCTGTGTTAATAACTACACAGTGTACATATTCCTGTTCAGTGGGTTTTATAGATCACTTTAAAATTTAAATGTTTTTATTCAATTTTTGTAATAGATCACTTCATTCTTACGCTTTATGCGATTTGCTGCTATTCAGCATGTAGGAAAGACAATGGTAAAACCTAGTCCTGAAAACTGAAGATAGACAGCAGTTATTCCAGTGGTCAGGATGATATGCCACTGTCCAGGTGCTTTAGTTTCACTGACACAGAAAGAATTGTTTTAATTTTTCTTTTTTTCATGAAAGGAATACTGAGCTCCACTTCTGGTGGAACAGCTGTTGCACATGAATTGCCATTGAAGCTTGACTCAAGAAGGCATTTTACAAAAGAGGAAAAATTTACCAGCTTTCCCTTTTATTATATTGGTTTAGTGAGTCCTTAGTGAGGTTGGCAGATGAAGTTTGACTTACTGCATGTCCTACATTTTGCAGTCCCTGATGGGGAATTGTCCCTGTTACATGTCATTTGTGAGACCTTTTAAACCCCATGATTTCAGCAGAGGAGCTTCACAGAACTGGGATGCATTCTAACAAAGTCTTTGTGTTTGCACCAAAGCATTAGGCAGATCAGCCAGAACGAGCTGCTCATTTTGCAAGTAGAATGAAAGTTTAACAAGGTGTCTTTTTTATTGCCAAAGTGCTCTTACATCAAGTACAGCAGACCCCTGTTTTTCAGAAGTGCCATACTAATGTGGTTTTGTGCTGAATTTTATATGGTCTACCTGTTAGAGTGTGCACTTAGGAAAGAAGTTAGGAGTGCTGCTGCACAGTATCCCATTACATCCTGTGACATTCTGATAGGCACGTACCCATGTAAGAGAATAGCAGGATTTTTGTTAGAAGTTAGTGATCTAGCTGAAATGAGAGAGTGATGTGAGGAGCCAAGTCTAAAGGCCCTTTAAAGATTGCACGTAAGCAGAGGCACCCAAGAATTTTTTCATGAGTTTCATATACCAAGTTTTCTTATGTGAATCTGGGAGACAATACACTTTGACATAGAGAGAAGAGTCAGGTCATGTTACAGATTTATTTGAAGCCCTGATAATCTTCTAAGATGTTTAGTAGAGATATTTGTAGGCATGCTTTTGAGTCACTGCATATTGGAAATATTGAAGAAAATCAAGACTGAGAAGCATTGACATTTGTATTCCAGTCTTTAAGTTTTCTTTCCCTTTAGGCAGTAAGTGAGCAGAGTTCGTGCCCCTGAGTTTCATTCTTGCCTCATGCTTCCTCTCTTGCAGCATGTACTCATCAGTTAATAGAATTGCCTTCAGTAAGCCTGTGTGTAGCATGTAAGAATTAGAACAATATAGGAAAATGTATATGATGATAGCCCTTCACAATGGAATAAGATAAGAGTATTGGTACAAGCCTTGCATATGTGAATAATCGTTACAGGCAGCTTATACCAATGTAGTGTGAACTGGAGCAAGTTCGGATGCCCAGAACATATTGGTGGTGGCAGGAAGTGAGATGAGACCCTTTACAAGCAAAAGGATCAGCGGGAATGGCCTGATTGTGAAGTGGGTAGCACATGGATTTTCATAAACTTTATTTATCTAATAAAATCATATGGTATAACTTACTATCCATTCGGAAGTTTTATATTAGGAATTAGACTGTAATGGGTATATGCCTTAAGATATCATGCATCTGATTTTACTCCAGTTAATGTGTGGGCAGCACCAGTACAGTCACGTTAGAGTCTCTGGAGTATTTTTCTCTTTGAAAACTGACCAAGTGGATTTGTGTTATTGGCTTTTCTTCCCTCCAACCCCACCACTGAGATCTATGTAGTCAGGTATTGGCTCTGTGGGACTGCAGGTTACCAGAAGTCGAAGACTTCACAAAGAATAGTGGCTTCTCTCTGTAATCATGGCTGGAATGGAAAATCAAGCTCAAAGTCAAAAGTAATGCCTCTTCCTGTTTCACCTATGTTAGAACGAGTTTGGATTTTTTTCTATTTTCTTTTTCCTTCCCTTTCTTCTCTTTTCCCTCTTGATTTTCCTCTTTTACCAGTAAGTCACAATTCACATTTGTTCTTTCCAGTTTTCAAAGTGATGTACATCAAGGTCGCTTCCCTTCTTAAAGTCATGACACCTTTGGGGATAAAAACAATGTGGGGATGTTTGTTTTAGATAAGTAAAATAAACAAAACCTGGATTATCCAATTATTGTTTATCCAGGAACTGGGTAAATCCAGTTCCTAAATATTTTGCTACTTAGCTGAGCCTTCCTTCACATTTATTATCTAACAAAACTAGCATGTTTACAAGCAAACAAAATATTGAAAAGACCGGTGGACAATTTATTAAGAAATGTGGTTTTAGTAAGGCTGGGAAAACAGAAGTCTTCATTTTGCAAGGTGTTTCATTGACAACATTCCAGGAGGAACAGAAAGAATTAATTTTTCTCTTGGATTTAAAAGTGCATTAATGAATAATGGCAATATCAAAGAACGGCCCTTTTGGTAGTTTTCTTTTATAAATGCAGAATAGATGAAGACACTTAGCAGTAGATAGGGATTTTCTGTTTTTATTTTTTTGTCTCTGAAATATGTGTAAGTAAATACTAATCACATACAAATCTTATATGCTTCCTTATTATAATTTAGTGCACTAATTAAGTCTGGTGTAATTGTTAAAATATTTGATATTCCATGGGTCAATACATTGAGAACTGTATTTCTTGAGCAGCTCAAATGGGAAGGGTAGAACTTTGTAATTTTTTCTTGTATTTATGATTGCCTTAATAAAATACAGAGTTTTTACACAAGCATATGGTGCCTGTGCTTTCTCAGGACTCTTGACATCATGGTGATTGAATTGGCAAAAACATTTCAGCAAATGGAAATGCAAAATGGGTTGCTATGGATGGTATTCTCTGTACCTTATATGACATTTTTGCATTTGCTATTGATGTGCCTTGTTTGTGGGAAAAAAAATTCCTAATAAGTGTCTGGATAGCTGTCTTGCCTTGCTCTTAGGTTAAAGAAAGGCACTGCAAAGAGGACAGTGTAGGGTAAGCTGGTGTTAGGGCTGCCTTAGCCGCACAGATTGGGTGGAAAAATTGAAGACTTACTACCAAAGCATGTAATTTGTACTTTTTGTGGTTATATTGCCTTTGCCTTGATAGACTATGGAAAATTAAAGTGCCTGCATGGGATGTACTAAGTTGCACAGCTTTGTATGAAAAGTGTGGCAGAGACCTGCACAGTCACTGTAGCTTCTGTCATGGAACCTTCAAGAGAGGAGGCAAACTGGACCTCTCTTCCACCCCCAAATGAGCTATGGTTGCAAACACTCAATAAACAAAGCAAAACACAAAAAATCCAACCAAAACAACCCAAAAACCTCACAGATCAAGACAGAAAACATCTTTGCTAAAGTTCTTTTACACTTAGTACATCCTGTGACTTTCACTGTCACAGAGCATCTTCTCAAGAGCTGTACTTTTAATGTTTATTTTAATACATTCTGGTTAGCATCACTTTACAGGATAGCACCTTGGCAAGAATGTGTATATGTGTGTGCCTCTGACCTTATGTTGTTTTTCTTGGTTATTTCCAAAGGTGTGTGATAGAAAAGGCTATTGATGGGCAGACTGTGCTCAAACTCACCATCTCTGAGAAAGAGACCATGTTTTATTATCGCACAGTAAATGGTTTGCAGCCACCAATAAAAGTAATGACACTGGGGAGAATTCTTGTGAAGAAATGGATTCATCTTACTGTGCAGGTGAGTAAAATAAAAAGCATTTAATATTTGTTGAAATACAACATTTGTGTGAGAGTGGTATAACTATATAAATATAAAAGTATAAATTGGGGGATGTAGGTGATAACTCTTTAGTCTTGTAGGTGAGGATCTTAATTTGGGAGCTCATTTTGAGGCAGTTACTAATTTAGTGCTGGAAAGAAGTGCTGTACCCATTCTTCTGAATAAGCAGATTGTACAAAACTGAAAATTCTCACTTTCAAAAACATGAGTATGTGAGGTAAAGAAAAGCATCTTAGATACTTATACGTAACATTGCCAATTAGTCTTGGGTCTCAGATTATTTCTGATAGAAGGGAATGCCATTCTTATCTGTACATGCAAATGTACTTACCTTATGGAGTTGTGTTCCATTTAATTTTAAAAACTTCTTACAGTGCACATACGTAAATTTGTGAGTTTGTGCAGGATCAGTCAAGCTAGTAAGTTACAGAGTTATTATCTCTTATTTTAAGAATGATTCAGAATTGTTAGAGCACAATCCCTGTGTTCTAAGAGTCTTCTGTTGACATAACTTTTTAATAAAAGTACAAATATCCACCAAGGATAAAGCAAAATTGAGTTTGTTAAAATTTAAACTGTATGTACAAAAATCAGTAAACAAACACAGAAGAAATTAAAATTCATTTATTTGCATGTCTTGTAATTCCCAACAGACACCCTTGTAAATTCTATTTGTGAGCCAAGTTCAACTAATAATTATAAAACACAATTATCAGGTATTGAAATGTTTATCTTTTCCTTTCTTCATTTCCTTTATCCGTTCTATTAAATTTCATTTGGTCTACAGCACAATCAAGAATAGTTTTGTTGCTTTCTTGAAACTTGCTAAAAGGTATTGACTGTGATTGGGATTTTCAGTGCTGATCTTGTCACTTGTAAGTAGTATCTAAGCCGACGTCTTGATTTTTTTTGCAGTTTTCTTTTTTCCAGGATAACAGCATGGTAGTGTGAATAAGATTTTGGCTGTTGGATTAAAAGAGTGACCTTAAGGTAGAACTAATGAACTTTACACTTCAAGGACTCCAAGGGTGCTATATTACTGCTGTTGCTGTCAGCTGCATTTTGTACCTCAGAAACTGCTAAAGCCTGGCATAGCCAAGTGAAAGTGAAAGGGCTGGTTAAATACACACACAGATCTTGAACTGCATTACAAAGGAATGTGAAAGTGAAGCACCCTGTGGAATTTGGTCCTTTGTTTCTCTGTAGAAAGTTGTTCAGTTCATAACAGGAGTAAGGAAATACAGCTTCTAGACCCTTAAAGAAACTGCGGGCTTAATGCCTTTTTGAAGTTTCTGAGCTCAGGGTAGAACCTTCCTGTGCTTGGTGCTATTGGATGCAACTTGCCATTAAAGATGATAGTGGCTGCAGCCTGATCCATTTAACCCTGGGCCTGGCTATCAAAATTTAGGCAAAGATTTGTTGGTTGATTTGTTTGTTTGTTTTTAGCAGGGGGCCAAAAGGCATTGTTTTTTCCATAAATGGACAATGACAACATGAGCAAAACTATACAAAAATATGCAAAAGTAACTTCCATCTGGAAGTGTCTGTGCCTCATATACCCAGATGATAGGCAACAGACACCGTGACAGCAAAGTGCAAAGTATTGGTTACAGATGTGAAACTGAATTTAGAGAGAGAAAATATATGGTGGGATGGCAGATATGTTTGGAATTCAGGTGTAAGAGCATATGCCTATTCAGGAATGATAAAAATGAAAGCTAAATGGTGGAATAGCACCAAATAGTAATTAAATGATAAGAGGGAAGGAAAGAAGAAAGGATAGCACAGACTGAAAATAATTTCTTTGGAATAAAATAATTCTAGGGGAAGAGAAGGCTAGTAAATTAATTCTGAGGTAATCTAGGAATTTAAATCCTTGGGTTTGTATTTAGATGTGTAATTTGTTAGAGGGAACTACTGCTAAGAACTGTCATTGCAGAGACTTATTTTACAGTTTATAGCTAGGAAATTTAAGTTCTACTAACAAGAGCAGGGCCCAAATATTCCTGTGTGTTCTGCATGAAGGGTTTCTTCATCGAATAGTTGCTGAAGCAGAAAGTCTGAGTATACCAGCTTTGTTAAGTGATGAGGGCGTTATCAGAGGTGTAGGTCTCAAGAATAATGTTGAGCATTCATAACTAGAGTCAGATGAAATAGAAGAGTAAACAGTTCTTTGGTTCTCTGAGTGCACTTTTGGGTTTCAAAGAGAACAAACACATGGATCTATTTTAATGGAACAAGGTAAACTTTGGAGTCCGGAGATTAAATGGAAAAAAAGCTTGGAGGTTTTTAAAAATTAATACAATAGAATTAAGAGAAATTTCTGCCCTTAAAGGAAAAAAATATGGATATGTACTGCCCAGGCTTATCTGTGTGAATAAGTACCCCTGCAGTTAGAGAGGGCAGAGTGTGTGAGCACTGGGGAATGGGGAAGCAGATTCACAGAGAATGCTGTGTAGGATAGAAATAAAACTAGAAAGTGGTTTTTATGAATTAGACTGTCAAATGGTAAAAATCCTTACAATTTTTTCTTGTGTAAGAAGGCAAGACTTGAGTACAGTGAAAGTGTGCTTGAGATAAAGGATGATTTGAGTAAGGTCCCCAGAATAAATAAATAAATATCTTGGTTCTGTTTTCAGGAGTCACAGAGCAAAACCCATCAGGGTAACGGAAATTAATGTATGGAAACAAAAGTGATCATAAAGAGTAGAAATATGAATTTGCAAGCTTATTGTGTACATGCTGCGGCAAACAGATGGTCTTTGTCCAAAAATTCTGGAAGAACTGGCAGGTAAAATCCTTTGAAGAGAGATATTCTATTCAGAGCTACCAGTCAGAGATGGAGCTGTAATGTTTCTGTTTAGGAAAGGTGTCATGTTGATGCCAGCCAGCAGCCAACACCTGGGCCCTCCTCACCCCTGCCAGTGGAACAGGGGAGACAACAGAAATAGCAAAAGTGAGAAAAAGTCACAAAGGAAAGGGACTGGGAAGGGAGCAAAGGATGCAAAGGCAATCACTCACCCCCTCCCACAAGCAGACCACTGCCCAGCCAATTTCTTAGCAGCAGGCCACCTTGGAAGTAAAGCTCCTATCTCCTCACATTTCTTCTTCTACCCTAGTTTTTATTGCTGAGCATGAGGCTATAGACTAAGGAATATCTTTTTGTCCCAGCTGTCTCCCTTCCCAGTTTCTTGGTCCAACCCTGGCTTACTGCTGAGGTGGGATGAGGAGTTCAACTGGGAAAAGAAAAGGGCTTCACATTAGACAAGCTCTCTTCAGCAATAACTAAAATACTAATGTGCTATCAATGCTGTTTTAGCCCCAAATTTGAAACACAGCACCCTACAGGGTGTTGTGAAAAACTTTACCTCCACCCCAGCCAAAGCATCTACTAAGAGGGAAGAAAAAGGATCTTGGGGCAATGCAGACTTATGTCTTGATGCAGTGGCATATGAGGATTTAGAAAAGATCTTTGAAGAAATAGATAAAGATGTGGAGCTAAATGAAAAAGGGGATAAAATGCAGCGTGGATTTCCTATAGATAGCTCATCACTGTCTAACCTCTTAGCTTTTTTTTTTTTTGATGAGAAAGCTGATTTTCAGGCAAAGTAAATGTGTCAGATTTCCTCTATCTGGAGTTTGAGTTTAGCATTGATGTGACAACCTATGAGAAGTTATAGGGTCAAAGGGAATGCTCATGGGAAGGTTTGCAATAGATACTGCTCAAAGGAACTTGCTTATCTTCCTGGGGAGGAGGCAAACACGAAAACAATTGAATTATTTGAGAATTAGTATTTGGAACTGCCTTGTGTTTTATTTGTGTTCATGATTTGGCAGAAATATTATGAGTGTACCTATCGTAGCAGCTCGTAACAGACATAATCAGAAAGGGGAACAGTAAGATGTACAGGAAGAATGGCATGACCAAAAAGACTAGGAGAATTGGCATGAAATAAAATTACTATTACAAAATACAAAGTAGTGAACTTGAAACTCCTCTACAAAATTTTCTACTGTTCTAATTGTTTTCAGTTGGTGAGGATCAAGTCTTTCAGGCTTCTGAAAGTTTTAAGGTCCTTCTGTGTGTTTGGTCTTGATTTATTTTTCGAGGTATTTATAAGCAAAAACTCTGAAGGTACACACCGGAGTAAAAGATATATAGCCTTAACTTAAAATAATCTGATATGTGCTGAAGTGAAACTTCAGAAAAATTGGCATCTTAAAATCTTAACTTCTGAAGAAATAAAAAAGTTGAGCATAATTAAGGTCAGTTGTGTACCATATTATCTGTGCAAAGTGAAACCAATATCAGATTTATTTCAGTTATTAACAGCAGCACCATTGTGTATTTTCTTTTTCAGTTTCAGCATTAAGAGTCTTGCACTTTCAAACTTCAGAGTTTATTTAACCAATTAAGAAGAGTGGAGTTTAAACATGAATTTGCAGATACAGATGAGGCTGCTGAAACAGGAGATTCTTTGAGAACATGTCAGATTGATGTTTTTGTTTCATATTTAGTGTCTGCAATTATAAAAATCGTCTTTTTGCTAGCCTTTATTTTGCCTGATCATATCTATGTAACTCTGCCGTGTTTTGGCAGACTATAGCATATTAAAAGCTTTGGAAAGTAAGTTTAAAATCTAAATGCAGAGAGGTAACCGTGACTGAATTACTCTCCTGGGAGGAAAATGCTCTTAGAGTGCCTATTGAAATCAGCATTATCATTTCAATACATGTCAAATATGAGTCATTTCCTAGTTTAGGCAAAATTTCTTTATAAATCTTTAAATCTTCCAGTTCTTTCAAGAAAAGGTTAAAGTACTTATGATTTAATGAGACCACTTTACATCATAACTGTTTGACTATCAGGAGAAAACTTGTCCTTTCCAATTTGTGAAATCCTTTTATTTTCTGCACAAGTTTTTGCATACTTTACAGTTTATTTTATAAGCAAAGAACCTGAGACTTAAAAGCAGGGAGCCAAATATTTATTCTATACACTCCCTGTGTATGTGTTACTAAATACAGGGTGTTCTAAACTGTATAGTCCCTAAGTTTAGTAAGGACATGAGAAAGCAAGAAAGCATTTTGATTTAACAAACCACTTTGATCTCCTCTTTGAAGTCATCGCTTACTATCTATTAAGAGTAGTTTGTCAGGTCCAAGAAGGGACAAGGAAGGAAGTCGAGAGTTTGCATTAATTCTGCATTTGGGAGCTTCTTGTCTGTTAATTGCAAATTGTGTGTTGAAAATATTTGTGAGGATGCAGTCTATCCATATGGCTGGCGCTCTGCTCCTGCCAGACAGCAGAAATAAAATACACGTTACAGTCTGTGATGTATTTGAGTGTGTGTTTAAAGAACTGTTCACAGACACAGTGAGCATGGAGCTGCTTCACCATCTATTTTGCTACTGCTGCTGGACATGCAGTCTAGTCTCTGTGTTCTTTGATAGGAGTAAAACTTTTTTTTCTTTTGCCTGCATCTAGAGGTCCTACTGTTTCTTGCCTCTTCTCCTCCTGTTCTATGGATATTAGGATGCTGACTGTGTAAATTTGAAAGCTCTGTTGTAACTTCAGCTTCTTGAGAAGACAAGAAGGGTGTTTCCCTGATGATTGATTCTACTCACACTGTCTCTTAAACTACTTCTTTTCTTGCCTGAATATGAGTTTGAATATATTTGCAGATTTAAATTCGCAGTCTAACAGCTGCCTTAGAATACAAGGCAAGGAACTTTGCCTGGGCTAAGATTTTAATTTCAGAGAGTGCCAAAAATACGGGTTTTGTCAATGCTGTCTTGATTCCACTTCTGGAAATTGCGCGTTTTTTTGCAGTTGCAAGTACCACTGAAATCTGCCCAGACTGTGTTATATATGGTAGGAATGGAATTAAGCTTTTGTATGGCCAGTGCTGAGAGGAGGTAGTGAATGTTTTGCAGAAGCTATGCCTTATTTGTCTGGAGAGTTTCAAGATTTGAAAACCATCAATCTTCAATTTGCTTTGCAAGCAATTTCTTTCCTTATACAAAAGTAAGCTGCAGCCAACTAAATTGTATTTTTAATAATGAAAACACTCAATTAAGAATGGTATGCCTTCTTATTTTGCTCCCAGTCTCAAAACTTTAACTGTTTTGTAGGTCTCAGGTACTTTTGTGTGCCCTTGAGTTGCATGGGGAGAAACTCTGAGAGTTTGGAAGTGTCTCCTTGTACTTGTTATAGCTGTTGGTATACTGCACTAAGAGGAGACTTGCTGGGTGCATCTACATCGGCACTTTTGTGTATGGGAAGTGTTCTTGTTGATCCAGGTTTGCCTTCTGTCTATTTTGAATCTTGTTTGACTGAAGATATGATAGGCTTCAATTTGATCCCTTTTTGGGGAGACCAAGCTTGAAGTTGTACAGTGGAGCATCACCATTTAGAGCACACCATTTGCAATGTGGGCAGAGGGTCCTCCAGAACTACTTGTTCTTGGTATGCACAGTGTGTGAGCAGAAAACAGGCAACTGATTCCAGCATCTTTGCTGGTAAAGATGAATCACAAATACTGAATAATTTTCCTTTTCTCTTTATGCTGTGCAAGTTTTTAAATAAATATTTTCACAAGATACTTGAAACTTTTTTTGATGAGTCTAAAAACTTCATGAGTACAGCTAAATAAAAGAGCTTTTGTTTTTCCTGGGGTTTTCTGTTTGTTTGTTTTTGGGGGTTGTTTGTTTGTTTTGAGAGTCTCTTTATTTATTTTTAAAAGTAATTTCTACTTTTGTTTCAGGTTTTTGTAGCTTAAAGATGGACTTAAATTGAAAGTCTAATCAAGAAATGGAAGGTGAAACTTTCAGGTTGTCCTTTGTGCAACCTTCATTATTTATGTGTGAACTCTGTCTTACATCTTGTGTTAACATCTGCGTGTGCAACAAATGGAGGGTGACATAAATTACATGTGTAGATCTTGTACAACACAAAATCTGTGTGTGCTGGTGGCAGTCCAGAGGGGAAATGTTCACATGTATCATTTTCTCATGAAAGCGAAGAATACTTCCTGGTTCTGAACAACTTACCAGCTTGTGTGGAAAGTACAAAGTTCTGAGATGGAAGAGGGGGAGGAACTCCTCCTGTCCATGTAGCTCATTCCAGGGCCTTGGCTCAATAATGCTTAATTTCTGCATAATTTAAGGACTCCTCTGTCTGTTGGATAGCTGTCTAGATTGCCTGTCTTGGAGTTTGAAAAATGAGTAATTAATAGGAACAACTTTCTTTTAGATGTCTCACTGACTTATTTTCTGACAATAAGTGGGTTTTGATGCTTCTTAAGCTAGGCTGTCTTGAATAGTCACTAACTGACATGTTTTTAATTTAATAGCCATATATTATTCTTATAATTTACAAATTGGCATATATATATAGTTATATATAATTATATATATATTATATATAAATATATATAATTTATATTTTGGCATTGGACTCTTGTGGCAATGAGTTCCTCATAGGAAATTATGGCTGTGTGAAATTGTTCTTTATTTTAAATCTGGTGTCTGCCAACTTCATTTTGCCAATTTCTTTTGGCAGTTTCCTTTTCTTTATTGTTCTCATGCTTTTTGGTATTTTGATTATAGAACTTTATCACACATTAAAATAATTTATTAATGAGATTTATCCTTATATTGAAGAAGCCATTCTGCATTTTGTTCATCCTCATTGATCTTTTCAGAAACTTTTGGAGTTATTTGAGGATGCAAAGGACAGAATTCCACTTGTTATCTCAGACGCTTTGCACTGTAAATTTCTAAACAATAAAATTTTGTGGGCTTATTTTTAATTACTTTCCCAATAAGGGATGTTTCCTTTTCATTCATTAGTGAGGGGCTCTCTATAATAACTCCAAGACCACTTGGAGCAGCGAATTTTGTGTTGTGTTTGTGTGGACAAGAATATTTTTCTTGTCTGCTACCTCGTGGTTAACAAGACATTTAGTCTGCTACTTTACTGCCTGTTCCTTAATAATTTTGAGATGCTTTGTACCTTTGAAGTAAGCTTTGACTTTTATTGTCTGCACGTATTCACTCCATCTTTTTTTCACATCATTTTTCAAGCCTGTACAAAATGTTAGATAGCAGAGAATGTTGGAGTTAGTGATAAACTACTGTCTGTGGGAAATGTGACCATTCAACCTTTTTAGAAAGCCAGTATATTATATTGGTCAGTTCTTCTTATCCACATGCATCTTTACTTCAAAGAATTCAAATTTGGTCTTGATTTCCTTCCACGAAAGTCATGTTGCCTTTTCTAGTGTACAGTATAAACCCATGTGCTTTTCCAACCAATTCATCCAGTACAGATTTGATTTGACAGATTCTCAGAAGAAAGGGTCCAAGACCTCTTCATGCATCATGTCTGTAACTAATTTCCGCATTGTTCTTTGCTCTATGCAGGGTTAATTGAAAATAGGTCAGAGGGCTTTTTTTTTTTTGTTTCTGCTTCTTTTCTGATCTTCTAGTGAATCTGAAGGTACTTTTAAAAAAAAAAATCTAAAAAAGGCTGGAATACTGGCTTCTGTAATATGTTTTAGTACAATTAGCTCATTTACTTTGTCAAAATTTGAGCTTTCTTTAAGGCATAGCAACACTTTTTCAGTGGTATGATCTGTGTAATTCCTGACATTCAGATTCAATCATCTTGAGCTTTAATTTCAAAGACAGATATATTTTGTCATCATTTATAGTCTATATGCATGATTAGTTAGGACATTTCTGGTTTAAATACTTGATTTTTTTTTTCCCGCAACTTTTTGTTTCTTTCCCATCTTGATACACGAATATACAGCCGTTATTTTGGTATAGGAGCAGCTGACCCTCCTTTGATTCTATCTGTTCTAGAAAAAGGTTTCAATTTGGAATGACCTAAATCCCTTCCTCCAAGCACTGTTTGTGTGCAGAGTCATGCAGCCTTGCTTGTTTGACCCTTCGTGATACTGGCGACATTTCAAAGAATGGCACTGGCTTTTTATCTTCTGCCTCCTGAATAAAAGCCAAAATATTTTCCTCACAAACCTCTCTTCTCTCCTTTCTGGTGGTGTTTAGGTGTATCCTTGCTGTTCACTGATTGTAGATGGCCCATCTGTCTTGTGAGGTTCATCCTCGTTGCACCTCTAAGCAAATCATGATGTGATATTTAGTGGCAGCATAGAATAAACACTCAATATTGCTCCTAATCCGAACTTCAAACTTCTGTTTCTTTACATCTAATTTCTTACCCTTGAAGATTTATCCTCAGTACTCAGAGGTATGTGCCTTTTTCTTTCCAGCTTGATGACCATGTCCCATGGGACTTGTGTGATTCTTGGAATCAGGACTGGTCAAAAGAACAAGTCTGTCCTTCTCAGCTTCCCTAGTTGCTACTCACTTGTGCCTCATGTATGTACCTCTTGTCTGTTGGTCAGGTAATTATGCACATAACAGCTTGCATTGCCACTCTTCTGCTGGACTTCTGAGTGCATTTAATCATGTTTGAAGGGCCTTTATCCTTTTCCTTAAATTGTCTTTATTGACATCCTCATCTGTGCTGAACAGTAAATCTTCCTGGCTTTTCTGTGCCTTTAACTCGAGGCCTGTACTCTAAAGTGCTCAGGACATCACTATGAACTTTATAAGCAGCCTCCCCTGGTCATCTCCTGGCCCATCTCTAGCAAAATGTAGTTGAGGGAGATGATACACAAACTATTTCATTTAACTATTTCCAAAAATAAACTATTGACAACAAGCTACCAGAACACTGTCCTTCAAAGTCCCTTTTGGTCCGTGTGCAATTAACAGCACAGTTTGGATCTATGGCAAAGCTTGGCTGCTAAGATGCTTAGTAACTCTTGAAAAAAGCAGTTATTATAAAAAATTAAAATTGAACCTTACCATGAATTGCCATCAAAAAGACTGTTGGAGAGTTACAGTACAAAGGAGTAGTTGAATGACCATTTCTAAAGGACTTTGTGATGGACTGAAGAAAGCAGTGCACAGAGGAGGAGGGAAAGGCCTGAAGTAAGGTTATGGGGAGGAATATGAAAAGAATCACAGACTTTTTTGTGGCTCCTTAGCCATGAAAAGAAACTAAGCCCTGAAAGAAGAGATGAGACTTTATTTGCAAAAATCCTTTAACTGGATACATGGAACTTTTTGTGGCAAGGCATTCAGAGGGCAAGAATAATTGCTTTCTTCTTATGTAAATCATCCCCCAAAAAGACAGAAGAATGGATTTTCTACTTTTCAGTCCCAGCAGAGCTGTTCAGCTCTGTTTTGTAGAACCAGTGTATTCTTGCATTAAATTTGGGAATGTCTTAGGAGTCATAGTACTGAGTGGTATAAAATGGTGCAAAATCTTCACATATAATCAGTTTAAAAGACTAGAATTTAATATGCAGCTGGTAGTGTCAAGAAAGGTTAATAATTGTATATTAGT
The DNA here is from genome assembly GCA_013397375.1 of Toxostoma redivivum. Classification (NCBI taxonomy): domain Eukaryota; kingdom Metazoa; phylum Chordata; class Aves; order Passeriformes; family Mimidae; genus Toxostoma; species Toxostoma redivivum. Next base: position 1,514,446 of record VXBI01012226.1, on the reverse strand, counting down.
AACAACTCTCCTCATTTGTGCAGGTATCTGCTTATTCTTTGACTAGTGAAGCAGAAGACTTTATCCAGAAGGGACATTTCATTTGACATCCACATCTCATCCCTAATTTACATGATTACAAGTAGTTCGTGAAAATTCTGAATCAGTGGTTTTGCTGTATTTTAAATGGAGGGGGCAGAGAGAAAATATGCTTTGTTATGAGATTATCTAAAATGTGCTTTCTGACCTTTTGCTTCAATTAATTGTGGCAAGTCTGTGTAACTGTTTTAGCTACTAAAGAGCAGCTTGTTGAATCCTTAATACTTGTTTCCTTTCATGTTACTGTAGTGATCATCGAATGCTGGATCTGATTTCTTCTGTGATTTGGGGAAAGTAGAGTCATTATGCAGCAAGAATGCAATTGTTTTTCATGCATTTTCAGATCTGGTGACTAGGATCCTCGTTTTTTTTTTGTTTGGAACTCATTTACAGCACAGGTGTCACTTGCTAAAGCTTTCAGTGTAAAAAGAATAGAGTTTGATCAATGGTTAAATAGTAGTTGTAGTAAAGCTTATTTGTTAATTATTTTAGTTTCTAACAGAATCTGTATTTTCAGTTTTGCACTCTTGGTTTCTCTCTGCCACTCCCCTGCCCCAATGTGTTTGTTCTGTCCTGAGGCATCAGTAACAGATTGATACAGCTCTACTGACAGTGGCAATAAAGGATATTGGTGCAGTGCTGGCTGGGGTGGAAAGTGGCATAGCCATAATTAACCATTTTAATACTACTTCATACTACTGAAATACTTTGAAACTACTGGTCAACAAAAGATTGGGTGAAAATTGCTAATCTATAATTAGAATGATTACTTTGTGCAAAAGGATCACTAATCTCTGATTCAATGTTGATTCTAAAGCAGTGTTCACTTTTTAAAATACCAATTCTTTTAAAATACAGACCATTTCAAAAGCTGTCTCTTTTCACATTGATCTTTCTTTGTCTTCAGCCTGTTTTATCAGATAATTGAGTTGGGTTGCATCACTCAGTTTTTTAATACAGTAGTAAAATTACCTCATATAAAAAATGAACGACTTTTGCGTTTCTTATTTTGGATCCTTCTGCTTGCTTTCACTTGAATTTTTGCATCTCGAAGGCTTTGTCCATGAAATAGCTATTAGTTTTTCTTAAGCTTGTAAACTGCCTTATGGATCAGTCTGCTTTCCAGTTGCTTTTTAATTTTTCTGTTTAGGGTCACATTTATATTAATAAATGGCTTATTCTTAAACAGAGTTAATTGTTTCAGGAGCATTCCAGGGTTCCTTTCCCCTTATGCCCGCCCCTCCCCCTCCTTTTTTTAATTTATGTTGTTCTTCAGGGAATTTGAGCTGAACTAGTGGATCTATGCACGAAAAGAAAGACTTGGATTGAAGGAAAACCATTTCCCACTGAGAAGGGATTAACATTGTAGGAGATAGTGAAAAAGAAAAGTAAAGGAGGGCAAAGAGAAAAGCTAAATATCTTTTATACAAATGCTAGGAGCATATGTAATAAGACTGCTGAATGGGAGTGACATGTTTTCAAGGATAAGAAAGATATTATTGGAATAAGAGCGACAACCAGGAAAATGAAGGGGGATTTAAAATGCCAAGATACACAGTTTCAGTGAAGGGAGAGCTAATATTAAGCTGAAAAAGATGTAACAATATTGCTGAGGGATGATATTCCATCTGCAGTAGGAAACCCTCCTGCCCTCACCCCCTGCATTTAATTTTTTTTTTCAACTACTTTTTTAAAAACTAATTTTAGTGGTTTGCATGCAAGTTAAAGACAGTTTAATGTAGCTGTGATTCTTGGCTGTTGTACCAGCCTTGCTGGTGGTCAGAAAAAAAGCCCCAGCCATAAAAGTATTTAAGACCTATAATGGTCCCTAAGAAAACCAGAACTTTGATTTGAAGAATGCTGGTGTATTGAAGAGGAGACTGGAGGGAGAGAGATTGTTAGAGATCAGTTATGGTATGAACTGTGTTAAAACTACAAATGAGAGCATGTTTCTGCTGCTAATGTAAAGCTGCTATCTTCATACTGTTAATGAAGCAGTGGAGAATATTGTCACAGTTATGGAAAAGCTGTAAATATAAATCTGTATGTGGAGACAAGAAACAAAATCAAATTATCAAAAATCATGAAATGGTTGTGGGGTGGGGGTTTGAGCTAGATGGAGAAGCAGCCCTAAAGTTATTGATTTCAGCAAAGCTAACTTTGAAGGAAAGCAAAATGCTCCTGGGGTTTTTGCCTGCAATCCTGTGATGAATGGGAAATCCACTCCACACAAGTAGAGAGTACATAGTGTATAAAACACGTAGAGAGGCTGCAATTAAAATTCATCCCAGTTAAGTCAAGAAAAGGAAAGGCCGATATGGGCCTGAGGCAAAAGAAGGAAAGGCAAAGAGACAACTTGCCCCTCCCGACCTTATGCTTTTTCCTTCCCCTTCGCTGTTCTTTACCATTTCTTCTACTGTCCCTTTATCCTCTCCAGCCCTTCTGTTTTAAGATAGTTCTGTCGCTGTGGTCCCCTGATGAGGTTTCTTCCTCAAGTCTCTTGTTTTTTTCACAGTGGATTTCTCAGAGTGTGGACATAACTGTTCAGAGTGCTTATAACGTGGGCATGAGTCTTTCTCCCCTCTTCTCCCCAAAACCACAGTCTCCATTCCCTTAAACATGGTTGCAAGCTGTATTTAGTAAACATATTTTTTTCTTTCTCAGCTTCTTTTATCTGTTTGTGAATCTAGCATGATTTCAATTCACTGGGTGGCAAGGGAAACCTGGAGCTGGGAAGGGCAAGCATGGGGGTATGTAACAGCTTATGTAGATGGTGTGGATATGTGAAAATCTTTAGAAAAAGACACTGTGCTGTGCTGGAACATCTAGTGCTGAAACGGCAGGATTTCTCTGAGACACAAGAGTGAAACGAACACACAGAGGTTGCAGGTGGTATTCCTTTCTTTTGTGCAAAATTAGGACACAAATTGTGTCTTCTTTTGGGACTCTCTGTGCAAGTTGCTTTATTGTTCCACCTCCCACATACACGTGTTATCAGACATCTTGTTTCAAGGTGTAAAGAACAGATGTGAGGAAGAAAGTAAATTTAACATTATTTGAGATCTGAATCTGGGCAGGTGTAAAATGACATTGCTGAAGCTGAAGGCAGTTTATAGTAGCTGAAGATTTGGCCCTTAACTAAATGTAAACAGTTTGAACAAATTTTGATCTGGCATTTTATTTTTAAAAGGTGAACAAAGATTATAATGGCAGAAGTGGATTTTGGACAGAGATTTAATGGGACATTGTTGGAAGATTGAATGGTCTTTTTCTGTCAATCTGTATTCTCTCTTTTTCTTTTTTAAATTGCAGTGATTTGTTAACTGCAGGAATTGGCAACAGGCAGAGAGGAAGACCATGTTGTCTTATGGCATTCAGCTGATGCCCTGTTTCTGAAGATGGTATATGAAGGATCATAAAGTTTAGTTCCATGTGTATTGTGATGATAGTTGCATCTATATTTAAAGCTTTCTGTCACTGAAGCACTCTTGGTGTTGTCAGATGTCTATTGGACTGGATGAGCTGCAACTTCTTGCAATTGAATGTCAATAAGACCAAAGCAATTTTGGTTGATTCATAGCACCAGCTTAAGCATATTCACTTGCACAGATTACATTTGACAGATAGTTACCTTCAGCTGAACTCTGTGGTTAGAAGCCTTGGTATATTCTTGACAGTGAGCTTAGAGCTGATGCCTTATGTTTATTTCATATCCTGTTTTTGCCTTCCTAATACTGCATGTGTATGTCTACATTTAAATAAACTCACGACTGAAGTACTAGTCACTCCAGTTGTTATCTCTGAAAAGAATTGTTGTGATGAGTCAATTTCAGTATTTAAAAAATGGTGAGTTCTTTTCTCATTTAGGCAGTTTTAATTTCAAAAACTATCTAATGAAGGATTTTTTTAAAATCAGAAACTTCTGGAAAAGTGTCTGTCAAAGTCTAACAAGAAGAGGATAAGAAAAAAAAAGAGGTAGAGGATGTAAGCAAAGATGAAAAGGTATTATTCTCTTTGCAATGTTTTTCTGGTATTCTATCAGTTTTCTGGCCTGCAGGGAAATATAATCAGCACAGGTGTTCTTAACCTATTACGTTAGTGAAAGTTGAAATCCTCTGGATTCTGCAACAAAATTATGCACAGTGTCATCAAACACTGATGTGTGTTAGCATCCCCTATAAATTTTGCAAAGAAAGGCATCTTTCCTTGTAATTTCTTGTAACAGTTTGGAAATAGTCTGGGTTAAAATAGTTTCAATCCTCAATTCAGTTAGTTGATCCTGTTTCTGGTGAACTTGCATACATTGAAACTTCATTTGGAACATACTGAAGAATCAAACTTTTGAATTATTTCAAACCATTTCCCTCTGTGGGTTCCTAGTCAGCTTAAAGCAGCATCCTGATTTTGAAGAAAAAAATCAGTGATTTAACACCAAATACCTTTTACATATACTGTTTGTACTCACTCAAAAATGCAGTTTCTGTTCTTAAAGGCAAAGGTGATTTTTCCTATAGAGCTTAAGGAGATTCTGAAAGGGAAATTTTTAAAATTCCATCTCTCAGTGAAGAATAGGATTGCAGCATCCTTGAATTTTGATAGGAATGAACCAAAAATAAAATACTTAAATTAAAATGTTTCTAGCTGCATATGTCAGGTAGACTGGTGTGTTCTGGTGAGAAGACAAAGTTGACTCTGTAGTTTTGGCGAGAGTTAGATAATGAATCTTGGCCTAGAGCTATGTTGACAGGTCTTCCTTCTAAAAGTGACAGAGTGATTGAAAGTAAAGGAATTTCCCCTAACCATGGACGATAACTGAAGCACCTTCTTTTGGAAAATCATCATAATAAAGTCCCTGGTCACTTATGGTAGTGGTGGCAATGAAAAGCCTTGAGGCCTCTTTGTTTCCTTCCTGTAAAATGCTGTTTGTCCTGAGAACCAAGGATATGTGAAAAGCATCACATTGAAACCTCCATAGTAGCCAGGGTTGCACCTTGCCTCTATCATCTTCTGTTCTTTTTCCTTCAGACTTGCAGCTAAGTTGCTTCAAAGGCTTAAAATACAGAGGGGTGAATGTGGGTTTGCTTAGGAACATGGACTTCTTACAGCTTAAAAACTGCATTTTTTGCCATGTGAAGGTAGTATAGTATTTGAATGTGGAAACAGAGGAATTTAGAAATGTGAGCCAATCATTTCATAAGAGCAAATAAAATTGATTTTATTCCGTGTGTGGCTTTTGCATTTGATTTTGGGCAAACCAACTAAAAACAGACTGAAGATTTGAAATTGCGACAGCGTTGTAGCTGGAGCAGCACCAACCTCACTGGCAAACTCATCAGGCAGTTCTTTTGCTGATACAGAAGGTGCTATTTGTCTGTCAAGTGTTATGCAGATAATTGTCTGAGCTGGCTTGTCCTCTTGGATATTATCCTTTAGTTTCCACGGCCCTCCCTCCCACAAACCCCCTGTCCCTATTAACATGGTTATTAGCGTCTTTTTTGGTCTGTTTGAGAACAAGTTCATAGACAAATTCCTCCTGACATATCCTTGTTCTCATATGTTTGGTACATAAATTCATTATCTCTTGCCAAGCTTTAGATCTGCCAAGTTCCCTCTGTCTCAATTTTCATTCCAGATTAAAAAAAAATTAAATGCAAAGCACGAAACACTAAAAATGAACTCTTTTTTATTTTAAAAGTTGTAAGCTTTGTCTCTTAGGGGGGGAAAATAAAAATAAAAGATCACAGGAGACTGATGTATGTAAAACATCTGCCCAAACATCTCTAGCAATAATGTCATCCCAGTGACAGTTCTTATTCTTGAATTATCTATTTAACTAAGATTTTAAATTTGGGTTAGGCTGCATTTTGTACTTTGTAAGGACAGCTAAGCCATATGGGACTGTAGGAGCAGGCTCTGTATTAGTGCTGGTGAGTAATGTGTGGAATAGAAGATGGTTGGGAGTGATGTGGAATCCTGACTCATTTGTAGAGGTTAAACTGCAGGAACCTCTTTATTTTCTAAAGCAGTCATCAGGTGGCTGATAGATTACCTGAAGGGTTGGGAGGAATAGAAGGGTTTTGGAGTCTTGGGGTCATAGAATCATAGAATATCATGAGTTGGAAGAGACCCAGATCAAAGATCAGAGAAGTCCAGCTCCTGGCCCTGCATAGCACCAGCCCCAAGAGTGCCTGAGAGCGTTGTCCAAACACTTCTTGAACTCTGACAGGCTTGGGCTGTGACCACTTCCCTGGGCATCTGTTCCAGAGCCCAGCCACCCTCTGGATGATGAGCCTTGTCCCAGTGTCTGGCCTGCATCTCCCCTGACACAGCTTCATGCCAGTCTCCTGGGCCCCATCACTGATCACCAGACAGAAGAGATCAGTGACTGCCCCTCTCCTTCCCAGGTTAAACTGTTTTGTTCCCTGTTAATTATATTCATGTTTGAGAATAATAATATATATTAATGTTTGAGAACAATAATACTTGGGTGCAAGAATTTGCTCCCATGTTTATTCACATTTATCCTATTGTTTGAGGTTTTTTTGTTGTTTGTGGTTTTTTTGTTTGTTTATTTGTTTTTTAATTTGGTTGTTCTTTTAAAAGCTAAATTTAAATATAGTAGACAAAAAGAAGTAGTAAAAATTAGTAGAATAGTGTAAAATGAGAATAAGGCAAAAATGGGAGCTAGGGAAGGAGCCTTTAAAATGCATGTTCAAGGTATGTAAATTCTACAATTTATTCAATGAGGAAAGGTGTTGAATTGTGGCAGAAAGTTATCTGCCATTTCAGGTTCATCAATTTTAAGGACACATAGATGCTCAGATTTTTAAAGAAATATATAAAATTGTGGTTTTGGTCACTAGCTCTGCTTGAATGACAGCTGAAAGTAAGCTTGGATGCATGCTAGTGGTTTCATCCTGATTTCTCAGAAATTCTTTTGCTTAAGTCCATATCGCTGACCTTTCCTCTTTACAGAAAATCATTTATGAAATATTAAAGCTGTGTGGAAGCCTTTGTAATTGCAGCTTCAGCAAGATTTGCAATTATGCAAGGAAATACTGAAATACATACCTGTGTGCATCTCATCTCTTTGATATGCAAAAGCCCTTTACTCTTGCTTTTATTAACTGTTACGCTTCTGTTTCTCCCTGCTTTTGCAGAGGGAATACATGAACCCACATGTCCTCCAGTAGTAGAATATGTTGTATATCTTTATATGAGTAGGCAAAAAGAGCCTATTTAGACAGGTTGAAGGTGAAAAAGATTTTTATGCTCAAGTTTCTGATTAGACCATTATAGCAGCATCACTAATTCCCCTCCTTCCATCTATTGTCTTCTTTCCTCTGTTGTCATCAATGACCACTGTTGATTTGTTGACTCTATTAAAGTATTCAAGGAAGCCACAGGCCTGTCATTTTGGTCATAACCTTAATCTGTTTTCTCACCTTGGGAGAAAATGTGTTAATACAGTGTCTGTTTTTATAGAATGGACTCATTGGGAAAGTTCCTGGCACAAATCTGCAATACATTTAGAAGGAAAAAAAGGTTTTCTGAATCTTGATCATTTTAACAGATAGCAAGCTGTGTTTAGCTGGAAATTTTTATAAGAATCACACCAAACTAAGTAACAGTAAACAATTGTAATGCTATGTTGCGTAGTAATTTCTGAGCTTGGTGAATTGCAGCTCATCCTGATTTCTCTTAATCTTTGATTCCTTGTTATTTCTGAATGATTAAGCAAATAATTTATGCTAACTTCTGCTTTAATTTACATCTCTGTAAAGCCTGTGTAACTTTATTGATCCTGGAATTGCTTTAGTTTTTAAGATAAGTAAAGGGAGGGATCATTCCTGCTAGCTGATTTTGAAAAAAAAATGGAGCTTTTTCCCCCCCTCCTTTTTTTTTTTTTTTACGCCTTACAAAATAAATTGTATAGTTACCTAATTGCTTCTCATTATACATTTTAAAATGCTTCATATTTTTTATCATCTTCTTTATAATAATTATTTTTAATTCTGAGTAACCACCTGCTGTGCAAATAGGGCTTATTTTAAGGAAAATGAAAACAGACTTGTTTGCGTTTTCTTACAGTTTATTTTTTGTTCTCTTATTTGGACAAGAATTTGTTGGGGTTTTTTTCTTGTAGTTGAGAAACTGATGTATTTTAGTTTGCATAATTTTTTTAAATTTAACTTGCATTTGCAAACTAGCTAAATTTGCATTATTAACTTAAAAATTAGGGTTTTTTTTTATTATTTTTAGTGTGCAGATATCTGCGTTTTGGAATAATCTTGTTCATGGTCGGGTAAATGTCATAGATCCCTGAGCTGCTCCTTTTTCATCTTATTTGAAAACAGTAGTGTCCATTACATGTGCTGGAATGTAATCATTTCCTAGTATTGGAAGATGCATTTTTGGTCCTTGTTTTATCTGTGTCACTCCTGCCCCTGCCATCTGAGACTTTGTGTGATGGTCTGAATAGCTGCAAGAGCTGAAGCTGCAGTTGAAGTGCTTGCCATCACTAAGTTGGCTGGAAAACTAAGAAACCAGGGTTGGTATCATTTGGCTTAAATGACTGGAAAAGATATTTTTTATTCCTTTCATTTTTGGTGCCAGAGTTTCCTCTGTTGTGGAACTCCTCGTTTATGGCCTGCAAATCTGGGAAGCAATCCTTCTGGTTTATTAATCTGTATTGCCAGACACTGTGATCTAGTTATTAGAACAAAAGATGATGAAAGGAAATGTTGAGATTAAATTGTACTTTATGGTTACTGGAAACTATGATGAATAAGAGTAAAAAATGTATATTCAACCAGTGGAAGAGATTACTGTTGTCTTGAAATAACTCCCTTTAATTTATCTGTAATATTTTAATAAATCTTTCCCATGCCAATGAATATTGGAATACGAAAGATAAAATAAAGGAGAAGGTTATACTAACTGAAAGACAGGTGTCTTCGAAGCATATGCTATTACAAATTAAAATATTTGGGAGACTACTGCATCTGTGCAGTGCATAGTGAAGCTTTGATCTCTGGTTAGTGATCTTTAGCTCTGCTATGATGCATTTAGGGATTCTAGGGATTTTTTTTTTAATGGAACATAAAGGATTCTTTTCTCCTTCCTATCTTATTTATTAGAAATCATTTTCCATGAGGTATATGGGTAGTATTAATATTAGGATCGACTTCTAATGGAAAAATCTTACTAATGCAAAAAGATCATAGTGTTCACTAAAGAAAGGTTCAGTTAACTTTATTGATTTTGGCTGAAATGGTGCAATTCAATTCCACATGGAAGAGACTAAAATTGTCTCAGTTGCCTTTATACATATATGTAAGAGGACATTTTGATGACAGGATGATTAATGCGTGTGAAGAAAAAGCGTATGTTGCTTAAGTGGGCCAGATATCACACATACACGTTGCAAGGTAATAAATGTGTTATTATGTGACAGCCAAAACTTAGTAGTTTGTGGTCTCAGAATTCACCCAAACTGGCTTCAGTTTCAAAAGGATCATTGTAGTTCAAAAAAGTGGAGTCAATATAATTGTTCCTTGATATCGAAATCTCTTCTGCTTCTGTGTTGATAATGAGGAATATTAGGCTTTTTGTTTTTTGAAAAAAACATATTCTTAATTATTATTGCACTGCTACATAATTTTACAATACCTATTATACTTTTTCACTTTTAACTGTTACACTATTTTTTTATTTATATGTTGGTATTCCAATATGCATTACACCTATAAATATAAGTACAATACAAGCTTATTAAAAAAAGAGAAAGAAAAAGCCCATAATATTCTTCAATCAAGGAGCTTCTGCTTTTTGCCATAGTCCCTTAGCCAGTGCAGCTGCTCTGAAGTAAGTGGAGTATTTGGTTGGCATGTTTCTTTTTTGCCACACAGATTACTGCAATATAGTGGAAGTTAGCTGTTCTGTTAGCACTTAATACATGAAAATACTGGCTTTTCTTTGCATAACAGTTCTGACTAATCCAAACCAAGTGGCAAATTTCATGTTAAATTTCATTGTGTTTTCATGGGTAGGATCTGAAGAGCACAGATCTTTAGATAAGAAAATAAAGTTGTAATATATTTCCTGTACCTATCTCATTTTATTTACAATAACATGGGCACAATCCTGTGCCCAATCCTGCTTGAACAGGGAGGTTGGACTACATGATGCACTCTGGTCTCTTCCAGCCTTACCCAATCTGTGATTTTGTGATTCTGCAGTACTGTGATTCTAGGGCAGGGAAGCTTTCCTTGCTAGGAAGTTCTTTTATTTGGTATTGCTATCTCTGATGCACAGTTTGCTTGTGCTGGAGAACCATAAGCCTAATTTGGGATGCACTGAAGAAACTTGCCTTTCAGCTCTTTGGCCTAGTACCTCTCATCTTTGAAACTCTTCCAGATCATAGCAAGAATGCTGTTAGAGGAAAGAGTATTGGTATCTTTCACCACCTCAGTTCACCATCATACGAATTTTCCATTGCTTGGAGTTGATGTTAGGTTTGATGTTGTCAGATGCCGATGTAGTTCAGAGCGAATGGATCCTAGTAACTAATCCTTGCCACCTCCTTGAGAGGTGATTTGCTGTATCTGACAGATGGGAAAGCACAGGAGCGTGAGGCGGTTGCAGAGCTGGGTTTAGAGTGCTGATGTCCCAGGTTCTGTGCTCTGCACAACCACAAAGCCAACCTTTCTTACCCATCTCCTGTTACCCTCTTGGGGCAAATTCCTATTGAACATTATTATTAAGGACAACAGGGGAATAATCCTGTTGTCTTAGTTAGGAGGGAAGATGTTCTTTTAGTTCTGTGCTATTGTATGGAATTTAATGCTAATGGTCAGGAGACCTTAAATAACTACATCAAACAGCCGTTTTGGTGCCAGCCTTTCTTCTTATTTAGCTTAGTCTAAACTGACACCAAACTTTGAGACCTCCTCTCCTCCCACTGTGGAGAGCCGCTGGGATTTTTTATACCACACATGGTTTCCCTCCTACATTTTCCTCCCATGTCAGATATTCATACCCCCTTTAATAACCAGCAGGGGGATCATTACATTGAGCTACTGCCAAATGCATAATGACTGCTGCCTTTGCCTTACACAGTCACTGCACTACTGATATCCAATTCAGCATTGTAAAGTGCTTAGGGCTACCTTGGGGATGTGCTATATTAAACCCAACTATTCTAAATCCTATTTAATACAAAGAGATTGGTGGTGGGGGAGGGAGATTTTAAGTTGTCATTAGTCACCTGTTTTCAACAAGTAAAAATACTTGGTCACTTAGGGCCCAATTCTGTCACTCTAAAGTCATAAATAGACCCCCTGATTTTAGTATGGGGTGCATGGAGGTAAGCACTCTACTTGCCACAGGGGGAGGCAGAATTAGGTCCTATAAAGCTGTGCCTGAGACAGTAAGTTTTCCAGAAGCTGATGGGAGTGAGCGTGCCCATTTCTGAATTCCCCTTACAAATGTTTTACAGTGGAAACAGGAAAGCAGAAACATGCTTCATATCTGACTAAAAATAAAGGTACTCTTAAACTTGTAAAAGACAACATTTTTATTTGAGTGATATGACAGAGCTGCCACAGGAGTGTTACCTGCTATAAAGAAAGCTTAAGAATTATTACCTTTATTAGACCAGTGACACTGAGCTTTAGCCATACATTTCTAACTTCTGTCCCTCTACAGAGACAATTTTCTTTTCTTAAATAAACTGTCATGCTAGTGTTAATATATTGTTGGCTCCCTCATACTCTGAGAATACTGCTGATATAAAACATGTATATGTTAGATTGGTAATAGTATCTTTAGTGTAGCTGACTAGAACAAATGTGTTTCCCTCATGGCTGTGCTAATGTGATAAAGGAAAATTGGCTGTTCATCAGCTTTTGGCTGGGTAAAGACAGTAGAGATGGAACCACATTCTTTTTTATGCATTAATACCACTGAGAACTTTTCACTAGTTATATTTCATGTGCAGGCATGTTGTGCAAAGATGTTGTAAAACATGAGATAATGCTACAAATAACAAAGTAGAAAAGCCTGTATCTTTTATGATGATAACAGTCAAACACCAAATGACAGTAACAGGCTGTAAAAAATGTGATGCAGAAAAAAAATGCAATGTAACCACAGTATATATATATACTTAGGCTCTTGCAAATAGGGCATCAGATGTTTAGAGGGCTTTGTATTAAAATTAAATAAAGAAAATGTTGTATTTAGGTCATTGATGTGTCAACACAAAAGATAATTTAAAATGGAGAGATGTATTTTGAGCGGTGAAACTCATATGCAATAACTTTTTGAACAAATCTCAAGGCTTAGTAATTATGATAATAGCCTTCAAATTTCCATCAGTGGAAGGGCAATAAGTATTCCTGTCTAAATTTGGGAAATATTGACTGAATCTGGAAATGGCAATAAAGCTCAGCATGCATGTGTACGTTTGAAAGTACAGTTTAAGGAGAAAAAATTCATTTGTACAATCTTGTGTGAAGCCAAAAAAAGAAAAAAAAAAAGGCCAAACAAAGCCTTCCATCTTATTTCATGTTTTCTTTCTTAAAATGCTGATAGACTTGTGTTGCCCAAGGCATTGATGCTGATCATCTGAGCTCAGATTTATAGATAATTGTGTCCATTTATCTTGGTCTGAAATTTGAAAGATTTTATTGTCAGAGTAGTATTGTGTGTGCTTATGTTATGGTTTTCAAGCTGGTATTTTGTTAACTGGTGAATAAGTTCTGTCTTTTCTTTTTTTGCAACAAATTATTCTGGCTTGTAAACCTTCTATGTCCTCACATAGGTAGTGTTCTTATGGAAGCAATAACTCCAGGTTTATTTTCTTTTGATTGGCATGACTGTCAAGATGGGCTAAAGTGCTCTAATTTTATTGGCCTTGATAGACATGATTCGCCTGGCATCTGCATCTGCAAAATTAAAATAATGCTCTGTAAATTGGCAGCAGCAAAATGGTGTTTCAAAATTTTAATGCTACCAAGTTCTCACGTGAAAAAAGCTTTATGCAAACTAAACATTGCTAAAACCCAAGTAATTTAATTTTTTTTTTTTTTTTTGCAAATAGACTTTCTGAAATGAAAATTTTCACTAAGTCCAACTTAGTTTCTATAATAACTTCATTAATGGGAACCTGGACACAATACTTCTGGTTTTAATTTTGTGTGGGCCTGGATTTTTTAAATGAAAGTATTGAATTTAATATAAGGCTGAAAGACACTCTCATATTATTAAACTTTTCCTAATTTTGGGTAACTTAAATCTAAGCATTTCTAGTGCAAGAAAACCCCCAACTTTGTAAAAGCTCAGCATCTTGTGACTTTGTGGAGCTGGGAGAATGCCATAAAGTATTTCTGTGAATGTTAGCTCAGATTTAAAATGAATTGGCAGGAAAGGGAGCACTTGCAGAAAACAGTACCCTAGGGTGCTGGCTGAGTGCGTATTCCTGGCCAAGGGTTCCCTTGATGAAAGGGAATTACCCAGTGGGTGTAAAGCCAATGTAGGCAGTTCCTATGCTGTTCCCTTCAGCCCTTATAGAAAGAAGCATGCTGGGGTTAGGGAGGTGTTTTGAGGGGTGTTAGAGGCCTGTGTTTGGTTATCCTGAGCATGGTGCGCAGCCCCTTGAGGCCTGTTTGAAATGATGTATGAGAAGAGCTGTGACAGCTATAACATGTGTGCATGGCCCGAAGTGGTGATGGAGCTGTAGCCAGCCTTGTGAAACACACCCACCCTTCTTTTCCCCTCTTCTCCTCCATCTCCACAGGATCCCTGTGCTGTAGTTCCTTCTTTGATTTAACCCATGTGGAAATTTTATACTCTCTGCATGAGAGTGGTGATCTATTCATGAAAGAGGTAACTGCTTTCAGTAGGCATCAAAAATAAAGACACACAGGAAATAGCCTGAGGTAATATTATCAGTTAATCAGTGATAGACAAAAAATGTGGAGAAATCAAAGTGATTGCATGATAAAGCATGTGTTTGCCCCTTTACATTGATTCTATAGGTGCATCACAGCCGAATTAGTTTCTTCTTGAATGGTTGGGAAGATGATAACACACCTTTTGATTCAAGGACTCTTATGGGAACAGTTGCAGATACTGATGCTGATGGTACTCTGCAAATTGGACAAAGCTTCACAGGTAAATCTTGTAGTACTTTAATGGAATTCACTGGAATAGTCAAAATAAAACATGCATGGTGTGATTAAAAGAAGTGATTTTCAGTTATCTATATGCTGCGAAGTAATACCTTACTACAGAAGGGAATTCCTGTTGTTCAATTAGCTTTCTCAAAAGATTTGTAGGAAGATAAATTATGATCATCTACCAAACACCTATGTGTTCCTATGTGCATATAGGTAGGTTTTCCTGAATTCTCTAAAACATGTATGTAAAGTGATTTATTTCACTAATTTCTGCCCATAGTTTTGCTGAGTAAATATAGGGAACTGTTTCAGAATGGAGCTGTGCATGGCCACTAGACTACACTCCTCTCTGCAGAGTCAGGAAGAGAGCCAAAGGTTACTGGCTTTCTGTGTTCTTCAGTTCTATCAATACTCATGTAAACCATGGCAGAATGAGAATCTTTCAGCCCCTAGTAATGCCTGAGTTTTACTCTTCATCTGCATCTGGAGTTTTATATGTACTATATCATGACATGATCATTGAAGAACAGTGGAAGATGTTTTGTTGCTTTTTACTGATTTTTGGCTCTGCAGATATAAGAACACTGGTTATTGCTCTTCAGAAGCATGCACAGTTTGAAGATAACTTCTAAATATATGTCACATAAACAGTTTCATCATGACTTTGGGCAGGAGAGTATTCTGTGCCCCATTTCTTAAAGGTTGTATTTGGAAATGTATTTTGTTGTGGTTTTGATTCTGAATGCTGGATAGCTAATAATCATGTAAAAGAAAGGAATATTTTTAAATGCTTTTTATCTTTATTGTATAAATTGATAGGTACAGTTGTACCTACTGTATCTCTTCTCTAATTAGAGGTGGCACATGGATTGGCTCATTACTTCTGTCTAATGAGCCGATCCCTGTGCCACCTCTCTAATCAGAAAAGAGATAGGTACAAAATGTTCTTATAAAGTTATTATAAATCATTCTCTTTTATCAAAAAAATTAAGTCACTGCCCTCTATAGTTTTGTCCTGGTCCAAGATGGTTTCATTCAGGAGGGGTAATTGTGCAAGAGAGATTTCTGAGTGCTGAATCAAAGGTTCTCTCATGCAGTGCAAAGCTGTCTTCCACTCAATAGATTATTTATAGTATATTTCCTTAGGTTTAGAGCAGTTTGTTGGAAGAATGCAAGATTTTCGATTTTACCCAGTGGCACTTACAAACAGGTAAATAACTTATATTTTTGTAACAAAATAAGAGTGTGGCAAGAAGGAAGTGTAGATAACGATATGCTTATTTCCCAAAGTGTAGCACTTTTCAAATGCTTCCTTTAGATAATTGCTTATGACTTATGATGCTTATGATGTAGTTTCCTGAGTCTCATTTCAAAGATTACCTCTAATCTAAAAAAATCTCGAGTTAAAATAAATTCAACAACTTAATGGGTTTTGCTTTTGAAAAGTTGTATAAAGAGGCTTAATGTATGTAGTGAAACAAAACACTGTGAAAAATATGTGCTCTCCTTGTTATTGTTGTCCTTGCTACAGCCTGTCTTAGTATGTATTCTGCAGAGAGTAGATCCAGTTGCTAGATTTCAATGCTTGTAAACTGTCTAGGTGTTACCTACTCATCATAATTCTGTCATAATAGTGTGTGCTGATAAGCTTAGTCCTGATGGATAAGACTTGCTAAACTTCCTCCGAGCTCTCTCTGTGTGAACTGTGGGGCAAGGAAGGGAACACAGCAGACTGGTCTGGTTTTGACCACTCAGATACCAGTGATGCAGACAAGGAGGACAGGTGTTCCAAAAGTGATGAGCACACTGGCTTTGTAATTGGCTCCCTGTGCTTAGCTGTTACTTTCCCCTGGTTTTACTTCCCCACGGTATCTGTGTTGGGTATTCTTGGTGCTCCCCTGCTCCGAGGTGCCATTGTCCCATGCTCTCCAGATGAGATTGTCACCATAAGCCACCAATGACTTAGCTCCTCAACCCACAGAGCCCTGGGCAATTGCTTTGACTTCCTCTGTTCCTGAGGCCAAATTAGTGTTGCCACTGCAATTTCTGTTGCCCTCCAGCCTCCCTTCCTAGCACATTACAAAGAGATGTTACCTTTGTTATCCAGCTCATGCTGGATTAATCCAGTCATTTCAGGCTGGCCAGAAGTAGTCAGGTCCTATTTGTCTGTGTGGTGCTTCTGGGGAGGCTGCACACAATGACACTCGGGACTGCAGACCTTCAGGCTACTTAATGATAGTCTTTCAATAAGATGTAGAGCAGTTTTAACTCGAAGCTCAGCTGTCTGCAGGACATTATGATGAACTGAGCTCCTGTGAATTGGAAGTATTAATGTGAATCTGAATTCCAAGTTTTATGAAAATCACGTTGGATTTCTCAGGGCAATGCTTGTCAAATCTTTTGAACTGTAGTTTAGGTCAGTGAAATGAATAAAGCTTAACAATTGAAAATTAAGGTATTTTACAGACTGTTTTCACCTACTGATGTCTTTCTAGATTTAGTTTTATATTCACAAATAACTTGGTTCAAAATATTTGTGTGAGATAAACTGGGAAGAAAAGTCGTGCCTGCGTACCAATTAATTTAAGGCTATGGATATGTAAAAAGTCCTGTAACTATGGGTTCTGTGGAAGTTGTAGTGACAGCTAGCAAGTATTTATTTGCTTAATAGAAAATGATGTTCTTATTGATAAAGTAGGAAAATGAGAAAAGTAACAAGGTTTAAATGTAAAAATTCAGTCTCTTCTAGACTCACAAACCCCTTCCTTTATACCAGTGATGAGCAGATAAAGAATTGTCCGTGTCATCCATATATCTGCTTGCTTGCCTGCCTACCTACCTTCATATCTATTTCAGTTGCTAATGGCAGAGGGGATTGAAGTATCTCAATGTTTTGACATGACTTGGTTGATTGCCATTTAAAAAGTGGGCATTTTTATTAAAATTAGCTAAAAGTGAAAATATTTCAATCCAGGTTCCCTAAGGTACAATATGATATTGTTCAAGCTGGTCTTTTGGAAGGATTTGAGTGCAAACATTGAACTTGTGGTTGCAGGCAGTATATTGACACCATGGTGTGTTTAAGAACAGGATCCAGACTGCTGATTGGGGTCAGACATGATGCTGCAATAAAAAGTTAGGAGTTTTTCTCCTTGCATCTATGGCAGGATTCATCCTATCTAGCTTTAGACATCCCACCAAGGAACTTATTTCACTTGTTATCCTGTGTCTGAAGAATTCCATATATGTGGAGCAATGAAAGGAGCTCCAGAGTGGTTCTTCACAGATATTTTTGAAGATGCTTATTGTTACCATTGATAATGTAGAGGCCCTGGGGGGAGGCTTCACCTCCTAGCTGAGTGCCCCATTTTTATGAGTTTAAATCAGGAGTTTAGGGCTTCTACTATATTCTAAACTGAATTTTATCTGTGAGCCTAGATGTACAAAGTGATATTTGTTCTTTTTGTCGTGTATGTAATTACTATTCTCTATGCTGTGACAGAGACATTTTGGAAGTATTCTCTGGAAAATTCCCTCATCTTCATACCCAGTCTGAGTGCCGCTGTCCTGGAAGTCATCCCCGAGTACACCCTCTGATACAGAGGTACTGCATCCCTAATGGTGCAGATGATACCACTAATGACAGGGTGCTGAGGCTGGATGCAGAAGCCCATCCTCTCTACTATATCAATGATAATGACATTGGAACCACCTGGATTTCATCTGTATTTGCTAATACTGCAGGTCTGGATCGTGGTGTTTCAATCACAATAGATTTACAAAATGGACAGTATCAGGTAATGGGAAGATACCATTTGTCATTTATTAAAACAAAACTAAGAAAAGACTTCTGTAGATAGTGCACTGCAGTTTTGAGCATATTCAAACCTTATGCTTTAGAATATTATCCTTAGAGGACCGGGAAGAAAGTTTCCTTTATTGGCATATGACAGTGCAAAAGGCAACAGAATGCATTATGGTTCATGGCATTCTCTTTTGATGTGGCTGTTTTAACAAGCTGTAATCTAGAGTAAATATACAAGAGTAGATATCCTGTGTGAAGGCACTAATATTTAGAAACTGATTGTTGTCTTTTAACTCCACTTTTGTAAATTTCAATTTTAATTTCTGTCAAAACTTAAGGTGCTTGTTTTGTACTTGCTGGTAGAAAACTGACTGCAGACAAATGAAATTTAATGTATCAAAAGCCCATTGACATATTAGAGGGTGTTCCTGTTTGTAGATGTTCTGGAGGTGATAGATTAGCCTCCCAAGGAGAATGAAAAGAGAAAATGATAAGCAGGTATAGTTATTGAAGAGGCCATATTGCTCCTAACCCTCCACTAGGCTGTTGAAGAATGTCAGGATGTCTTGGAAAGAGGGACATATCAGAAGTGGGGCTGCAGTCACAATAGGGTAATATCAGCATATTCTTGCTGGCCTTTTTATTTTTTTTAATTAATGGTGAGTAGGGAAAGAATGTGATGACAGGCTTTGGCTACATATGTAAACATTAGTCATTTAGTTAAAAGTCATTTCAAATGTATGTGAAATTCTTGGCTTTTGCTTATTTGATACACACACTTCTGCTTAAGCTGTATGCTGAGGGAATTGCTCTTTGGAACAATACAAGTGTTTGATGAGAATCTGAGCTAAAAATATGGAGAATTTAAAAAACAAAAACAACCTTACCTGCTATCAGACAAATAGCTTGTCAAATGTTTGGCAACACAAAGTTACAGCTTTCATTTTTACCAAGTTAACATTGCTGTAACAAATCGTGGACTTGACTTTGCAGTGCATTTTCAGTCTTTGAGAAAAAGTGAAGTTCTGATGCAATAGTTCAGTAATTGTGTGATAGTGCCTGAGAGATCAAAGAGCTTGTTCAACAAAAAAGGTTCTCTTTGGCTTTTGTTGGGAATATGTGGGGTGAAATATGGCTGCTTCTCTCTGTGAGTGGTAAAACAGACTATAGTTACATTAAAAAAAGGTTTAAATTCTCATTGTTTTACAACTTAGTAATTAATATCAGTTCATAAATTTGTTATCTTCCTGTAGGTATTCTATATTATACTGCAGTTCTTTAGCCCACACCCTGAAGGAATAAAAATTGAAAGGAAAAAAAGAGATGATCTAGAATGGGAAGACTGGCAATATTTTGCTAGGAATTGCAGTATTTTTGAAATGGAGAACAATGGATCTCTGGAAAAACCAGACTCTGTCAACTGTCTTCAGCTGCCTAGGTATGAGTGGGTATTATCTGCATAATACAGATGCTTTGAACATCCTGACACAGTTCACTGCTATGTCACAATGAGATAGAATCTTTTAATTTGGTACACTCATTTGCTGTGGACTGCTGAATATATGAATGACCCTAAACATGAGCTTTCAACTCAAGATTGCCAAAAAGTCTTCTGTCATTTTTTTATCAGATTTTAGTCATTTGTGAGTGTGAACCAATTGATTCCTCTGTTATTTTTTGAGATGGAATTTCAAAATGATATGTGTTAGGGTTTTGATGGTTATTGCCAGTAGAATTGCAGAACACTGAGAGGATAAATGGAGGAAGGTACTGACACAACGTTGTTCTAAACTATGTAGTGAATGTGAAAGTCTACCTTCTGATCTCTGGGAGGGAAACTTGATCTGAAGCTTAGGAAAGAGGCTGGACTTGAAGTACAAAGGCCAGTCATTCAACCCTGCTAGTGTTAGGCAACATATGTAAGAAATGGGTTGAAAAATGGTATCTTCAATCTTTCTCATCTTTCTAAGCAAGAAGCAATATAAAACTGTGGGAAAAGGGGCAAGAAGGATTGTTACCATTTAGAAATATGTTGCAAGCCCTTTTACTGTCAATTAATGTGTGAAAATTTAAAGCTATGTAATGTATAAAATATATGTTTCATAAATACAGTGTGTAACATATGTAATAGTTAATATGTTACCATATTACACACACATACATAAAATTGAACTTATACCACTACATATATTCAACTGCATTATCTCTTTCCTGAGTTTAGATGCCAGTCAGTGTTAGGCTTGTTTAGTACTTGGCTGGAAGTCAGTGAGAAAATACATTACCAGGTGCTGTAGGCACTTTGCTGCCTTTTTTTTTTTTTTTTTTTCAACTTTTGCTACCTTTCTAAGACTTTTCAAGTGTCAGCATCTTTGTTCTCCAAGAGTTCAGAATTCTGAGGAGAGGAGCATAAGGTCATTTGAGTTACACCACTTTTCAGCAAAGGAATCTGAGCTTTATTGCCGATCTTTGAAGCAGAGAGTAGAGGAAAAGGGAAATATCTTAAATGAGACAAATGTTTTTGGATAAATAACCCAAGTGAGGTGCAATACACTTTCAGCCCAAAAATAGGTATTTGTATAATTTTAAAAAGAACTGAGGAATTAAATAGGAACTGTTTCCGTTAATGTTTTCTAAGCAGCACAGTTTCTCCCTTTCAATTAAAATGTAAATGATGATAGGAAGTGATATGAATGAATAAATTTTGGGTACAGCTGATGTACAGAAAGCTTTAAATGATAAGACATATATTGGTGAATATTCTTTGTGCTCAAAGAGGAGTTTCTGTTGAAACAAAGCTCCAAATTTATGTCGGCAGCGTAACAGTTCCCTGGAGGATTTTATTGTAAAGCAAAACTTGTTTCTCTCTCTTTCTCTCATGCCCACAAACTTGTAACTGCCAAGACACGTCCAGATTGTCTGTCCAGGATTTAGACACCAGTGTCCTTGTGTCCTGGTGGCCTATCCAGGATTCTCTGTGTTTTCATGAAAGACAAATGACCTTGGTTTTGAAGTCCTTGATGGTTCTTGTTTTGGTGATCACATGCTAGTACTGAATGGACTCTTTTTTGTGTCCTTTAGGAAATGAAAGTGATTAAAGTTTTTGTTTCTCCATCCTGTACCACTTATGTAAGTTAGGAGTTGCTCACTGTCCTTTATCCCCTATCAGAGGCTTGAATCTTTGCTTAGTCTAAATATTGGCTGACCCTTATTTTAGAATCTCCTTTGTTTTCCTGGTTTCCTGAGAAACTGCATGTAGATGCCCTAAAATTCTGATGACCTGCTTATCTAGTTGCCATCAGCCTTACAGTGTTTCTGCTGTTCCTTCTGATGCTTCCATACCAACATGGTGTTGTTTATCTGCCATTTGGACCTGTCTAAACATTTCCATTACAGTTCTATACTGTACGTACAGCCATGGAAGAAATATACTTTTAGTTTTCTGTGGAGAGAAAGAGAAGACACAATCACCCAAAGAAACGGATTTATTCTACTGAGATTTTTGAGAAGCGCTGACCTGGATTAGGAGCACAGGAAATTCAAAGATCCTTCACGAAGACAGAAGAACAGACAGAGGACTCAGCAGACCTAGTCTAACTAGAAATCTCATCTTTCAAATACTGACATATTTTGAAGTGACATTTTTTGAATGTTGCATGTCAGGTTCCAGGTGATAATGTGGGATACCTATTTTTAATGATATCATGTAGGTGTGCAAATAAGCAGACATTCTTTGCAGAGGCTAAACTGCCTAGTGCATAGACCAATATGGCATGATTCATGCCAAGTTGTGCAAATGTACAATTTATATCTCCTTGTTTACTCAGTTTTACTTGAATTCTCAGGACTGTCCTTCCTTGGCTTAAATATGCAGTTTTACTCTCAATCTTGCTGCTTTGCATTAAATTATCTTGCACTTCACTTGCTGGAAGGTGGCATGTGTTTCTAACTCTGCTCATTCAGATAAGCAGATGATACAGTCCTGTGACTCTGAAATTCAAAATATAACAGTGGTTTCTGTATGGTTTTTATATATATTTACATGTTTAGCAGGCATATTACTAACAATGTTAGCATATTAATTATTGTAGTAGTTGTCTGAATGATTTCCTTATCATTCAGGTGGTTCAAGCCTAGTTTGTGTTTCTTAAAGTGTGTTAAACTTTTTGAAAATGTGTGCAGATGACACTGTATCAGTCACACTTCAATCATATTTTAAAGTTGCCTGCTAAAGGCTTTAATTTTAATTGGAAGCTTTGGGTCTGGAGAAGAACCTGGTAGTTTAGGGCAAAGCGGACATATAGGGAACATTTCTTTTCCTCTTCTTGAATTCTGGTGACTGAGAATCCACTGACATAAGAGTTTTTGCCCAGAAAGCACAAAAGCACCATTTTCAGTTGAGACTCTCTCTGAGAAACAGTATGTTAGGGGCTAGAATCTGTAAAATACGTAATATTTTGAGTTTAATTTGTTTTCCTTTCTATTTAAACAGCTTTACACCGTATTCTCGTGGTAATCTAACTTTCAGTGTCCTTACCCCGGAACCAAATCACCGACCTGGTTACAATGATTTTTATAATACTCCATCTCTTCAAGAATTTGTAAAAGCTACGCAAGTGAGGATTCATCTCCGTGGCCAGTACCACACTAATGAACCTTGGGTAAATTTTAGGCATAGGTACTATGGAGTTAATGAAGTTACAGTCAGTGGAAGGTAAGTGTTACGTGACTCTTCCCACATCCAGCACTGTCTCTGACTGTTGCAGCTCTGCATGGCATATAAGGACCTGCCTAAAATTTGATCAACTTGTTTTGCTTTTACATGTATGATTGAGAAAGGAATTTGGTCTGAAGCAGTGTATGAAATTGGAAATGATTGGTGTACTGTTTCGTAAAACTGTTTGCTCACATTTTATTTTAAAATTAATTATACATATTACACAAATCTGTCAAAAGCAATCCTTTCCTTGGAATTACCAATGCCTCTAAGCAAAGGCTTATGACTGAAACAATGGCTTGTGCTTTATTTCAGTAATTCTTTTAAGCTATAGATTCCCAGACATGGCAATTTTAACAGTCAATGCAGAGCTTGTTCTTTGTTGTAGTTGATGTTTTCCTTTCAAAATTGGGTAGCTGTTCAGTAAAACTGTTGTATTATCTGTGACTGACAACTTTATTGTGTATGATAAGTGTGCTGTCTTGTGAAAGGACTAATTATGCCTTGTAAATAATATGCAAATTTGGCAATGAAATAGTTTCCAAGAAGCATATGGTGCAAATTTGCAAGTATTGCTATTCCTGAAATTATTTTGGTAGTTCTCATTTTGAGAGAAAGCACCCTTTACAAGTCATGTTTACTTTAAATTTTTCTATCTTATGAATATATTTTGATTATTGATTTAGATATATTATGATGATGCATTTACTAAAACAGCTTTATCTTGGTGATGATGTAACAGTAAAATAATTTCAGCTGTAGTTTGCAAAGCTATGCCACACCTCCAGAAGAGCAGCCCTTCAGGTAGAGTATTAATTAATACTCTATACAGATTTTATTTTCGTAAGAAATGTATATTTTAACAGAGATAAAATGAGTTAAACTTCAAAATTATTCCTGATTTAGTTAAGATTTCTTGAAAAACTGGAGCTGCAGTGGAAGTTTTAATATTGATGAATAATTGTAATTTATTTGATAAAATTTTACATATTAATTTTACATATTGAAATACAGTTTTCATTCCCGATCATATAAGGCAGGAGTAGCTCTACTTCATGCTGCTTTTATTTATTTGAAAAGCAATTGTTAATGCTTAAAAATATATTGAGTGAAGTAGTCTTTTGTAGTTTACTGCACCTAAGAACATTATCTTTGTTGAAATTTATTTGTTCTTAATGAAGAACCAGGCTATGTAATACACAAAATTGACTTTGTGACTGTGTAATATATTTTTGCATAGATGTGTTTTCATGTTTTAACTTTTGACACCAGCTGTTGTTCTTTCAGGTGTAATTGCCATGGCCATGCTGATGATTGTGACACAGCTATGAAACCGTACAGGTGCCTGTGTGTCAAGGAAAGCTATACACAAGGAAATAATGTAAGTCTCACCTTTGTCTGTCTATGCCACCTATGAACAGCCTCAACATTGGGATTTCAGTCCTGGGAAAGAGTGTGTAAATGTCTGTGATAATGTAGGCCTGTCTTTCAGAGGGAAACTCTGTAGCAGATTTGTATCAATTAAGGAAACAGATGTATTCCACTATCCTCCAAACTCCATTCCACCATAGACCATCAGGAGTTTTGTGTTCAGGGATTTGATTTCTTCTTAGAGATTATGCCACTTTCACACACTAGGTGCAAATCTGAGATTAGACTGTGAGCATTTAATAAAGATCGTCTCTGCCTGCTGTAGCAGCTAGCAAGAGTCCTGTAGGGTGAATGTACTACTCCATGGTAATTTTAGTCTGCTCCTATGGACTCCAGACCATTTCAATAGGTGGAATGCAGTAGGCAAAATCCTGGAGTTCAGCTTCCAGTTTAGTTTCATTTGAAAGGAGACAGTTCAAGTGGTCCATAATGCAATCCAAAGCACCATAAATGCAAAATTATAATTTTCATTTGTGATTCTAACAGTTTTATAATTCTTGGCTATGGAAGAACCAAAATGAGGTTTACTGTAAGTCATGGTGTTCTAGATAAAAATGTAGAGGAGAGCTCAATGGTACCACTTTTCACTTCATGCAGCCTTTTGTTTTCTTGGAAGTGGTTTGCATACAACTTAACAAAAGCAGAACCGTGATGTATGAGTGAAAAAAACTTGCTTAGAGAAAAGATTCTCTAGATTAATTATCTCAAAAGAAAAAAAAAAGGAAAAGAAGTTGAGGTTAAGAAAGAATGAGTAACATCAAAGTAATGAATGCCTCAATCTCACTGAGTGTTAGATTTCCATTGTGAGTACATGTTGTATTCCTTGCTACATTTATGCTTTTTGGAAATAGCCTTTCTAAAAATTAAGAAATGGTTATGTAGAATAGCAACAGCAGTAGCAAAGGGGAGACTAATCACACATCAAGAAAACCCCCAAGCAGTCTGTGCTTGCTGGAGCAGTGAGAAGTAACCTCAGAGCATTTGATACAATGCTCATGATTGTGTGAAAGATCTTTGTAAAATTTCATAGGGGATCTAAGTTTTCTCACTTCTTAAACAGAAGTGTAGGCTCTGCAGTCTAAATCGGACTTGAACAGGAATTTCAAGTTTTTGGATGGGTCAAATTAGAAAAAAAAATTCAAGCTGACAGTGTCCCTTTAATTAGAGCACACATTGTGAAATGTTACTTTGTAAGGATTAATTATAAATATTTAATAAGATCTGGAAGTTCACCAAGCAGTCTTGCAAGACTTATGCTACCTTGTGAAAACAAACCAAATACATTTTAATGATGTATCTGCCTTATCAGATATTTCCTGTCAATGTTAATGGGTTGTTCCGCTGAGTGTCACACATCTTTGACTTGGCATATATGCATTGTAACTATAATTTAAGTACTTGAATTAGTTGTATTAATTCAGAGTACAATAGGATGTTGTTTAATTATTTTTCTCATTCTTTAATAACCTGTCAGTATCTATTAAATATGAAATAAAATAGCAGTAATAAAATATAATTAGTATTTGGAAGTATATCACTAATTACTTTGAATTTTATCAAAGGTTTACATGGAATCCAAACAACTTAGATTTTTTGGGGGTTTTTTTTTTTTTTTTTTTTTTTTTAGGTAAGGCTAATACTTAAAAGCAAAACAAAAGTCCATCCTGATTTTGGACTATTATTGGCAATGATAAAACTGTCTGATAGATTTGCACTTGTTTCTTTGGCTCCCATCCCAGTAAATTAGGAACTGTAAAAAATTGTTTGGTTTTTTTTGTTTAAGTAAGCGTTTGATGAAGGAAGTTTCCAAATATAACTTTTTTGGTAGAGAAAAAGAAATTATTTTGGAGAAGAAATAGCATTATCAGCAAACAGTCTTTCTAAGTTCTGTGCTAACAGGAAGCCACCACAGCTGAGGGGCTTTAAGAAAGTTTTTGGCTTTAGGGTGGGTTTTTTCAATATTTTATATTAGAAATCAGAGATCCTTGAAAAGTTTTTTACATATGGCAGAGTATGTCCTTATCAGGTTTACACTTAATACAGCTGAAATTACTATCTTGAATTTATCTGGCATATGCATCTGGCTAGCTGTAGTGCAGCAAAGCAATACCAGAAATGAAAAATTTGCATAACTATTACAAATAGAAATCTTACTTTAGGTATTTGCGTCACTATGTTTTGAAATCTGACATACCAAAGAGAATTTTTTTTTCCTGAGTTTCATTTTGGTGAAGAATGATGATGAAATATGTTGCTATGAAATCTGACATGATGGGAAGAAGGGGTTGCTTAACAATGATTTGCAAATGTTGAGGGGGCAGATCATGAAAAAAGAGAAAATTAATCCACACAAAGCTTGTCTCTCATTTTATGAAAAAACTGTTCAGCTTCTTAATTTACAAATGGTTCTGTAAATGTCTTGGGTCCAACTTTGGGACATAGCTCTGCCTTTTACAAATGGAAACTGAGGGGCTGAGAGTGGAGTCCAGATTTTGGTAACATTTGTATACAAAGATTAATTTTTAGACTCGAGTAAAAGAATGTTCAAAAACTTTGCGAGCTGTCACATGACGAGCTGGAAACAGCCCATGAAAGAACAAGACAGTCAAGCAAGGTTAGCTCTACATTGCAACCTCAGAGGCTCATTTAAATCTATCATACAGAACTTAATAGAGAAAGGTAATGGCAAAATATACAGGAATAATTGTAGAAATTGTAATAGAAAAGAAAATTTAAAATAAATAAAGCCACTGTGATAAATGCTTGAGAAGATATAAATGGAAGTGAGAGACTGACTGGATGCATTAAAGGCTTCAAGTGTTCAGAGTTTTCCATAATGGTTTTAAACATCTGAGGTCTGAAAACTGGATATGGCATGTGTTGATTTATCAAGAATTGAATAAATAAGACTTTTTATATTGTTACAGAGGAATATATGTAAACCTTAGTTAAAGGTCAATCTATATCATGTTAGATGTTGGAATTGATCATAAATAGTACATGAGGAACTGTAAATATTAATTACATTATACTCAATAACAAAGAGTTCTCACTTGCAGAAACAAGTAAGCCAGGAAAAAAATGCACTTTTTGGTACAAGGAGCATTGGGATGGAACCCCATAAAACACCTTTCATTTCTGTTCTGTCTTCCTTGGTCCCTTGGAGTCACTTAGTGTTCTTATTTTGGTTGTGGATTTTTTTTTTCCCCTAGTAAAACCTGGCTTTTAAGTTTAAAAGCTCTTTGATCATTGGGGAGTTCACAAGAGACAGATGTAGCTCACGTGTAGTCTTGGTAGATATTCAAATGCTGTAGTGAGGGTGCTGGTGAAAGCCATGAGGAAATTAAGACTTTAGAGCATGGCAAAGCTATTTGGGATATTCCCTAGAAGCTATATTTATTTGGCTAAGAAAACAAAATGGAGAGAAAGCGTAGTGGATGGATACAGAAGGGGATCTGGTAGGAAGGAAAAGATTATATATGATTAATTATCCCATTACAGTCAACACATACAGGGCAGCATAAATAAACATGGGTGTTATACATAATGGAGCTTTTCAAAGACAAGTCAGCATTTCAAAATGCCTGAGAAGGTGGCATTCTAACCTTGCTGTCACTTCATCATATTTTAAAATCATGTACTTTTGATAATGTATATTACAGAAGCATATGTATAATTACTATAGGTGTGTATGTGTATTGCTTATTGCAAATGGACTTCCAGAATGGGCTGCAAACTTCTACATGAGTTACAAAAAGGAAAAAAGGAATTAATTCCAGTTAAAATCATATATA
>VXBI01012226.1:1400178-1486094 GCA_013397375.1 Toxostoma redivivum | reverse complement strand
TATATATATATGTAAGAATGCCACTGAGACGCAAGCAGCAGGATACTTAAAAAGTCTTGGAATAGAAGGTTAATTCTAGTCATGAATTATTGCAAGTTTTAAAGTATTGTTACTGTTGCTGTCTGAAGTATTTCTTTGGATATTTGTTGACTATTTCTTCAGAGGTACTGTCCTCAGAATTCTTAGGGCCTAAAAATGAACTTGGTGCATGAAGGCTTTGGCTCAGCTCACTGGTGGTCTTTCCATAATTATGCTGGGTTCAGGAATTTTGAAGTTAAATTTTTAACAATAATTTTAGTAAAAAAAAAATCTTAAATTCATTATTGGAAATCAGTTTTTAATTGCAGTTTTAGACTAACAAATTGGGCCAAGTTAGGCTTGGTATTTTGGCCACCTGGCTCCACGTGATGATCTCTCAGAAAGCTAGATGGTGAGGTCAGATACTGTATATCAAGGAGGCATGTTTGTTATTGGCTGTAGGGAAAACCATATATTTAAGATGTTTTCTGATGGGCCTAGATGTAACTGAGAATAAGAACATTTGCATGTTTCTGGGTGTTACAGAGAAATGTTGGTTTTGTTAGGCATTAATATCCTTTGTAAATCTACTGCTAGAGTTTACCATGGGTGTTTTGGAAATTTTATGTGGAAATTTTACAAACCTATCCCATTTTACATGTGATAGCAAAGAACCAAATCCCAAATCTCTCAATTTGTAATTCTCAACTACCATGTTTTGGACAAATGCGGAGTTTAGTTTTGGTGAATGAAGACTTGAAGGTGGCAACAATGTACATCATAGTGCTACCAAACATGAAAGTTCAGCCCTGGAGGTCTGAAAGTTAAAAGCAATTCTTAACCTAATAAAGGTGTGACAAACAGCAGGTTGAAGTGGGAGTCCAGTGCCCATTTTTATTGCATGCAGATGTGACAACTGCTAGAAAAGCAAATGTTTCATACTCATAGCCAACTTCTGAATAACTGCTTTTTGCCTCGGAGGTTGTAGATGGGGGGAGTCAATCTCTTCTCCCAGCTAACAAGTGATAGAACAAGAGGAAATAATCCCAAGTTGGGCTTAAGAAAGTTTGGACTGGATAATAGGAAAAATTTCTTTAGTGAAAAGGTTGCCAGGGATTGGAACAGGCTATGCAGGGAAAGTGATGGAATCACTGTCCCTGGAAATCTTTAAAAGTGTGTAGGTGTGACTTTCAGGGATGTGGTTTAGTGGTGAACCTAGCAGTGTTGGGTTAATTGTTGAACTGGATGATCTTAAAGGTCTTTTCCAAATTTAGTAATTCTATGATTCTTAAAAGTTTTGCCAAAGTTTTAAAAGTCACAGAACAAGAGGTGTTTCAGAGGCTCCTTGCTATGTAATCAGATGCCATCTTTTTCTCTCATACTCCTTCGTGCTTGTGTGTCATTTAACAATAGGTGCAAGCACAGGTGTGCATAAGTAACTGATCCAAGATTAAATCTGAAATGAGATGATGAATGCTTTCAGCTGCTATGTGGCTGGCCATGCATAAATGGAAATTCAGGGCTGGCAGGTTGTTAGCTATTCCTGCACTGTTTTCCTTTCAAGGAGGACGTATTTCCATGGACATGCTGGGAGGAGGGAGCTGCATGAGCTGGATAGCTTGGCTGGTAGCTTGTTTCTTTGTTGTGCTTACCAAGTTGTGCCATGCCTGAATAAACCCTCTTGTCTCATATTGTTGGGTGCTGATTTTTCTCAATGTGGAGAAAGAGGGGACATGGATGTAGATGAGGGAAGGACTTGAATAAGTTAGAGCTGTGTAACTTGGGAAGAGTTAGGGTCAAGGTGTTGCCCGTAGTGCACTTAAAGTGAGATAATCACAATTAGGCAGCAATCGCTCTGATAAACAAAGGCCAGAGTTCAAGGTCTCAAGTGAAACCCTGCTAATTTTCATCCTGAAAACTCCTTTTTTCTCTCATTGTGGTGACATTGTGTTTTTGGTTTGCTTTTAACAGATAAGAAAAAGATGCAGTTAATATTGCTATCGTATTCCTTACTTTTTATTTAGTGTATTAAAACTAGATTTCAGTAGATAAATTCTTGTAATTTCATTTTCTCTCCCGAGTTGCTTTTGCTATAATTTGTGACTGGTCTGCAATTCTTGAACTGTCTTAAATGTATGATTTTTAATTCAGATTCTTTTACACAGAGATTATACTTTCCCAGCACCAGCAGTGAGTGAAACAGTTTAGAAACTTCAGTACAGTTTCCTAGTTTTCAGTGTATAAGTGATATAGACACACTAAAAAATAACAAATAATTATAATAGGGCTTGGAATAACAACCATGAAGATAAGCATGCTTCTCAATATTAAGAGGGAACTTACCCAAAAAAGAAAATAGTTGCTCAAATACTTAACAGAAGCAACTTATTTTGAAGCATTTAAATTACTTCTGAAAGACAGAAGTTATGATTGCAATATATTTTATTTCTTTTGTTTCACTCACAAGGTCGAATGGTAGTAGTACTACAGTGATTAGAATGTTAGAAATTAAAAGAACAGACATTGTTTAAAATGCATCCAAATGGATGGATTAGGTAAATGTCTTTGTGTCATAAACACAGCAAACACCATTTTGCATCTTTAAAGATTTAAGTGGATTGAAGGCTCAGGACATTAGCCTGTGTTGAGTATCTAAGTTCTTAAAGTTTTTTTCTTCTGCCCACCTTCCTTGGTTTTACTCTGCTTTTAAAGTGACTTAAAAAGATTAAAATAATAATGAACATTTTGGGTTTGTTATTTCCCTTTGTGCTTTCTTACTTTTTGTCTAAGCCAAATATTATTAACATTTAAATTGGGGAAAACACATAGAAAAAAATATGAACGTAGAGACTATAATAGTAAACTTGTGAAGTGAAGAAATATTCATGTCTAAGAAGCAGCATTTTCTTCTATTTCTGATTTATTTCAGTGTGATCGCTGTTTGCCATTGTACAATGACAAGCCTTTTCGTCCAGGTGACCAAGTCCATGCCCATAATTGCAAACCTTGTCAGTGTTATGGCCATGCAGAAAGCTGCCACTATGACTTAGCAATGGATCCTTTTCCTCAGGAACACCACCGAGGCGGTGGTGGAGTGTGTGATAACTGTCAGCACAGCACAGCTGGTAAGTCAAAGAGAACGGACTGTTTATTTTGCACTTCCTTTTTGACTAAGTCTTGTGTCAGCTGAAATTAGTTATGCTCAGTGGCTGACAGTCCAATAAATTCTCATGTATATGCATTTTTAAACTATTCAGATAGTGCAGTAACAACAGTGATGTCAACTCTCAAACCATGGGGAAATACTGTAAAATTTAATCCAATCTTGTGTAAAAACTTTCATGCAAAACACATTCAAATAAATAATTAAGATATTTGGTTTCAAGGCTATTCCCATTACATGTGCTAGAGCATTTAAATCCAAAATATAATCTTATTGAACTAGTTTAAGAGACTACATCTAAAAAGGTTGTCAAATTTTGCTCTAATGTCAGTTTCTTGCTGATTGAATAAATCTCTTTATTCCATGTAGGTAGTACATTTGAATACTTCTTTAAAAAAAATCTCTTCTATTTCAATTTTCTTGGCTTTATCTAGTAAAAATAAAAAAAGAAAAGTTTCAGGTTGAATTTTTCAAAAAAAAATATATAGGCATTTGCATGGCACAGCTTTTATATAAGTGTGGTATTATATAACAGATGGAAGTTTAATGGAGTAAAACATAGTTTGTAACAGGTTCATTGTTTCATATGCTCTGGATCACTAAATTGGCAGGTAGAGATGAAAGGTGCATTAAAATGGACGTCCTGAAAATTATAGAATTCTCTCAAAGGAATAGTCTTTAATTTTGAATTATACAGCTAATTTTAATGAATTGGAAGTCATAATGTATAACCTTTCTTTCATGCAGGAAGGAACTGTGAGCTGTGCAAGGATTTCCATTACAGACAAGCAGGTGCAGATCTTTCAGCCATTGATGTTTGCAAACCCTGCAACTGTAATGCAACAGGCACCAAAAATAAGAGCCTCCTGTGTGATAAAGTAAGTAGCTTCAATACAGAAAAAGGAGAAAACATTTCAATCAGCTTGGTAAACAGCCATAAGATTTTACAAAGTATATTCAGATGGTAACTAGTCTATAAAAATGCTTAAGTTCATCATTTTCGAAATGATAATTGACTTACATCAGACATTTGAAAGCTGAGGAAACAGAGAGGAATTTGAGATGTACTGCTGAAGAGTTACTCATCTAGATCAGCAACAGACATAAAAGATGCTGTATGAATAGTAGTTTTGGGATGCTACCTCTGTACTCAGTAATGTTAAAACATCTAGATTTTGAGTGTTTTTGAAAGTCTTGCTACTGTCTTAAAGTTACTAAAAGATTTTGAAAATTCAGGCAATAATCTGAGCCTGAAATTGAACTAAAATTAAGCTACTTTTCCCTATAATAAGACAAGGATTGATCTCCCTTTTAATTTATAAAGCCCATTAAAAATAAAAGAAACCCACAAAGTGATGCTGAAAAGAGAACACCGTCAGCTATGCTTTTAAAGCCAATGGACCTCATTATCAGGCAAACTGTCTAGTCCAATAATAAATCTATCTGTAACTTTTAAAACATGCATGTCAGTAAAATAACCAGGAAAAGTGATTGAAATTTTGAACATATGCTAAAGATATATTGTGGTTTGTGTTCTATTCACGTGTCCTGTCCATTGCCAAAATCTAAATTTTGTTAGGAATAGGGAAGAAAATAATTATTTTGAAGTTTATTTTAAAGGTAGAACTTATTCTGCAGGTAAATGTGATAGAACTTCTTCAGCTCGTTGCCACTTTTTCTCTTTTTTTCAACACTTCTATTTGTAAAGTAATTTCTTGCTTTTTTCATCATATGTCTCTTGTCATTGAATTTTATTTAACAGTGAACTCTTGTGGATCCTACTGTATTTTCATCCTCAGTTACCATCAGAGAGCTACAGACATGTGCCCAGTTTGACTCATTGCACTTCACAGGACTCATGCATTGGTACATATTCTGTGTGACATGCACATTTAGCAAAATATGTTTTTTATAATAGTCTGCTGTATTAAAAAGATAAATTATTTTATTATTTTCAGTCTTCTGAAATAACACACGCTACCAGTAACACAGAAGTGTAATTAAAAAAAAGCCTGCAAAACACAGGTATCATGTTAGGACTATTTTTTAAGACATAGGAGGAATGAAAACAAATGTTAATTCATGTACCCAGGTTTTATGGTGAAATGTTAACCTAAATCAGCTTTAACTGTGATTAATAATCAGAGGAACAGTAGTTTACAGAAACCAGTGTTTTACACTTAAATATGCAAGAATGTTGATGATGCCTGACCATGAAAGTATGAACGGGGAGAGAAAATGGGAGAAATGGAGGAGACTGTTGCTCAATAAAGCATCAATTGCTGCAGTAGAAGCAGGGCAGGGAGAAATGATTGAGAGGCATTAAAGAATAGATTAATAAGTCTGGGGACTAAAGGCTGAAATTAATTACATGAAATAGGAAGGCATCATCGGAGGAAGTGTTTCCAAATTTGACCTGTGGAAGATGGAATCACAAGGAATAAGGACCTTACTCGTGAAAATTAATTGTCACATCACATTGATAATTTTCAAGGAAATTTGCCAAAAATGGGGCAGAATACACTTTTACTGCATAACTCATTGCTTTTTTCAGATCATCAACATTTTTTTCTTTTTGCAAAGTGCCACTTTAGTCACTAAGTTCCAAGAGGTACAGAGTTCCAAAATTAATCCATTGAATCACAAAACAATCTAATCTATTGAATCACACAGAAAGAACATTCACTCATCAAGTGAAGTATTATTCATGCGGATATTTAGCAAGATGTGTAGAAGAGTTGACTGCAACACAGTTGCTCCCATCTCAGTTCTTTGGACTGATCATGAAAACTTTATGCCTCTTCTGTTATCTATTGCACTCTACCCTTGGTGAGAAATGCATGTAGGTACGGAGAATTTCTCCCTTGCAGCATTTCTCACTTCTCATACATCTGAAGATCACGTCCCCTTACAGATCAGTGTGTGACTTCCTTTCTATTTTAAAGTGCAAACTAACATAGTAAAACTTCAAAATTGCATCTTTATGGCTTACAGTAACAGGTGGAATTTTAGAAAAGTGGTGTAGCAGTGCATCCACAAGCCATTTGTTAGATATTTTTTCAGAGTGAGGTTTTCCTTTGAGAGTGGTGAGTACGAGTGAAAATTGCTGCAGCCTGATAAAATTTGTCCACTTCTGTACTGATTATTGATGTTTAGTCATTGTAAAAAAGATGGTAGCATTGTCTTTGTGAGCATTTGTCATGAAATATTTCAAACAGTCCAGATGACTGCTAGAGGTGCTTGAGTCTTAGAGTGAAAGAATTGGCTGCCTTCCTCCTTTCTCCCTAACTATTCACACGTGAGAAAGTTCTATCAGAATACTGCTGACGTGATCATTCTTGCTCTACTTGTAGATTGTTTTCTGGCCCTCATACCAAAATCCTTTACTCATTTTCCTGTGCTGCTTTTTACCAAGACTGCTCTACAAATGCTTACATATTCTATCAGACATGGCAGCTTGTAGTCCTTTCTTGATTCTTCGTTATACCAAGTCATATATAATGCTGGGGGAGGGAAAGCACTTTCTTTTCCTGAGCATTTGTTACTAGGCAAACCTGAAACTGCTGCTATTGCTTTTATCTAGTCTTTGGAAGTAACGTTCTGGTCTCAGTGAATTTAGTTGTCTTTCTTTACTCATCTTTTGCTGATTTTTTAAAAATTTATCCTTAACATCCAAATAAATATGTATAATATGTATATTATATGTATAATGTGATTCTTGTTAGGAGGAAGCTGTATTTTACTGTAGAGGATATTGTTCAGAGTTGCAAAGACTTAATTTTCTTCTGCCAAGGTGGCAGCTGTATTGTCTCATCTTACAAGAAAACTATAAGGCAAGAAAATTAGCAAAGTGTTAGTTACTGTTTTCTCTGAAGAGTCACATGAAAGCAGATTCCTGTGCTAGTGAAAGTTACTTCAGAAAGGTGAAATCTGAACACTTCCTAAATACTGTTCTTAAAAAATTATATATATATATATGCTTACAATGAAAATAGTATTTCTATTTCGATTTTCACTTCTGAGTTAATTATTTTATCTAAAATTAGAAATGGAAATTTCCATTTCCATTTATCCATCTACATGGATTTCAACCCATTTATTGTGATTGACAATAAATAAATAAATTGAATATATGTTGCAAGGGAAAGAGCAGAGGTTAAAGCAGTTAATTAAGGGGATTTCAGTCAACAGATATACCAAAGAGAATAAGCAATGTAAAGGATGCAAATGTGTCAATAAAAAATTTTGTGCATAGTGAAGTCCATAAAAAAATCAAGTTATCAAACACTGTGTGTATTCTGAATCCTGGGTTTCCCTTAATGGAAGCCCTTTAACCTTATTGCTAAAATGAGGGAAAATTAGCTTTTTTATGTTCAGTAATCCTATGGCTTTATTTCAGATGGATTCTATAAAGTGGAAATGCTGGTTTTCTGTGAGAGTTTATTTCTGGGATTTAGTCCACTCCCACCCCTTGGAGTGTTGTGGGCAGAGGGTAAATGCCTCATTTTATGTTTTGAGCAGAAGTAGTAGAAAGCTACTGACTTTTGAAAGTCATCATATGTGATGACAAGAAGAGATACCAGGGGAGTGCAAAGGAACTTCATTATTGCTGCTTATTCAATTTTCAGTTCCCAAAGCTGACATGCCGAGAATACTCTCAGGTATTTGGTGTCAGACCATTAACCTATGTGTGTGAGCCAGCACACTGTACCGTTCTCATTTCCTAAACTGGAGAAAAGGAAAAGAAAATAAGAGTCCTCAACCTCCTTGCTCCCCCTTCTTGAGATTGCAGACAACTGGATGCTGGAGTCCTTGCCAGATTTGCATCAAGTAAGAAGATAGTGAGAAATACATGATTAGCATTTATATCAGAAGGGCAGAATGTTGAGACTGGTACCAATGAGTTGCAAAATTGGTGATGGCAGGATGAAAAGAAATCTTTTCATGCCAGACCTAAATATACCGCTGAGTCTTGCAATGCCCAGAAACTTGCAGTGGGTCAAGGGAAGGTGCTCCTCCTGTGGTATAGAGTATTAGTAATGACTTGGCCAATTATAAATTTTTTTTTTTTTTTTTTTGTCAGGTGTTTTGGGCTTCAAAACCAGAAGTTAACATTGGAAAAAGAAACTTCAAGTATCAGCTTTATTTGTTTTATTTAGTAAGATCAAGCCTCATAATGCATTTATTGTCCAGAATTGGAGAGACTTTCTGATTATGTTTTTGACACTATGTTGCTTCTGTTACAGACACCAAAGAATAGCAAGTTGAAATTTCAAGCACGTCCAAGGGGAAGGAGTTGATTTTAACTTTCAGAAAGGCTTAGGCAAATTATTTTTCCAGCAAATTGCATTTTGTAATATAAGAATACGTTTGGGCAACAAGAGTTTAAATAGTCAGAAGTTATATTTCTGATACTATGATATGTACATGTTGAATATATACTAGGTAAGTGCCATGGCTGAACAGTAAGCTGGACTCGGACGAACAATTAAGGCAATTCTTTGGAATGTCACCCTTTGTCCTGGATACTTAAATCTCTTTTTAGGTCCATGTATCTATCAGTCTAGTAACAGGACATTGGAAGAGTTGCTGAACAGGCTTCACTTTGAATTTGTCATTCTAGATGTAATGTGTTAAAGTGTCCCCCCAGTTAAAGAGTGGTATCACAAGAATCTAAAGCAGGTGAACTGCTCAGTATACCTAGAATTCAGAAACAAGAAGTAGTTGGATTCCTGATTGAGGATAAGTCTGCAGCTGTGGTTTATGCAGGAGAAGGTTTCTGGCATATCTTTTGTAACTGTTTACACTCAAGGATATAGGAATAATATGTATTTTTTGTACGTAAATTATAAATTACACAAGGGATACGTGTGAACTCAGCATCAGTGATTTTCTGTGTCAAATAACAATTGCAATTATGAGGTCCCAAGACACACCACGACTTGGTAGTAATGCTCAGCCAGGTTAATTTTCAGAGTGAACAATCCAGACAGCTATTTTCCATCAGTGATTTAGTACCAAGATGGTCATGTTAATACACAGGCTGTTTGTGTCTGCTGACTGTTTGGGTCAGAACCAGGCTTCTCAGGCATAAGTAACGGGAGCACAGATTGCTTTCTGTTCTTCAATAACTAGCATTTGAATCAGGATAGGGGGGAAGTTTAATGTCTCCAGTGAACAACTGGTGAAATTCTTGTTAACAAAACCTTTAAATATTCATTGCTACCAATATTTTCAATGATACCATGGTTTTCAGAGTAAGCTCGGGTTACAGAAATAATAACAATAATAACAAAAATAGCCTCTTTCCTTCGTAATTTACTTGTATTTTTATGTGGTTATTGAAATAGTTTGTTTTCCCCATTTTTGATGCAGATTTCCGTGTTATAACCTGTGATACACCTATTTATGCAGCATTATAAGCATTTATCAGCTTGCTCAGCTTCTTTGAAACAGTATTCATTACCAGGCATTTCACAGATTATTTTGGTGCTTCTCTATCTGTACAGAGAAGTTAAAGATACTGTTTTTCTATATTTCTCACTTTTAGATCAAATTCTCCCCAGATTAAGCCCAAATACTCTTTTTACAGGGAGATCTGCAAATGGTTTTGTTGTCTGGCTCCTGGATAAAATTTGAATTTTTTAGTTGGCCACGCATTTCTCCCTTATTTGAAGAGTTGTATTTATTCTTCAAGCATATTTTTTCTTACCCTGTTATGAATGTTTGAGGATGTACATTTTCTGCAAGTGCATGTGATGTAAGTTACTGCTTCTTGTAATAGCTTGACACAAAATTATGCTGGAGATCCTGGTATTCTTTGCTGCTTTTAGCACTTAGTAGTCTACATGTTTCACTTGTGGCATCTGGAAATACCTGCCATTTGCTCACAATTAGTCATGGGTTTCCAGGTATTCAGGATCAGAGCAGCTCTGCTCTGAAATGAGACTCATCTAGCACAGATTCTTCTCTGATTACCAGAAACATGATCCTGCTGTGATGTGCTTTTCTAGATTTCAGTTAGTTATGGGTTTAGAGGGCTACCTGAGCTAAACTCAGGATTTTCATCTGAGTAGCCACATGTTTGGTGTGCACATATGGAATTAATCTAACTAAATTTTTTAGGCAAATAGTTCCTTTAAGGTTTAATTTCTTAGATTTTCCTGTGTGTTCTATCTTGTAACTTGAGGGGAAAAAAAGAATATTCATTCTATAAGGCACTTCTGATTTTGTAGTCATGTATTCCCTTAATTTCAGTCCTTTATTTCCAAACTGTATAGTCTTTAGTCTCTTCTCTTTTGTATCTTTGTTTATTCTACTCACTCTGTGGCCTCTTTTATTTTTGGGAGGGTAACCAGATATACAAATTATGTGAAATGTTGATACAAAACAGATTTTTTAGACAGAATGAGATTTTCTATGTAATTTTCAGTTCTTTTATTGATAATCACAGTATTCTTTTTGCCTTTTTAACTGCTTCAGAGCTTCCAAATGACATGTAGGGGAAATGGAGCAGCTTTAACAGCTTCTTTCTTGAGTGGTAATAGCTAATTTTGGATGTATCACTATCTACCTATAGTCAGTGTTGGTTTTCCCCAGGCATTAAGTTTGTACTTCTTGATGTAGAAATTAATTTGACTTTTTGATCATCCATTTGGTGTGATCTATTCTATTCTGTTCTTTCTATTCTATTTATATTTGGTTCAGTGTATGTGATATATTAAGATGTTGCTGACTGAAAGAAATGCAGTAGTATCGTATAGCATGATGTTCCTTTGGGGAAAAAGTACCAATCTTTTCCAATATATCATCTTAATTTCTAATAGAATGTAGAAAAATGATACTAAAAAACCACTAGAATGTAGATCTGAGAAACTTCCTTGTATCCTTTTAAGAAGATTAATGTAATTTTATTCCTTTTTTACTGGTGTTAATTTG
This sequence comes from Toxostoma redivivum, assembly GCA_013397375.1. Taxonomy (NCBI): domain Eukaryota; kingdom Metazoa; phylum Chordata; class Aves; order Passeriformes; family Mimidae; genus Toxostoma; species Toxostoma redivivum. Next base: position 1,474,975 of record VXBI01012226.1, on the reverse strand, counting down.
AGCAATTATTAACTATTTCAGTTATTTTATATTTTATTTAATCTAGAGCTTTAATTTCATGTGTAGTCACTTTTCAACAGATGAGATTTTGCTAAAATATTTTTCTTCTGACTTCTTTGGTTTTAAATCAGTCTTAAAAATCATTCCTTATGTAGAAGGGTAGCACCTTTTTCACTGTGCAGGGCTGTGGAAGACTTCCTTTGCAATCTCTGTTGTGATTCTTTCCTGAATACTACACATAATCATAAAAGCATTAGTTGGTCGTCATCTCTCCTCAAAGCAGAATTTTTGTCAGTCCTATATCCAGTCAGTCATGATTTTGTCTGGATAAATCTCGGGGACTAGAGATTCCATATCCCCTCTGGATAGCCTGTTACTGATGCTGCACTTCTCTTCCAGTGAAAAGTTCCAATGCCCACTCTGAATCTCCTAATCATTCTACTTAATTATTTCTTGACCTGATTGGCAATCTTCCTTTGTTTCTGACATTCCAGTCTTTTTTTCCTTCATGCTTTAGGTGTTTTGCTTATTAAACAGTCATTTTTGTGTTGCCTTATTCTACTTTTAAAATTTGGTGGTGGTTTTCCTCTCTTATTTAGCTATCCTATTTTGATCTTTCTTTCACTTATTGAAGATTACATTTTGCATGCAATGCTTTCCTTCCTGTGGTAGCTTTTGGATTAAATTAAAAGTTTTTTTGGGTATGAGTTGAGTACTATTGTGTAATCTGTGTATGCTGCGATCACTAGCACAAAAATGTTTCTTTTGCAGTTAGGCATTAAACTGGGTATTTTTCTTCATTTAGGATAAAACTCAGAGTTGCTTTTCACATGTAAGTTCTCTGATGAATGGCTGGAATGCATGACTGGGTCTCTTATAATACACTAAATATCTAGATCAAATCCAGTCTAAAAGGGAATTGACTTGAAAATCCTTGTTGCTGTGTTTTCTGCTATTGTGGTCTTTTAACTCTTCTCATACTTGCTGTTGTCCTGCCTTTTAAATGTCTACATCCTTCTGAAAAATAAGGCTGATATATCAGTAATAGATCTCTATCAATAAGTCACATTAAAGAGATTTTATGGACTACAGAATCCTTTTATGAGGAAAGGGTAGGAGTATATGCTTCTCTAACTTCTATTCAATATTTCCTGCCCTGAGAATTTGCTATCAAATTTTGAAATACTCTATTTTGTATTAATAAAGCTTAGAGCTTCATTTTAGATTTGAGGGTGTGATGATAGTATTTACATGCAACTTGCCAGTAGCTTTTGTCTCTTCTGTTGTTTCAGCTTGGCTTGACTCATGGATTAAAGATGAAAAAGGCAACTGTTAAGAAAAATTTTTGTTTCAAAAGAGAAACAAAAGAGAAAGAAATTGTTGTTTGTTAGTTAATTAAAAGCAAAGTACATTGAACTACAGTTGTTGATGTCATAGATGAGTACTGATTTTGAATTACTGTACTTTTTCCTATTTGTAAATATTTGCACTGAAAAAAATAAAATATGCTGACCCAAAGACAATTCCTTGTAACACAGTTTTTTTATTTCTGCATTTCCCAGAACACTTCAGTTAAAAAAGTTGTTTTTTGTTGCTTAATCATGAATCCCAAACCTTTTGCTGATTCCCATCTCTGTGTTGCTTTGACTCCCTGGGATTGTTTTCATGTTGTGCATTAACCGATGTTGTTGTTTCTCCATCCCTGTGCTATTGCCCTTTCCCTGTGGTTGGTTTCCCATCCATATTGGGACATGATGAATGTAGAGATTGGGGTTTTTCCCTGCCTTTCAGAGGTCTGAAGTTGAGGTAGCTTTTCAGGAGCCCTTTATCCTTGCACAGGACGTGAGACTCATACTCCCAGATTATGGTCCAGGCATAAGAGGGTGTGTCAGCTCCTTCTGAATAGCAATGCCACATGTTTAGGGAGAAGGTGAGGAACCTTTACATACCCCCACCGAAGTAGAATGGTTTGAATCCCAGCTGAACCAAGAAAAGAGGGAGAGGGTTTCAGTTGCTGAGCTGTTGGATCACATCCTTCAGTAAAGGGAGAGGATATGTACCATGAATGAGTAATCAGAAAGGAAAGCCTTCCATTTTGCTTCATTCTTATTTAACATTTTCACTAAAATAAATAAGCATATGGGCAGAGCAAAAAATACAAAACTTGATCTTTGAAGATGATCATTCTTTATGATAACTGTGATTCAAAGAAGTATTCATTTTAATAGAAGTCACCATATCTACAATGCAATTTTGTAAATATTCTTTGCAGGTTCTCTGTCCAGATGGTAAATACAGCCACATTGTTTGCTCACTTCTTTTTCCCTTCTGTTTTGAAAGAACAGGACTTTTAAGCTCTATTTAAACGTCGAATAGTTACACTTTGTTCAATATTTCTCTTTTTTCCTCTCTCTCAAATTTAAAAAATCCTCACAGGCCTTTTTTTTTCTGTTCCATTTAAAATTTTCTCCTCCCCGACTCATACTCCTATTCTTGTTGCTAATGAATGTATCATCTAAAAATAGATATGTTCATCATTCTATAATATTTTGTATCTTTCTAGATTGGAGGCCAGTGTAATTGTAAGAGACATGTGTCTGGCAGACAATGCAATCAGTGCCAGGAAGGATTCTACAATCTGCAACAGTCAAACCCTGATGGCTGCAGTCCCTGTAACTGTAATACCTCTGGGACAGTCAATGGAGATATTACCTGTCACCAAAATTCAGGACAGTGCAAGTGCAAAGCAAATGTTATTGGTATGTGTAATGCAAGAGTTCAGAGCCATTTTTCTTGTTTTCTCTGGAAATAAAACACACTTGGTTTCTAAATGAAAGGTATAGATAGCTTCTTTGCTGAAGGCAGATTGCAAAAATGAATGAAATTAACTGTTGAAAAATTATTAATTTAATAATTCTATCAAACTACAGCTTGAAGCTTAGTTTAATCAACCCTTTAGAAGTTTCTTTATGGCATAGCTACGCTAGCTTACATAGCTCCATACTAATAAGTCACAGAAATAATGTAATTTGCTTAGTGTGTAGATGTTCCTTTCAGGAAATTAGCACTTTTTCAACGTGTTTTGTACTTAATGAGTTCTAAGCAAATCGTTTCCATGCTAGTTTTCTTAATAAACCAAAATAAATGGATTTCTTTCTCAAAATATTCTGTGCTACAGGGTCCTTTGTGATAAATCTATCAATTTTTTTCTATTATATTTCTTTGAACTGTTCCTATGAAATGCAAAATAAGTCAACATAATTCCACAGATCATGTACATAGCTAGGGTTAGTTATCAAGGGCCACATAATTTTAATTTTGTAATTCAATGCCAAGCTGATTGTAATAAACTGCTACCTTCTGTGTTATTTATCATTTTTTTACAAGACGTGCTTTTTTGTTTGTTACTCCCACAGGTATTTTTCAGAAATTAGATTTGATTATAGCAATTTATTACTTCCAGCATATTTGAGGGGAGCCACAGCCGCATAAGGACAAAATTTATCAAGTGCCCAAAATACACAGTATATATAATACACTTTGAAATGTTGATGTATGGGAATATTATGCAAGGAGAATTTCCTGATAAAGTGAGCCTTGCATGGTAACTGTACATGTCTCAGACTATACATATGTCTCAAAAAGAAAAATTCCTCTTCTGCTTTGTTATTAGCAGAATTAGTAATCTATTTTTTCTTCACCCTAACCAGGGTCTGGGTTGCATTAATAATGTTCAAGTGCATGTTAATATATTTGATATTATATATGCCTTCACTTGTGAATGTTGAGTAATTTGTAATGTCTTTTTTGCTTTTGGAAATTAGAAGAAAGAAGAAAATGCAGAATAACAACAAATAATGAAAATAGCTCTAAATGGGTTGAAGCCTGAACAGTTTCAGTCCTTTTTCTTGAGGAATGCTGAATTTTTTGTACAATGAAAAGGGTGCTAAGAGTAGAAAATGTCTGTGCATCTTAAATCTTTTCTTTACCTTCAAGGTAAATGACTTCAGAACATTCTTAATTATATATTCTTTGCCCCCATTTTATGTTTGAACGTGTGCAACACTTCTTAATTTGGTGGCAGTTTGGCACACAAGAAATGCACAGTCTGATTCTCATGTGTTTGGTTATCTACATTTTACATTTTCTCCCCTTGATGAAAACATTAAGAGTTGTTTTTATTTTCACTGTAATAGTTATTTAAATAAAAAAAAAAGCATGGATCTATGCTTTCTGTGCTTACCTGTAGCTATGATGGAAGGCTGTAGTTATGCAAGTGTTTGTTTGCAAGATAAAGACCCAATTCTTTCCAGACTAGATTCTCTTTTTTGTTTTCTAAACCAATTGTAAATAAGCTTCTGTATGTTGAAATGTGTGCAGCAAACTTTACCAGGGAACTTTCCTCTTTGGATTTCTAAATTGGTTTTTGGAGCAATCTGTTTGTTTCCATTTTATCTATTTAAACAAACATGATAACAGAAAAATGCAACTACTGACTGCAATGTTATGAAACATGAACTGTTAGAGTTAACACAACTGTTAAATCTTACTAATGATTCTATCACCAGTAAAATACATTAGCACCAATAATTTTATTAAAGTAGGTCATTCATCTAGAATAAAAAGGTAGAAGAATGTGAATTAAATGCCAAGCATGCTAACTCCCCTGTACTTGTTAACATTGAATGTGATGCCCTGTAGGCCTTCCTCAGTATCGTTAGGAATAGATTACCTGTCAGGAATATGTATGGCATATTCAAATAAGCACTGCACATATTTTTAAAACTGATATGATATGAATCCATGTAGACCAATTTTAATAGTTCAAAATGAGTCATAATTCTTGTTAACAATACAGTTATTTTTAAAATTTGCAGCAATAGTGGTCCTTTTTTATTTTCCTTATTGAAATTAAATGATATGCCTTAGGTGAGTCATTCATCACTGTTAAAGGAACTTGCCTTCTGTTGGAGTTTTTGAGTTTTTATCCATATATATATAATGCATTCCCTACCATTTTTAGTTTTATTTTTCTACATGTAAGTTGCTAGATGTATTTTTGTATGGTTTTGTTTTTTTTTTTAACTTATGACAATATTTTCCTGGAAGATTGTATTTATATTTTCCTATATGAAACAATTAAGTCATAGCTTCATAGTGAAGGATTTCCCCACTGCAAGGGAAAAATACATAACTGAATTTACATTTTTCATATAATAATCTAGTTTGCTTTCTTGTAATGTACATTTTATAAACTAACATATAAATACTATCCCTTGGGGCAGGGATAAAGCAAGCATTGACTTTGAAAACATAGCTGATAAAACTACAGGATGTAGCATGAAGAAAACAGTTTCTATTTTAATGTACTGCAGGAGTTAACTAAATCATACGTTTAGATAAGAATATTTCATTTTGGATTATGGAAAACATTTTCTGCTTTCAGAAAGGGCTAACAATAAAGACTAATAAAAACACAATCAGTGATAAAACTGAAGTATGTTGTTAAGCAAATAATTTGTTATAGTTAGTCTAACTTGTGCTTTCCTAGTGTACATTTAATGTTTTTAATACAATATATAAATCTATTATCAGAACAGATTGTGAGCCCAGTGCAATTCTGTGTGTATTGCAGTTCTACAGTATAGGGTGAAGAGTTCACATAGGCATTTATTGTGCAACAGGTGCTGTTCTGGGGGACAAAGAGATTAATTCTGCTTTGTCTTAGAAATGTTACAAAGGATCTCTCACAGAAGTATCTTAAATTGTATTGAGAGGCCAGCAGAAATGCATTGCTTCTGAAACAAATTGGAAAAGTAAACAGTTTTTTGGGATGCCACAGTTATTCAATTGATTTGTGCAGCCTCGTCACTCCTCTTAATTATGCTGGTGAAGAATATCAGTCTTCCCTTTTTTTTTTTTTTTTATTTCATGTGTAGTATACTTACCCTTTTTAAAAATTAAATTCATAGCTTTTAAGATTTGTTTTTTTTTTTAATTAATTCCTTTTCTCTTTCCAGGTCTGAGGTGTGATAGTTGCAATTTTGGATTTAAAGCTCTCAGATATTCTAATGAAGATGGATGTGAGCCTTGTTGGTGCAACAGCCACGGCTCAGTGAGCCAATTCTGCAACCCTCTCTCCGGGCAGTGCAATTGTAAAGAAAGAGTGAAAGGGCTTCTCTGTGACACCTGCATGGACAACTTTTATGGGCTGGATGTGACTGGTTGTAAGGCTTGTGAGTGTGATGCTGTAGGATCGATTTCAGGAACAGTGTGCGACGCGAGGACGGGGCAATGTGCGTGTAAACCAAATATTGGGGGAAGGCGCTGTGACGAGTGCCTGGATGGGTACCACAGAGTGCAGAAAGGTCACTCCTTCCTTTGTCTGCCATGTAGCTGCGAGCAGGCAGGGACAGTAAATGGCTCTCTGCTTTGTGACAAATCAACAGGACAATGTCCTTGCAAAGCTGGTGTGACTGGCCTTCAGTGCAGCCAGTGCATGCTGCAGTCGTACAACCTCAGCATGAGCAGCACCCGCGGCTGCCAGCCCTGCGACTGTGACGCTCTGGGCACCTCGGCAGGAACAGCTTGTGACCACGTCTCTGGGCAGTGTGTCTGTCTGCCGCAGCGCCAGGGGAGAAGGTGTGATGAGTGTAAACCAGGTAAGGAAATTGGGAGGCAATCGATTTGATGTAGTAAGTTTTGCTTTGAGACAGCTTCATGTCTGATGTCTCTGACATATGTTCTAATTATTTTTCCACTTCTTCCTAACTGTGTGAGTGAGAAGGAAGCATTATTTTCCTAATCACCATCAAATGTTTATTCTATTTCTAGATGCTACATAATTTGTATTATTGCTGCAGTTTCAACATGTCCAAAATAAGATTAGGCTACTTCTAGATATAGAGAAAATATACTAATAATTGTATCCCAATCTCTGAATAAGAGACAAATTGGCATAATCTAATGAACAGCAGCTATCCTCATAATGAAAAATGTGGATTTGGAAGGCAGAGTGCATGGTCTTGTGGAAGGGCACTTCATGCATAAAGCTGAGCATGGCAGGAGGCACAGAGATGGTTGCTTAAACTTTGATGAGACTGGCAAACATGCCACTTAGAAAGTATTCACCTGCCTTGCTATTTTGGGGTTGTGCTGGCTTGCAGAAGGACTGCTTACGGTTTGGGCCTACAAGTAGGTGATATTTGCAGTTTGCAACATATTTGTTCAAGATTTTGTGCCATATTTGGAAACAGTTTAAAAGTTCATTGTAAGTGGGAAGCTCTGTAGTTATATTTCAATGTTTTTGTTTTATAAAGTAGGTGGGTAAAGTGAAACTATAGGTAATGTTACCCTGCCCTCCATCATAATATTAAGTAGATAGATTTAGTTCAAGTTAAATACATATGCAATTTATTCAAGTAGCAGGTCACATTAAAAGGTACATTATAGCTCCATTGGTTTTAATATGCCATTCAATAATTTGAACAGAGGTTAAAAAAGCTGCTTAACCTCCATTAAGTATTTTTTAAATGCTTTCATTTAAATTATTTTAGGTACATATACTAATAAATAAGGCAGCATTCTGTTTTTCTTAGTTCCTCCTCCAGTGCTGTTTGACCTGCTAACCCTCTATAGCAGCCACTTAATCAGACATTGGCAGAGGAGTGATGTCAAGGCTCCCTGAGTCAGTGACCGCCCTTGTCCTTGGAAAAGAAAGGCCAGGGTTTATGCAGAACTAAATGGTTTAAAAAGGTTTAATTGATAGTATGAACAGGCTGGTTTGTAGAAAAGCTTACATGGCACAGAGGAATAGTCCCACAATAGTTCCTAGTAAAAAGAGAAATAATTGTAAAAAGTATTTTTGTAAGTATTATTTTAAAATTTTCTAACTGATAGCTATAAGCATGTATGTGCTGAGAACTGAGCTCTCTGCTGCAGGTGAAATTCTTATCTTTGTAAAAGCACGGTATTGCTCTTAGGAAAGCACAGTGAGCTGTGATATTTTCACTGTTTTAGTGAGAGTTCATTTAGATGTTTAATATTTCTAACTTTTATATAAATATCCTTTGTTAGTATGTGCCAAAAGAGCTTTTTCTCCCAAACAGGGGAGAGTATAAGAAGTCTTCCATATAGAAATATAGAAGATTTTAATTGGTTTCAAGTACTGTAAATATGTCCTATGGCTTTGTCTTGGGTCAAAGGTAAGAAAACATACTCCTGATGTATAAGAAAATGTACTCCAAGTATATATGTAGCCAACAAGCCTAATTAAAGCACACACAAATTAGTTAATACTGGCAGCCCTGAAAACATAGTGAGGATTTCTGCATCTGTTGGGATATTTCAAGTCTATGACAGAAGTTAAGTGGTATGTAACATGACATCCCAGTGTAGCATATCTTTTACATGCTTTGATAAAATCTGAGAAGTTTCCAAAAGTTACCAAAGTCTTAATGCAGGATGAGTTGCCCATTGAGAAAAGGTCAAACTTCTTGCAGCTTTTGGAAATTGTTTTGTAACGAGATTGTTTTTCTGAAAGCTTTCTGGTGCATTCAGCCATGTGTTTCATCTGTTAGGCTATATCCATGGCCTCCTGTTTTCCAGTTTGTTTTCATACAAGTAACATTTTGGAAGATGGGTGTACGTTTATTTTTTCTTCAAGCTTGTGGTGTATGCGAAGAGAGGATTGCTTGATTCTAGCATGAAACAATGTGAAAGAGCAGTTTTACCTTGTACAAAAAATTACTTTTGAGATGTCCTAGGCTGTAGTGGTTGAAACACAGGTTCTCTTCAACCCTCAAATCATTGTGGCTCATTCTGAAACTGTTGCTGACTGGAATTTGTGTCACATAAATCCTATTCAACACAAATCTTGGATCTTATTACAAGAGCAGTAAAGCTGTAAAAAAGATGTTTTGTTTTGTAAGTTCTTTACTCCATAACCATAGGTTTGCATAGAATGCTACATAGTATGGAAAAGATGTAAAGTAATATGTGGGATGTGTATCTGGGCATCAGTACTGAGGGATTGTGCACATACTACCTCTCATGCCAAGAAGAATGTGAATTATCTTGTGACAACACTGCTGCTGTGGTTAACTGTGCATTTTGAAGCCCAGCCTGTGGCTAAGAAATGAGCATTACTGCCATAGATGGTAAGCAGGTAAAAGTGCTAAGGAATTGGTCTTGTGTACCTTCTCTATAAAGTGGGAGAAATGCTAAGAAGATGATTAAAAAAAGAAGCTGAATACTTTGCTATGGCTTTCATTCTTCCTTTTGAAAAGTGTGCTTAATTGACAAATGTGATCAGTTGTGGTTGAATTGGAAAAAATCTGAAAAAGAATAAGCATAATACTAGTTACATACATAGATCTCAGAGATTTGCAGTGGCTGTCTTAAAGTTGAAAATTGGCTCTATTATACAGCAGTGGATCCTTCATAAAGCAACTTTTATGAGCCCTTCTAACCTTGCTGTAAATTAAGCTTGCATTAAGTTGTTACTGTTTCCTAGGTGGAGTCAAATTCTACATGGTGAAAGTAAATAATAATGATTATGACAAACAATATGAATTTGTAATCTTGTATTTCCTCTTTGTCTTCTACATTTAATCATGGTAATTTACTTTCAAATTAATTGGGTGAAGAAATTTTTCACATTTTCCTATCCCTCACTTTTAAAAGAATGTTTTGCCTTTCCCTGCTACTTTTGGGGAAAAAATGTAATTGTGGTAGTGTCCAGAAACTTTTTGAGTGTTTCTAAAAGATTGTAATAAAAAATATCCTACCAAATCCTTCACTGCTCTGCAGTGGTTTAGGCAGTGTGGCCATAGAAGAGCCAAGTTATAGATTAAGATTAGTAATTTCACTGCTATGATATGATATATGATGTAATAATTGATCCTGCTCATGGAAAATGAATTTTTTTCTAGAGATGTGCTTATTTGCCCATTATAGACTTCTCTTAGATGTTATTCTATACAAAAGAATCATGGAATCATAGTTTATGCAAAATTTCAAATGGACAAAGATCTGGTTTAGCCTGAGTGCTTATCATTTACTGCAACTATAAAGTGGGTCCTGAAGAAGTGCTTTGACCTTCTGCATGAGTCCAAGGCTTAAACTTGTTTCCAACCTCCTTGTAAGGTTCTTCAAGTGGAGTTGTTCATTGTGCTCAGGAGTGACATTGCTGGGAAATGGTCTCCTCTATTTATGCACACGATGGGCACTGCAGAGCGCAGAGAAGTGCAGCAGGAGATAATACATGCTGCCTCACTAATAACTTCAGGCTATTTGCTCTCTGTGCTGCCTCAGTTCGGGGCCTCTCCGGAATAAAGTGCCAACAGCGTGGTTTTTTATGATGCGAATGTATGTTAACTGGAGACTGATATCACTTCACTGTCCACTTGAGATTTATCTCACCAAGGACCAGAGGCTAAACTTGAACAAAGATTTGAGCAGTAAAATTCTAATGTTTTCAATTTGTTTAGTTCCTCTGCTATTTGGATATGAGCTTACAGTGCAGTGCTGCTGCAAAGACAGAGAATACCACCCTAGGGGTGTATATATAGAGCTATCTCTTGTAAGACAAATAATAGGGCCTTGGGCAATATGACATGATACAATATAATTTTGGGCTCCTTATTATAAAGCAGGACATCGGGAAGTTATTGGACAGCAAAAAATATTCAGTAGCTGAGAACATGACTAAGAAACTACTGATTGAACTTGATGTGGAGAGAGGGCAAGTGTCTGAGAAGTCTGTGAAAATGCTGCCTATCTCAGTAGCAGCTGAAATTTTTCTATTGAGGTTGTACAATAATAAGTAATAGCAAGCAGCTAAGGGAGATAGGAACTTTTCAATGGCCCTATTTTACGATTCATGTTCCAAGATAGGTACTTGTTGTCTAGTGTCTCTTAATACTGGCATCAGGATCCTTTGCAGAGCTCTCATGCATTGCTACCTTTTTAATAAACTGTACCACTTCAGTGGGAGAAGGGGAAAAATAAAGAGAAGAACAACTTGTGTGAAAAAAACAGTGAAATGTTTATTCATAATCAGGTAAAAATAGAAGATGTTTTGGAAACTCACGAAATTATATTTTTACCAGCATGCTATTACTTGAATTGTCCTCTGATAAGAAATAAATCATAAAGAATGAAATAAGTCCATCCATAGTGAAATAGATTATGCAGGTGGAACAGTGTCATTAAGAGAATGAGTGTAAAAGCTCTTATGCTAGGAACTTCTGGTGAGGTTGTGAATAATGGGTAAATTCTTGAATGACCAGATTAGAGCTGTATAAACTGTATCTAATTGCATGTATCAGTAATAGGTAAATATCAGCATAAATAAAGATTGCTTGTGAGGGCAATAGGATGAAAGATAACATAGCAGAAGCACGCCAAATATACTGTGGAGAATGTGAAATGAACACTCAAATTCATAACTGGAAATAATACAGGAACAGCACAGGATTCAAGGTGAAAGCTTTTTAATACCAGATCAGTAACTTTCTTTTATCAGTTTATTAGTTTCTGTGAAAGTATTTGTGTAGGTTACAAGCTCTATGTTAAAGAGGAGTAAAATATAAGTAAAAAACCTAGAAATGCTCATCAGATGTAGTTTTTCCAAGGAAACTTTATCTTGTTTTGAGAATTAAGTCAACCACTGGTTGAGAAGAATTAGGAGACATTCTTAAGAAGATATGTACATTTCTTATGGATTGGAGCTGGCCATTTTCAGAGTTGAGATCTCAGATTAGAACAGACCAATATCTCTTCTCTGTATGTTATTTTTTGTTTCTACAGCTTGTGGTGCATTCATGACTTCTCATGTCCTTGGGTCTTTACTTTCCCCACAGACATGTTAATGTACTCTCCCTATTTTGCATTTGCTCTGACTAAGAGTCTGAAGAGAGATAACAAACATTCTCAAAATCCCTTTCTTTTGCAGGTTTCTATTTTTCTCCATCCAGCATCACTGGCTGTCTGCCATGCCTGTGCCACGTTGCTGGTTCTGTGACTCAGATCTGTGATAAACTCACTGGCCAATGTAGTTGCCAAGATGCGTCCGTAACAGGACAGACATGTGAACGTTGCAAAGAACTTTATTTTGGATTTGACTCTGTCACAGGGAGGTGGGTGTTTCTTTTTTTACAGGTCACTTATAACCTCCTTGTTACATTTTTCTCATGGCTCAGTCAAGGGTTAGTAACAATGGAAAGATGTGTTCTAATTACGTTAATCCTTCTATGAGTTCATGTGTGCACTCTGATTTACATGTGCTACATTAAACAATCCCCTGGGCTCCCATGAGCTGAAGGAAATAGAAACTTTGCCATGGATGTAAGTAGAAACAGCATGAAAGGTGTATAAGGCTAAGTTGTAGCAATTTGTTAATGGTTTCCCTATGCTTTTTTTGCATCTTCAGCAAGGTGTATTGTTTCCTGAGGTGTTAAACATTAACTATTAAAATGCAGGTAATTTGCCATTCTTACAACTAGTGAATGCTATTGAAGATTTCAGGAAGATTTAGAGGGGGGCAGTGGGGAGGGAAAGGGAAAACTACAGATATCCCTGACTTCCCAAATTTCTTTTGGTAACACCACTACAAATATTCACTGCACCTTTACACTTAAAAACTTTTTTTCTGAAGCAGTGTATTGTTTTTTTACATTTTGTCATGTGCCACAGGGTAAATTGTATTTCTAATGTGGTCTGAGGTCTTTAGGTACATTGAAGTTATAGGTTTTCCCCTTATAATCCAGGGAATCCATATCTGTATAGTGCACTCTTATTTAAACTATTGCTCTATCTTTTTTTCCCAGAATCATCTTTCTTGCCTAGTCCTCACAGTCCCAATTTCCTTTTAAAATATCATCCAGAAAGATTACACAGCTCTTATGCTATTATCTTTTCATGCAGACTGATGGTGTTAAATTGTTTTATTTGGTATTTTTTGCTTTTTAAAAAACCCAACCCACATACCATAGGCAAAAGCAAAATCTGTACAATGTTCCCCTCCCTCTGCTCCCCTCTCCTAGCTAGTATGGGGTAGACATGCTTTTAGGCAGTGATTAGCAATGTCATCCTGCATATACTTGACATTATTCTGCAGATTTTTCACTTTAACTTTTATGTTACTGTCACTCATTAGGAGATTTTTTAGATTATTTTTTACTGTTTCGGGTCACAGAGGCATCTGCTAATAGCCATAAAGTAATCTGAAGGAATAAGGACTTCCTATTTTCACTTCCTGTCATTTCTAATGGTGAGAAATAAAGTCTGTGTAATAAAGTTCCCTTTGAAATATATTTTTCTTATTATTAATGGTACCTTTTTTTTAGTTACTTGGAATAGATTCTCCCCTCACCCCTCAGTTTTAGCACATTTGTGCTAAGCAATAGCTTTTCTGAGCTAGATACTGGCTTTTACATACCTGCATTTTAACCTGTCTTTTGAAATTCAAAATGTGGAAATATAAATTATCTAGATCCAGACCTTGTTTAAAGATAGAAAGTTTTAGAGTTCTGGAATTTGAATCTGAGTTGGCTTTAATGCCTTAATACTAGTTAATCCTCATGGCAGTATTGAAGACTACTCTGGTTGTACATTAACATGATTAATTTATTTTGCATTTTCTTGGCTCCTTTTTCATTGTTGTCTTCTTGGGCGATGTGCCTCTTCCTCAGGCAGAAACTTTCATCCACTGAAAATGATAATGCAGGTCTTTATTTGTTAATCTATTTTATTCAATTTCTTTTACTGTTAATATCTTCATAAAAAGAGTAATATGCTTTTTCTTTCTCCATAAAGTTGCCAGGTCATTTAAGCCATCCTTGCTCCAAGTGTCTTTTAAAGACAGAAAAGGATGTGAGCTATCTGTAGTGGCAAAGACATATCTGTCTTTGCACAGTAGCACAAAAGAAGCAGAAGCTGTGATACACAGAGATTGTGAGGCTTTAAAATTCTCCCACTCTGAATGTATATGTGAGCTGATTTATTTTGTGGTGTTTGCAAGATAAAACAGGAACTCCATATTCTTTAATGCATTTCAGGTTATGAAGCAGGCAGAATTTCTTGGCAATTAATGAATTACAAATACTGAGTGTTTGCAGCAGTCTGAGCAGATCTGTAATGGTTGTGAGCATCTGTACACATTTGAAATGCTTTACCTCTGTATTGTTTACTATAATGAACTAGTCAATGAACATCACAAATTGTTTATCTATTTATATATATATCTTGACAGATTACTGTTTATGAAATCCATTTAGCAAGTGAGGTTTTCCCATAAGGATGAAAAATGAAGATTTTAAACAGATTGCTGGAGAGGCTCTAACTGCACCTAGAGAGTCAATGTAATAAAGGTTTCTTTATATTAATATTACTAAAACCATTTATCCTCAGAAAATCAATATCACAATTCATCTTGGCATGGCATTTCTCTTTCCATGTTTTAAGTCTGTTTTCCTTGATTATATATAATTCTGTTTTAATAAAACTCAAATATGTTTGACTCAGAGTACCTTGAAAAAGTAGCATTTTGCAAGAATACTGCAAATATTTCTCACATGTTTAAAAGTTACTTATCTTTTAAAAGAATTGGATATTTTTTTTGAAAATTCTTAATTGACTGACTCCATAATACTGTCTGAAAAGCATGAACTATGCTTAACAACAAATCCAGTTCTAGTTTTTTGCAGTTTAAGAACATGATGCATGTGATTACATGGAAGTAATGTGTAATCACATGGAGCAGAATATGGTGAAATATCTGCTGCTATTTGCAGGATCAGGACCCTCATTCACTATAGGTGAAGGCAGGGAGCCTACACTTTTCCTAGAAGAAAAATGCAACAAGCAAAAAGGAACAGCCCCACCATGCCAGGCTGAGAACTATCACTGTGACTGTGTGGGTGTTGAGTTTGATTGTCATGTGTGAATGATAATCAAAACTAGAATAATCAGGAGACGCTTGTTCATAAGACGTGCAGTAATATACAGGAACAAGAGAAGCTTGTCATTGTTTATCTACCAAGAAACTTTTGTTAATATCTCCCCGCACTAAATAATCACCATGTAAAGAAATCTTATAATAATAATAAAATACTATCTTACTGAGCAAATAATTTTTTTGTAACTAAACTGGGTTTTTAGTTAAAATACTGTAAACAAAACCTCTATTTAAAAGGGGATTTGAATGAATTGTCTATAGATGAAAAAGACTTTTGAAAAAATTGCCCTTTTCTCTTGACTGTTAAAGAGAGCAAACTACAGTATAGTAGTTTCCAAGAGAGAATGTATTTTATTTATTCTCAAAAGGATATTAGTCCATAAAACAAATTTGCAGCTTATTTTGCAGCTTTAGCTTTTATCAGCCTTTTTAAGGGTGTTGAATGATTCCCCAGGAGATCACACAGCACGAGCTGCTGTGGAGTAAAGGAACTCTAATACTGAGAGCTCTGCGATAGGCAGAAAATGTATGTGAAGAGTTTCCTTAAGCTTGTTTAAAAATCTGTCACATTTAATGCCTGTTTCACTGATTATTGACCTGAATTTTAGTGTCCTAATGTGAAAACAGTTTCCACCTTCTCCTCTTCTCTCTCTTGCCTTAAAAAGCTGATACCTAAACCATAATTGAACTTGCTTTTTTTTCAGCTTTCATGAAGGTAGGAGATACAGACCAAGATGTGATGGTGGTGACTGGGAAGATGGCAAAGTAACTTGTGCAAGGACACCACCAAGTATTTCTTTGGATCTGGTGAAACTGGCCAAGGAAAGATCAGTCTAAGATAAATTGACTCTTGTTTAGTCTTAGGGTCAGCAGAATAGCATGACTGCCTTGGACTTCTGTGGTGTCTTCTTCTTTTTGCTTCTTCATCACCTTGGGACCTGGCATCTGGAGTAATTTAAAATTCCTTTGAGGCTGATGTTGCTTATGTCTGAGAATTGGAGTTTTCCTGCTCAGGACAAGGAGAGGGAAGTGCAGATGTCCCAGTACATTTTAGCTACAGTGTACCTTCCCACCTCTTTCCAAGACCATGGTTTTTCAGAGGTCTTTTAGTCTGCAGCAGTTAAAATATAGTGAAATTAGGATCTAAAATATGAAGTTTTATTTGCCATTGTTGACTTTGTTATGAGTAATAATGGCAGTCTGTATTGCAAGGGGTAGCATATTTGTATTTGTAGTCATTTGCTTTGCTTTATTTATGATGTGTTCGAACTCTCTGAATATTTGTGCAATCTGACATCAGTATCCATGCTATAAATGAGTGTCACTGGGAAAATAGTGTATCAGGTGAAGAGCAAGTTGATCACAAGAGGTTTCAAATGCAAAAGCCAGAGCATAAATTAATCCTGAAAGCATTCTCCTGCTGCCAGAGAGATTTTTAGAATTGTAGTGTGGCGTTTGTATGATACCAGTGCTTTTAAATTTTTTGTTCTTTTTAATTTAAAAATAATTTCCTTGTACATTTAATTAATTATTTGCTGCAGTTATTTCAAATTTTGTACAGGCTGCAAAGAAATTGTGCTTTCTGTTGTAATATTAGCATTTCTGCTGTTTTGTTTCCTGTCACTGTTTGAGTTTTTTTTCTCTCAGTTTTGGTCACCATACATTCTCCTTTATTCACAGCATGTTATTGTTTTCAACAATAAGTTGCCTTTGTGGGCAAGAAATTATTAATTGATTTATTTTTTCCAACTAATGACTAATATTCCCTGAGGTGGAAGGTTGCCTATTTTGTGCAGAAACCTCTTCAGCTGGTTACATTTGTATCACTGAACTCTGCAGCTCTCAAGAAAGGTTTTGTGGGTAAGAATGCAGGACTGAGTGCATGATGTGGCTATTACCAAACATTATTATCCAGTTTGTGTATGGATCAATATATATAAAGGCTCTTTAATTCTAAGCCATTTTTATATAAATTGGAATATTATTCTGGCAGCAAAATATTTATTTTTATAGTGGGCACCTTTTTTGTGACTTTTTTTAAATCAGACTAATAGATTTTCTGCTCTGTTTCAGACTACTGAACTGTTTATGATGTTTTAATTATGTTGCCCAAGAATCTTTTAAACAAAACCCTACTGTGCTTAACTGAAGTGTTGATGTGTGTTGATGACTTCCTTGATTTGTTTTTGTTTATAGATGTCAGCACTGTAATTGTCATCCTGCAGGAGCCATTAGTGGGACTTGTCATCTTGTTACTGGACAATGTGTTTGTAAACAATTTGTAACTGGCTTGAAATGTGACAACTGTGTTCCTGATGCCAGTAATTTGGATGTCCACAACCTCTTTGGCTGCAGTAAAAGTAAGTGGATGTTAGTTCTTTAAAGCATGTCTTTCAAATTGAAGTTTTAAATTGATTTAGTGAGCACTGAGTTAGATCAGCAATAATAAAGCAGGAGTTTATTCCCTCTCCACCCCCAAATTAGGGTCACTGAAATTTGGGTGATTTTTACTCTATCTTAGGATTGTTTTCTAGAGAGGTGTGTAGAATCCTTCGTGTCATACACACCTTAGGCTTGTAGTTTAACCCAGGGGAGAAGTGACAACCCATAGTTTCTTTGCACATTTTAATTTGTAGTGACCAATCCAGCGTTCACCTTTTAGTCACATGAATCCAACAGCATTTGTACAACTTACACCTTAGCCCCCTTTACTGCCACTGACAGGAGGCAGGACACCTGCCCTCAGAAGGTCTCAACAGAAGGTTTGTTGAAAACCTACTCTTGGTGATTAATTCCAGGTAGTCTCCTCAGTGCAATGTAGCTTTGCCTTTCTCCTCCTGGGACGCTTTTTCAGTCAGTTTGGGAAAGTATGTGATGTGATGTAAAAGAGCATCGTAAATTGGCATGTGAGGTGGGCCCACTGCTATATTGGGGGTCAGATCATGAATTGCAATGAAACAAATTGCAATGGAAAATCTGGATATGAAGATCATCAGCACACAGTCTCCAAACTGGCAGGGTTTTTAAAGACGAAAACGCAAAAGTATATGTCATAAGAAAATTGAGTACTTCAGTTGTCTTTAGGTCAATGTTTAGACATGGGTTTTGAGAACATCAAGATATGCAATGACATGTGGGAAAGAGCTCAGCTCACTCTGGAAAAGCTGTGTTACATTTTGGTGGCACACCTTACTGCTATACACAGTTGACAGCCCAGCCTTGGAAGTTCTGGAGGCAATGAATGAGGAACTTTGCAGATGCTAACTGGACATTTCTGTCAGCAGGTCTAATTAATGTAATGTCACAGTATGACCAGTGTGACCAGTTAGCTCAGGCAGCCATATGTAATGCAACAAAAGAGTCAGACATTCCACAGGCTATCTCTGGAATATGTTTCTGCATCTTCCTTCAATAAAATATTTCTTTGCGTGTTCTGCATGGATCTTTATATGATATTTATAACTGTGATATGTGAAAACCATAGATTTGCAAGCAGAGATGTAAATCCACAAAGTGTTTACAGGTGAGACAGCTCTCACTTTGATATCAGTTTATATTTCATTGTAAATCAAATTGTAAATTGTAAATTTCAAATAATATGCATCATAGAATGCACAGCAGTATAAATGAATCTCATAAAGAGACTGAGAAAAGCTAAAAAACTGTCTTTGGAAACAAATCAAAGTTTGAAAGAGTTTAAATAGTTTTGCTTTGTTTTTCCCCATACTCTTCTGTAGAAGGCACAGTATCTATTAATTGTTCAGGCAGCTGATTGGCTTGTTGTTTCTTTAAAAAATGTAAGATGTTTCAACTGAATGTATAATAATAATAATAATACACGGCACTTTTATGATGCTGTTAATCTTCAAAGGGCTTTACAAATATAAGCCAACTTACTTATTTGTTTTGGGATACACATTGGGTAAAGGTCAATAGCAATTCAGCTATAAAACTGATTAATAATAGTATGACATAGAGAAATAATATAATAGATTTTAGTTAGATAAAAGTACATCAGGCAGTATTCTAAATGACAAGCGGAGTCCTCTTCTGGACGTAGAGGATATAGCAATTGAAATCTTTTGGTTATTCATACCAAAATATATGAACTTGTTGCACACATATGGAGCTTTGCCTGGCTTGGCATTTGTGGTTATTTTCATTGCAGAACAGTGTTTTGTTGACACATTCATTACTGGTTACAAGCCTTTGCCAAGGGAAGCAAATGCAAATTGCTGTCACTGTCCAAAGAGTGTTCTTTAAAGAAAAGACCTTTTTCCTTAGCAATTTTTCTTCTTAGCAGTATTTTAAATGTTGCACAAAAATCTGCAATAAAGAACTTTGTTTACATATTTAAAATGCAAACCAGCAAACCTACGGAACCAGTATGCAATAGTGTGAGACTGCCAGTGGAGAATGAAGGTGATGCTGGTAAATTGCTGCGATTGCTCAGGTCTAAGTATATACTACATGGAGAGAAATTCTTTTAAATGCTAAAGGGATTTAGGAGTGCTTGTTTCCTCTGATTCTCAAACTTCATTCCTGTAGACACTTTAGCATATATTCATTTCCCAAGTCAGATGAACCCAAATGTTCTAGATTGGTGGCAAAACAACCTATGCTTTTAAAGGGCAGATGCTGATCATGTTCACTTCAATTCAGTGAATTCTAGAAATATTTTGTGCTATTTCTTGGCCGAGAGACTGCAGTAGAAGCAGAGCTTTTCATTATCTTACTCTAAACAAAGAGCTTCATCACACTTTCTAGATTAGTATTAAAAACCTGTATATAGTGTGGCCCACTGATTTTGACATAAGTCTCTACATCTATTGCTTGTGTGGCTTGAGGTCCTCATGACATTTTCTGTCTGCAACTCTGTTCTTTGCTTCTTGTCTCCTGTTAGGTTGGCTGAACAGATTATAGTAATTAACTTTAGGTGATACTAAGCAAATATCCACATAATGAAGGGGATGATAGTTTTTAAAAAGAGAATAAAAACCATGCTTCTAATCTTGATGTTCTCTTATAATGCTTAATGTAGAGGAGGAAGGTTGATAGGGTGGCTCTGAATCCAGCTGGTAACTTATCCCAAGTGCTGTTTTCTGTGCTGCCCTCGGCTATTCTCATTCCTTGAACAAAATGTTTTCCTCTAAATCCACACTCCCTTGGTGAAGAGATGGGGGAAATGGCACAGTCTGCCTTTGGCAGCAATTACCGTTTGCCAAAACTGATCTGTTATGTTCTGTGCTGATGTACGGTGTAAGGAGGGACAGAGAGTAGGGCTTTCCTCAGTGTAACTGGGTTACTGGAAGATTCATGATCTGACCTGAATAATAACATAAATATAGAAACATGGAATCATCTAGGTTGGAAAGGACCTTTGAGATAATTGAATCCCTCAATCAAAACATATGTTTATGTAAATGTGTGTATATATGTATATAAAGTTTAATTTCTGAGTATTAGCTATTATCTTAGGAAGGACCATGATCACACATTTGGATTACAAAAGAAACATAAGAGAGATTTTGAATGCTCTTTCTTAAAATGTGCACTTGGCTTTTGAACTCCAAGTTTGTTTTTCTCTTTATTGATACTAGTGCAATTAAGTAGCATGTTTTTCAGTTAATGTAGGTGGTACCAGAGTTGTATTTTGGCAAATATGCATGTCAAGCTGGTTTTTTAAAATGTTAGATACCTTACTCTCATGGGTTTCAATTTCACTGGAAACTAATGGAAGTGAATTGCCTAAATATACTTCAAAATTTTGCCCTTTATGTTTTTGTGATTTTATTATATTAAGTAAGCTTATTTTGACACTTTGGTAAAATCTGGACTTAGTTGGACTTTCCGTTTGTGCTTTACTAGAGGAAGTTATGCCTGATCTATGCTAAAATGGAATGAATCCTCTGAAAAATAAATTCTAATTGTACTAGAAACTTCAATAAAGTGACCATAAAAGTAGGTTCTCATTTTTAAAGGTCTTGAAATGAATTTAAAAAAAACCCAAACCACCTGTTTGGAAAACACTTGCTTTATTTTGAGATGGAAAGGGTGATTAAGTTTATTTATCATTTGTTTAAATATATACACTTTTTTCATGGATAAAAAGCTTTTTTGGAGACCATTTAGGTTTAGTCTATTAGTGTCTTACCCTGATGACTGTGCATTTACTCAAAAGGTTTTTGGGGCGAAGAATGCTTAGCAGTTTCTTTGCATTTTTCTTTAAATTTGTGTGAGTATTGCTTACCTTAATCATTACTCCCTCGGTTTTTGTGTATGTTTTAGCTCCCTTCCAGCAACCTCCTCCTACAGGAGAAGTTCTCAATTCTTCTGTTATTAATCTTTCATGGAGTTCCCCTGACTCTCCAAATTCTAACAGGCTTATTTACCAGCTGTATAGGGATGAGGAAGAAATTTATACAACTGAAGACTACCATCCTTATGGTAAGTAAGGTGACAGCAAAGATTTTGTATTTGTGTATGTGTGTACATCTGTATCTATGTGTGGTGTTTCTTAGCTATTTCTCAGTCCTTTCATTATCATTCTCTGTGGTTTTGAATACATTATCCTGTTTCCCTTTAATGAGTTACTGTTCTGTGTTATTAATTTTGCTTGAGAGGAATGAATACCCTAGTCCAAAATCTGGCAAATGAAATCACCCAAAATGGCTGATAATTATTTTACATTTTGATCTGAAAATCTTTAAAATTGACTTACTGAAAGTATTTATTGAAAATATACACAGATATCAAAACCTAGGAGTCAAAGTCACAGATAAAGAATTAGGGTGAACAGAAAAGACCATTCTTTTTTCATCTTCCTGGCTTTAATCTGTGAACAGATAGGAAAGCTTTTTGTAGCCTCTAACTTTTAGCACCTTCTGTTAAGCTATCAGTGTAGCTCCTGATTTGTCTTGAGCAGCACCACTTCTCTCATGTTGAGGCTTGCCAAGGGATCCTCAAAAGGCAGTCCTAAAGGATTCGACACTCTGTCCAAGCTGGAAAGGCCATTTTGTGCTAAAATTGATCCACTTATCAAAGAAAAGGAGGTAGATTTGGGTACTGTTTGTATGTATACATGGCCCACAAGTGTTTTGTTGTTGGTTTTTTTTTTGGTTTTTTTTTTTTAAGAGAATGGGTGTGGTTTAATGCCACTAATGTTTGACCTCTGTTCTACGAGCTCCTTCACTTTGTTGCAGTTTCTTATCAATGCAGCATTAATGTTTTGCAGAAGTTGAGTCTCTATAATTGCTGGTGTGTACCCTAGAGAGAAGGAAACAAAAAAGCTATTTTTCAATGCTAGCCCAGATCCTTTGGAATGCACCTCGCATTTCTGTTTTGGTTTATGCTGCAGTGTTACAGTTTGTTACTATGTGGATTATGTTGTGAATTTGGGCACTCTGCAGTACATACTATGAGGAAAGGTATGTGACCCCATGTAAGCATGGGATTAAGTAATTGAGAGAAAGAAACATTAAAAAATTTGAAGAACTAATGAATAATATTCTTAGTCCTTAATTTGGTTTAAAAGCCTAACTTTAGTAAAAAATATAAACTAGATTTCAAAAGAAAAGCTATGGTATTTCATTGTTATAAATTTATTTAGTAATTTACATGAAACAGTGCATTGTTGAGGATGTTATTTCATTATTCTACCTACATACTTTGTAGGAAGCAAAAAAAATTCTGGCTGTATTTAACGGGATAATGAGACATTAACATATTTCTATTTAACAAAACATTATCTTCTTAAAAACATAGATTTGGTCTCAAAAGATATTTTTGACATTTCCTGGAAATCCCCCTAATTATGTGATATGAAATCATCTGCTGGTGTTCGGATATCAAAAATACATTGTTAATGCTGACAGAAATTTTCTTAATGTTATTTTTTTCTTGGTGTAGTTTGGAATTTGTAATACTTACGAGCTGAGAGTACAACTGGATTAACATTATCTTATGGCTAAATGAGAGTTTTATAGAACCATTAAACTTCCCAAGGAAAATTAAGAATAATCAGCATGGTGACCTGGGTGATAGTATTGCAGAATGCCCAATTAAAACAGCATTTTCTTAACTGCTCTGGAAAACCTCAGCCTCAGGTTTCCCAGAGCAGTCTTTGTCTTGAGGATAAAACTAACCGCTTGCTCTAAAATGTGAAAAAAAACTCCAAAGTTACTAACAATTCTAACTCCAAATTGAATTTTTTTCGAATTACTTATAAATGTAACTAAATACGAAATCATAAACTCATTAAGGATGGAAAAGACCTCCAAGATAATTGAGTCAAATGATTAACTCAGCACTGCCATGTCACCTCTAAGTGATGTCCCCAAGTGCTACATCTTTTTTTAATACTTCCAGACGTCTGGAGTATACCACACTGCCAGACAGCTCATTCCAAAGCCTGACCACCCTTCCCATGAAGAAATTTTTCCTAATATCTAATGTCCTAATGCCAAGTACCCAACCTCTTCTAGCTCAATTTGAGGTCATTTCGTCTCATCCTGTTACTTGAGAGAAGAGCCTGACCCTCAGGCTACAACCTCCTTCCAGGAAGTTGTAGAGAGTGATAAGATCTCTCCTGAGCTTCCTTTTCTCTAGTTTCCTCAGCAGCCCCTCATAGGACTTATGCTCCAGACTCTTCACCAGCTCTGTTGACCTCCACTGGACATGCTCCAGCCCCTCAATGTCTTTCTTGTAGTGAGGGCCCAGAACTGAACACAGGATTTGAGGTGATGGCTCACCAGTGCCAAGTGCAGGGGGAGATCCTGCTGCATCTTCTACCTGCTCACTACTAACGCACAAGGAGGGCTCAGCAGCCACAGTTCAGCTGGCAGAGTTGTTCCCTGGCCCTGCCTGAAGTATCATAGTTTGCAAGGTGACACAATGTGGTCCCGTTATTGCTGTACACCAGTGATAATGTTTTGATTGCTAGAAGGAGTTTGAAGTGCTGTGTGCAATTACTGGGCTGGCTCTGCTGCTTTTGTGCTACAATGTCAAAGGTTGAATGTCTAGCAATACTCAGAATTTTGTGGTCCTCTTCTTTAAGTTGCATTCAGGGCTGGCTTGCCAGTGTGGATATACAGAGAACATAGAAATAGCTTCATCCACTTCATTTGCTTTGCAGAAGTTTGAGTATCTGTGCTCTGACACATAATGTATTACTCATTGTTAACTGTTTCTTAAGACAAAAGAATGTATGGTGTTATGATTGCACATAAACTCATACTGTGCTGTGATGACTAAGGTGTGTAACTGCTTCTGGGATATACACAGGAGCTATTAATGGCCATTGTTACTAAAAAGATGCTAAAAAACTACTAACTAAGAATAATGGAAAATATGGGTGAGGAAGGGAAATATAAATTTTGTATATAACTTTTTAATAATTATTTGCAGTTTTGTTTCACTTCTTATCTAAGACCAAATGCTTTTCAAATGGAGTATTAAACATTGTTGTAGAATGAGGAAGCGAAAGCACACCAAGTAGAAATATTTGGTCTTATGCCATCAAAATAATCAAAAACAGAGGTCTGAAAGTTTGCACAATGGTTTGGGTTTTTTTTTTCTAAATTATATTCACCAATATTGATGCTGATTTACATTTGAAATAATTATTTTCAAGAAAAAGAGGAATGAGAAGATAATTGTATTATTATTCTTCATGATTAAAGCAGGAACTAGAAGTTCAGTGTAAAAATAATTTCTCTAATGATGCTAATGTGGTGTGGAAGGTAATAAAGGAGAAAAGGGGACGTCTTTTTCCTGTGCTAAAAAAACTTGAGGAGTTGCAATGTTTATAATCTCAAGAAGAGCATGTGAACAAGCATAAATATGTCTTGGATTAGAGCTGGACAGACTGACACAGTTTTCTTCTCCCCTGTTTGTTTCAGGTGTTCAGACCTTCACTGATACCATGTTAGCTCCGTATACCTTCTACTCCTATTATATCCAAGCCAGCAACGTTCATGGTTTTACAAGAAGTGACTCAGTGACATACAGGACAAAATCTGGGACACCTATAGGAAGCTTGGATTTAAATCCTGTTTTTCCTGTTAGTCACCACTCTGTTTTACTTTACTGGACAAGCGTCTCCAATGACTCTGGGCCCATAGAGAAATACATTTTGACTTGTAGTAGATTGGCTGATCTGCAGCCTTGTGGTCAGTATGAAGGCTTAAAGACTTCAGCAATTATTTGGAGTCTCATTCCATTTACAAAGTATGTTTTTTCTGTGCAAGCTTGTACTAGTGGAGGCTGCTTAAAGAGCCAGCCAGTAACCGTAGTTACTGCACAGGCACCTCCAGAAGGGCTACACCCACCGACTGTAGAAACCATCAGCTCTACAGAACTGGCTGTGGAATGGTCACCACCTGAGAAACCAAATGGTAGGATATTGTGTTTACTTTTGTCAATCAAAGTCTTTGCAAGGGAAAAGCAGCATTTCCTCAAATCTTGTTAGAATATCCTTGTCCATGCACCATACACTGATAAATGAAGTAAGGCATTTTCCTAATTTGCCTATTTGCCATTAAGTGTATCCTTGGAGTCTGTGTTTTATTCTTCTTTATTTCCAGAAATCCACTGACTGTTGAGTCCAGGATTTAGCACTCAGTGGCATCTGCTGCAGGAAAAATCACATTTATAATCAAACATTTACAGTAAAATTAATTTTTTTCCTAATTTGCCAGATTGCTTAGTTCAGACAGATGTAGTAGTATTGCCTGCAAAAAATAAATAAGCTGGTAACAGTTATGGAAAAAAATCTAAGAATTAACAGAGAAGTCTGTTTTTGAAACCATCCGTCATGTGCAGTAGCCAATTCTATTACCAGTATAACTTTGTTAGGGATTAAGTGATTGCCAAGAGTTGCTGGTCTAACTTGTGTAATAATATTTTAGGTTTTTGAAACTGAGAACACAGCTGTTGTAGGATACTTCTGTGATACCACAGGTTTTATTGATAAAACTGTCTCTTAATATGTGAGCAATAGAGTTTTGTGAACTTGCACTAATGCGCACAAGTATTTGTGCATGTGAAAACAAACATTTTTATTTGTTCACAGATTGAACAGCTGTCTTTGAGGAGCTCAGCTTACACTTTGAGCATCTCATTTTCCAGCTATCTCCAGATTGGACAGGAAGAATGCACACAAGAATAGCTATGTATTTAGAGGGGCAGTTTCTACAATGCAAGTTTCTACAATGCATGATATTTGCTGTTGGCCTCTCAACGTGTGTCATACACTCTTCATAGTCCATAGCCATGACATGCATCTAATGGCCAGCAAAAGTAGATTTAAGTAATATTCTCATTTGCCTTGGTGTCTGATAAGATTTCCTGGTCTCTCCAAAGACAAAGAGAAAAGCTGTTTCTCCCAAGAAACCTCTCTAGTTTAGTGCATTAATACAGACCCAAATAGATCAATTTTATTGCGATTATCTCCTGGCTTTGCAAGAAATCTCTGGTCATATTTCTGATGATCTTATAGTTAAATTACTTTCAGGATCCGACCTAAATCGTGTATTGCTTCATACCACGACACTGATTTTTTTTTACCTCAGAGTGGTGAGACCTTCCTGCATATATAGTAAGTTTGCATTGTCACAAAACTGATGTACATGTAACTCCTAACCAGTAATATGTTTTAAAATGTTGGCATTAAAATGTCACTCTAAAGTTCTCTTTTCTTTATCTTAAAAAAAGCAACAAAGTTGGTATTTTAGTGGAACTCCAGATATCTTTTAAATTCACTAATTTTTCTGGCCTTTTTCTCTAGGTATAATTATAAGATATGAACTTTACATGAGGAAGAAATTAAAATCAACTGGGAACTTTCTTCCTCCTGAAATTCGTATTTTCCAAAGCAGTGGGTGGCTCAGTCCTCAACCAGTTGTGGAATCTCAGAATGAAAATGCCTTGGCTCCACCGCAGACCAGTACCACAGTTGTTGATCTGGAACCATTCACAGAGTATGAATTTTATGTGCTAGCAGTAAACATGGCAGGTAGCATATCTTCAGATTGGAAATCAGGACGAACAGGAGAGGCTGGTAAGCACTGGCTTGAAATTATTTGATAGAAATGAAAGGAAAATGCAGATTAGCATGTATTCTTAATTTTCAATAAAAGTGTCTAGTGGTGGTTAAGTAGGGATAAATTCCCATTTTTAACTAATTAATGATAGGTCAGATTATCTCAGAATTGACCATGAAAAGCAAAAGCATTTTCTTCACCATAATATCATGTTGTTGAGGAAAATAATCCGTGTCAATTAACCATACATTTAAACTACAAGATTGCAAAATATACCAAGCAGTGTTTTAATTAAGACCTTGAGAGGGTTGCCTTTTTAGGAGTATAGTGCTTGCAACTTCTGCTGAGACCCCCCATTAGTGAGAGATGCCTCTATCCAAATTAAGGTTCAAATGAGGACATATGCCAAAGTCAATAACATGGATTTTATTTAACAATAAATGTGAGGCTTAGAGATAGAAAGAAAGAGAAGAGAAAGGGAGGGGAGAGAGTGATCAACAGAAGATAATTACCACCCATGGATCCAGCAGTGTCCTGTTGGTCCTTCTTCACTCTGGTCTTCTCAGTCTTGATTCTGAGGTCATTCAAAATGTTTCACTATTTATACATTTTAGCCAATGAAAGAGTCAATGTTCATTGGCTATGCAGTTCTCTTATTCTGTTGGTTGAACGATTCCCTTGCTTCTAATGCTAATTAGTCCACATGCTCAGTCTTTCTCTCTTTTTGAGTCTGTGGGTGTTTTGGGTTGATGGGCTGTGAGTTGGTGTTCATGATCTCCCCTGATGGAATTACTTTTTACCCAGTCAGAGCTGATTTCAGCACAATTGCCAAGTTGGCTTTTGTTATGGCCCATAAATCTTGCACTGTCTGCTAACAGTGATATATTTTTCTTTCCAAGGTTTTTCAACCTCCAACTGAGTCTGAGATAACATCTGGGCAATAGTACCATCTTTATCTTATCTCAAGTTCTTGCTATGGTGGCTTATATTACAGTCCAGGTTCCAGGTATCCAGAGAGGCATATTCAGGGGAGTTTCAGTGGTTCTTGGTGTTTGCACCAAGACCGTCCCATGACTTGGGATGATCTTTCTTTGACTGGTGATGTATGTGTGAGGCATTGCTTCTTCACATTTTGCTGTAGAGGGAATTTTTGTCTGGGTGCATTAAACCAGAATGAGCAAAACAGATCTCGCATGCACCAGGCCTGAAGTTATCCTGTCACTTCCTTCTGTGCTTATCTCATGGCAAAGTCTTTCGTGTTTGAGACAGCCAACTGTGCTCTTTAACTCCTTACAGCTCTTCATGTGCTTTTATAGAGGCCAAGTGTCATTATATGGCCCCTTTTTATCAAAGTGTAAGCAGTTCACAACCTCTTGTATTATGACCCTTCTCTTCAGATTTTCAAAAGGACTTTGCCACTTGACATATTATTTGAAATATCAGCAATTTATTTCAGTGCTTTCAGTAGAAATCTATGGTTTTCAGACTGATTGAGCCCATGGTTAACAATTAAACATCTCTTAAGTTACTTATGCTTCTGTTTGGTGTTAGCTTGAAAATGGTGTCTTCAGTCATTTACTCCAGTAAAACAGCAGGCTAAACTAATTCCTCCTTCAAAATGAGCCCTTTTGCTTGTCTGTTACTAAATACTATACGTTATAAAAGTGTTAAATTGTATTTGGGAAGAGGTCCATTAGTGCAGTTGTTTGTACGTAGCAGAAGTGCTGTGAGTTGGTATCCTATTATTACAGAGGAATCAGGTGGGGATTTAACTGCAGTGCAAACAATCCTTTAACAGATTTACTATGGAAGACAGGGGAACTGTTTTGTAAGAAGTGAGAGACATGTTAATTTCAAACTGGCCTAGCAAACAGAATTGCTTTTAAGATGCTAAAGTATTGAACACTTTTTGCTTTTATCAGTTTTTTCCCATGTTGCATGAAGTTTTTCTTCAAGGCCTTTTCATTTGTATGTACTTTCCTACCTGCTACAGGGGATAGGACTGTAGTGCTGATTAGTATTTCTTTGAAGACACAGGCAGAGTTTGAATCTGCATTCACAGCCAGAGAAGAAAACAGGAGAAGGATGAGTGAAGTACTTAACAAAAGTAAGGTGAAAATTCCAGCTAGACTTGAAAATAAGGTTAGAAAGGGGAAATAAATGATTGTCTGAAATAGTGTTTTACAAGTACAATGAGGAAGCTTGCATTATACATATTGCTCATTTATTTTATGCATATTATTAATTTAACTTTATTTCAGCTCCAGCGTTCATGCCCTCTCCATCAGTATTCCCTCTTTCACCACATTCCCTTAATGTGTCATGGGAAAAACCTGAAGATAATGTATCAAGAGGAGAAGTGATGGGGTATAGCATCAGTTTGATGACTGAACAAAGGTCCTTGCCACCATTTTCTCAGGTATTATTGTTAGTTACGTTAAGTTTTTCCTAACTGGTAATAATAAAACTGATAAAACCTGATGTCCTCTGAAGTATTGTGATGATTTTTTTCCCTGGTTTGTTGTATGTTCTCTGATCTAACTTTTCCACCTACAGGTGTGATTTAATGTTATATACTACTTCTGCATTTTAAGTTGTCTTTCTGATCTGACTTGCTTTCAGCAGCAGATGAGATTCAAAATTAGGAGAGATGAGGTTGTGCAACAAAATTTAAATTACCTTGGTATTTGTATATATTGGTTCTATATTGTTGCTGTACTTGCTAATATGCTTACAGTCATACTGTGTTGTAAGTATTTACATTTTCCTTAAGAAAGTGCTTGTCTGGATGAGCTTTTGAAGTGGGGAAACCTAAAATACTGGAAAGAAACAGATTTAAAAAGTCAAAATATGTGACTTTAAAATATTGTTGTAATATTTGAGTGACTGGGTTTTGGAAAACAAATATCATGGCATTAGTAGTAAGCTCACATCTTAGGAACGAGCAGAAACATGATACATAATCAGAATGTAGTGAATCTGGTGCTCTCATATTTCTCATTCAGAGCTGATTTTGTCTTTTGGTATTACCACAGATGGGCCTCAGTTTATTTGCTTATCAAATGGGGATACTACTGTTCTTGGGGCTGTGGTAATAATACATAAATGCCAATTGCTTCTGGTCACTGGCTTGCAAGATTCTGCATGCAAAAAAACATCCGATAACAAAGGTATCTAAAGTGCTAGTCTATTCACTCCCCCACTGATAGCTTATACTGATAGTAAAGTAAAGCAGATGCAAGTGTTTGTAGGTATTTGTTATTCCCCTCCCTCCTAATGCCTGCTAATCATGTCACTCCTTCAATGGTGGTCAGATTTCACAACTTAATAGTGTCATTTTTGTCATCTCAATTGTAGCTGCACTGCTTGTACTGATAACTGCACCACCACACAGTTTTATTAGGCAATAACTTTGTTTCCTCATTTATCCACTCAGGAACTGGCTTATTACCTCATAAAACAGTGTGATGGGAAGTATTATCACCTAAATCCCAGCTTGTTCAGACTCTCCAAAATAATCCTCTCCCTCAGTTGGTCTGTTCAGGCTTTCTCACATCTGAGTGAAAGAATCTGCAAGTTCAGAGACAAGTTTCTTGCTAGTGATCATGTCATCAAATGACAGGAATGAAAATATTATTAACCAACTGTTGTCTTCCAATCTGTTTGCTTTGCAGGTTTTGCATATAGCCGAGGCTCACGAGCTCTCCTACGTAGCAACGGGATTAAAACCTTACAGGACATACAACTTTACTGTTACTCTCTGCAATCAAATTGGTTGTGTAACCAGTGAGCCAGGCGTGGGGCAAACCTTGGCAGCTGGTAAGAAAACAATCTGTAGCAAAGTGCAAAGCTGACACATGGTTTACTAATGAATACCATGATGATGGTCCTGGTTTGATGCACAGTGGCAGGGGTAGGTGTTCTATTAATACAAAGTGACTTGCTTAATTATTATTTGTTTGTTTTGACAGATTAAACCCAAAATGTTTTCAGTGGAGGTTTAAAATACTCTGCTATGGCAGTAGGATTTGTGTACTGCTCTCTCAGTTGCAAGTTATGATGTGTTTGTTTAAACATGAAGGTACATAAATGTGGCTGCATCCATTCATTCATTCATGATGCTAAGTTGTTAATTTGTCTTTGGGGGTTTTCAGTGTATGTATGCACAATAAGAAATGTAAAATGCTCCAGCTGTGCCAATGCCTTGCTTAACACATGCAGGAGGAGTTGCATGGCTTTAAGAGTAACACAAGTACATAGTGTATTTGTGTGTCTAAATCAGAAGCCATATACATGGTTTGGATCTGCTTTTTTGAAAATGTTTGTTTATTTAGCCCCCAGGATTTGAGATTTTGCTTTGTAGATATGTGTTTGCATATCTATGGGAACTGTGCTAAAGAAACTGCATATATGTTCCTGTGCACCTTAATACACTTTCAGTCTTCAAGTTAATTTCTGTAGCATTGTCATGGATTTCAAAGGCACTGTCTACAAATTTAGGGGAAAATGCACATCAGTCTAGAACAGAGATGAAGAAAGCCTGTATTTATTACGTTGAAGAAAGGACTGGCATAGAGCATAGACTCACTTTTTGGACATTGAGGGTTCAAGAGGGTTTTAAGTGAGAAATTACTAGGAATATCAGCTTTACAAGTCTCTTTATTCACGGAATGAGGTAGTCGGTATGGTTCTTTAATACTATAAATACAAGCTCAAGCCTATGCTATGTAACATACTGTGGTCATCTGAAGAGAGCTGACCACTTAACATTGTGGTTTCCTTTTGTATATGCATTTAAAACATGTTAATTAATTTCACAGTATTAGCTAAAATGCTTAACTAAAAATGTAAACCAATTAGAACTAAAAACATTAAGCAATTAGTGGTGTCATGGATGTTGTGATGATGATCTTTACAATTACCTCTCTTATGTAATTTCATCTTCACGTAGGAAAACATCTGAAATTTTCTGCTGAAATGAAATTTAAGGTGTTGGGATATTGCCTCTAGTCTGTCCTCAGTTTATATTTGTTTCATTGCCTTTACATTTGTTTTCAAGTGAAAGGCTGGCCATATACAGAGCCTCCTACTTGTATGACTTTATCCCTTTCCACACAGCCATGAGGAATGATGTTCCAGTCTGTGCTGATAACCATGGAAACAAATATTGCCTAAACAGCACACCTTATTACTACAAATAATCCAACTTTGCATTTATACATTTATTAAAAGATTCAGGAACAATAGCTTAGTTATGCTTGACAGCTTGTTTATGACCATCTCCTCCCTGGTTGTGTTAATACTCAGAGACCTATCACATTAGAGAAGACAGGAGAATACAAAATAGAATAGCAGGCATGTCCCCATTTATTAGCTGTTTTGCAGTGAAGCCTTTTCCTAGTTACTGTTGTAAGCCTTGAAAGAAAAGAATCAGTGCTATATTGTGTTCCTTTTATGTTTTAAAGCATTTTATTGCAATGTCTTAAATTCTGGCAAACTGAAAAATATACGTTTTGCATGCAGTTTTGTCTTCTACAAGTCATATTTTTTGTGTGTGGTTTTCTTTGTTTGTGTGAGGTTTGGTTTTTATTTTTTTTCTTTGTGTGTGTGCATGTTTCATTCTGTGAGGTTCTGTAAAAGTGTACTTCCAAAGACAGTTTAAAAGAAGCAGTACTTATGTGATGACAATCAAAGGGAGTTAAAACTTGAAACAATCCCCAGCATTTGTAAAAATAGATATTCAAGTCTTAGTCCATTTCTATCCTTTCTTTTTATTTTTTGTCACTAGAAAGTGCAAAATGAAATTAAAATCGTCTTTCTAGGACTGTTGGAGAGTTCTTTTTTGTGGAGGAATGTCTCCCTGGCAAAGAGACAGCTTTCCTGGCTGGATGCCAGTCCCCTTCCATGCCCTGGCAAAGGCAGTTTTTGGAGGAAGTCTTGACTGAAATGTGTTCCAGCATGATGGTCCCCTTGCATCGTAACACAATCCAGGAGCTTTGAGTTGTTTCAAGTTGGGCTAGAGGTTATACTAAATTAGACTAATTCTGATCCTCAGCAGGATGAGGAGAATGATAATGGAAAACCATGTCCACTCCCCTTCTATATATGGAGTATACAGGTTTATCAGATGGACCATTTCAATCAATGGGTATCTTGATGACTGTGATTTAGGCATGTCCAACAGATGTGTATTAGCAAGGGACTTCTTTTTGAAATTGCCAGCGACTTTTGAAATTTGCCACTAGAAGTCTCAAATAATTTTTAAGCTTTGTTAAGATCCATTAAGGTAGTTTGAAGCCTAGTTATAAAAAAAGATACTCTTTAAAACCTAATATTTTTCTCTGAAAACTTGTGGGGTTTTTTGTTTTGTTTTTGATTTTTTCTTAATACATTGTAAAACAGAAAATGGAAACAAAGGCAGAAACAAGGGCACAAAATCACTAGAAACAAAATTGTTGAGGAAGAAAAGTAAGGGATTTTGAGATAAGGGATTTTGAAAAGACAAAGAAAAGAGACTTATTTCATGCAGGAGCAGAATTTAAAGATAGCACCCAAGGGGGCAAAAGCATCAGGAAGGGTCTGCTGATTTTTCAGTAAGAATTCTCTTGGACTATGACTGGTTAAAATCCAGAAGCAAACTTAATGAGTGGATTCATTCTAACTTGCTTCAATATAGGCATCTGTACTGGGAATATCTCATGTGTAGATTTGCAGGAGTAGAGTGAAAGAAAACTCAAATTGGCCATATGTCCTTGTGTCTGTCAGACTGGCAGAATCACTCCTCCTCACCAATACATACACCCACGATGTTTGTAAATGGTAATTAGAAGACAAATCAGAAGAATGGGAGGAGAGACTGTGAGAAACAAAATAAGATTGCTAAGAATGGAGCTGTTTTATAAAAAGACAGTGTTACAAATGCATATGAAGCCAGAAGGGTGAGCTAAATAAAAGAACAGTTATGCCTGATGCTCAAGAATAGTGAAAAGTATTGGAAGATCAATGTTAGAGTAAATGCAGTATTGGGGTGAAAGATCACAGCAAGCATAGGAAGGTAATAGGAGAGAATTACCCATCCCTGTTACTCAAAGAGGTGACTGGACAGAAAGAGAACCTCAATTTGGTCTGCTCAGATGCAAATACATACGTAGCCAACTTTTAAATATGCAACTAATTAAGAAGTGCTTCATACTTTTTAGTGGATCTACATGTATGTGACTGAGAGCAGTAATTACACATTTTCCATCTCAATACATAGAGCAAAATCTTACTTTATTCTTCTCTCTGGCTTCTTCCGTGTTCAAATTCCTATTTAATTTTGATAATGGCATTCAGCCTTTTGTTTTTACTAGGTCTTAGGCATTTTTTTTTTTTAAATTTCTAAAGCACTTTTTGTTGTGTGGTTTTCTCTCATTAGGATTCTGAACTGGTACCTGTAGAACTTTACTGGCTGGTACCAGTGAGAGACCTGGTCCTTTGAAAGTTTCTTTTTCTGACCATGTGTCTGCATGAAATTATGAATTACCAATATAAAACATGTATGTTTTCAAAAATTTTCAGTGAGGCAGAGAAATGCCATTTTATTCCCATCATTTTCTGTCATTTCAGCAGGATGAAATTAGCCATGTGAATGCTTGGACCAGTACAATTGCTTACGCTACTGATCTCAAATCCTATAGTCAGAGGTTGCCTTAAACAATCTATACAGCTATGTTTCATTAGCTGCTGTGTGACTAAGCTTATTTCTTGTAATTAAGTTCGCCTTTCCTTTGCCCTTAATTTTTTTAAAAATTTGTTTAAAAAGCACTTTTTAAGATGTAGCAAAGTATTTGCCTCGTGATTGCTGCCATTTACCCCAGCACATTGTATTCCTGATCTTTTGCTTTTGAAGACAATTACAGGGTTCAGAAGCTAATTTCTAGGAGATATTCTTCCAGCACCAGCTGCATCTGGCTTCTTGGCAGACCTCTCAACCAGTTGTATTTGGGGCTTTGGAGTTGCCTATGGGTTTGCCGGGGTAATTCTGGGCTGTCTTATGCTCCTTGTTGTTTTCTTTTTGATTACCCTTTTAATCTGAGTAATTTGTCTATTTTTTCCCATTTTTTTTCCATTCATGAATAAGGTCCGGTGCAGACCCTTTTCAAAAGCCTCATTTGTTTATGTCTGTCATAGATGGCTTTTCTACAAAAGGCTATGCCTCAATTTTAAAATCACCAATACCCATTAAACAGGTAATAAGAAATGTATAGTTTCCTTTGTTACAGAAGAGGAATACAAGGGCCATTTTCTGCTGGCCTGGAAACACAGATTGTTTTGCATGCATGTACATAATTCTCTTCATTGTGAATAGGACCCAAAGTGATTAAACAAGCACTCTTAATATGTTAATTTATAATTTTAATTACAACAATCTTGTATATATAGTCATTAGTGAATACTAATATAAATATTTTTCTACCTTTTTATTCATAATGCATAAACCAATCATCCAGTTACTTCTCGGCAGTTGCCTGTTTCCGTTTCATAATACAATCTTTGTTCTTAGTTATGAATGCATTTTGTTCGTTCCTGTCTTGAATAATCCCTCATTAAGCTAGTCACTTTCTGCTCCATGCTAAAAAGGAAAAATTATCATGCAAATGTGGCATGCCATATTAAAAAGCACATTACCAAACACTTTTGTTGCTGTCCTTCAATTAGTTTCCCTTCTTTGAATTTAATTTCATTTGTTGTTAAACTACTGACTTGATGTATGGACTCATGAATTTGAGGCTGCTGCCAAGAATGTAGCAGGAAAAAAAATCAAAGCCTCTTCAGAAAGCTACAGAGGCAAAGCTGAAATGAATTTGCTTCACCTTTGACAAGAACACTTGAGCAGCACTGGAATCCTCTGATGATTCAGCTTGGCTAATTATCCAATTATTTATTCCAAGAATAAAGACGCTGTTTTACAATTAGAAAAGTGTAAAGTAATCTGAGAAATTTCATAATGACAGATGACTTAAGTAACTTCTGAGATAAATAGAATCTGCTCAAACTTGTCTTGCCAAGTGTTCAAGCCATAGTTAAACTGCTCTTTGAGTTTCAGGGAGTCAGTAGGGAATTAAAAGTTATTTGTTTCTTCTCCCCTACTAACCACATATTATGTCAGAAAATAGCTCAAAACAACTCAGTTAGTTCCTTTTTCCTCTCTGTCAAATTTGCAACATTTTTAAGCTATGTTTAAGTTGTATTCCTCTTGATTAAAAGCTTTTGGTTCAAAGCAATACTTTTTAATTGCCTAATAATATAAGTCAGTTCTTAGGAAAGAACCGTGCATTTAGGAGTTCATTTGCAATATAACTGAAAAATTCATTGCATGGCAGTAAAACAATTTACTGTTAATTACAAGGAGAAGAATTTGCTGTACCATGCTCACAGATTGCCATGAATCATGCAGCACTCCTAGAGATTTATAACAGATGTGTAAGTGGGATGAATTAGCAGGGTTTAATAACAGAGACACAAATCATGCAGACTTCAAGGAGCTTTAATTGATATACTAGAATGTGACGGGCATGAATCACTCAGCCATTCAACAGCACTGTAACATATGGTCAGCTCAATATGCTGCATCTTAAATCGGTTGGTGAGTCGTTGGTTGTCCCATATGGTGGAAGCAATATATTTTTCATGATTTTTAAAAAATACAGTGGGTTACATCTATTTTAAAAGAAATATGATTGCAACGTATCCATGTTACTAAATTTTCTTTTGATGTCCATTGTGGGTGGTTTTATTCATTTTTTTGGGAAGAAGTCCAAAATGGACTCTAAAGAATCTCTTAAAACTCAAGACATTGTCAGAATATTGCTTGACTCCTTTACTGTTGAAATGACTGATATCATTGTGAAGTGCAGAAAAAGAGAGCATAGCTGAAATACAATGTCAAACTCGAGGTCCTCTGGATTAATTACTGGAATCAAAAATTAAATGCATTACCCGTAGTGAGGTGTGCAATTTTACCTGCAAGGTGAACTCAATCAGAAAATATATTTCTGTAAGTTTTTGTCCTTGAATTGGGCATTTTTTGTCTTATTTTGTACGTCTGCATTTGGGATTCAACTTAAAAACAGGTAGAAACTGTATACTTTA
This sequence comes from Toxostoma redivivum, assembly GCA_013397375.1. Classification (NCBI taxonomy): domain Eukaryota; kingdom Metazoa; phylum Chordata; class Aves; order Passeriformes; family Mimidae; genus Toxostoma; species Toxostoma redivivum. Next base: position 1,437,841 of record VXBI01012226.1, on the reverse strand, counting down.
CATTGCTGTTACCTTCCTGAACTATTCAGTGTCTACTTGAGGCTTTTGGTGGAAGAGTACACAAATAGCTACCTACAGTAAGCTGAGCAGAAATTACTCAAACATATGTAAGCCTGTGAAATTTAGCCATAGTGTAAATATGTTATTCCTGGGACAAGAATCTGGCAGAGTATGGAAAAGCTTTAGCAGTTGTATTAGTAAACCTGACAGACTTGAGAAAGGAGTATTGTATCCTTAGAACCATGGCTGCCAGAATTTAATGTCAACAATTAAAATTTATTTTGATCCTTACCTAGTGTTTATTACTGTTTGTATACACAACAGACCTTACTAATACAGAGATGCACTATTAGATGGAATTACCATCTGTTCAGAGCGAAACGCTGGCATCTGTCTTTGAGCCTAAAACTAAAATGATATTATTTCAAACAAAACAAAATTAACTGCTCTTTACTTACCAACTTCATTTTTGTGTACATGTGTGTGCATAAACACATGGGAAAGGCTTATTTGTAATGACCTGTGTGGCAACATCTATATTTAGATATATGACTTCAACATAAGCTGTATGGACCATCTGTCTTTATTGGTCTTTTCTGTGCCCTCTGCTACACAATGGCATGCAGCAATCATGGGCTTTTAAATACTGTTTTAACCTTATAATATATTAAATATGTATTATATAGCAAGACATTAAAACTACATAATTAAAATACACAAAAATGTGACTTTGAATCCACTAAAATGCAGTATGCTCATTATTTTGACAGATGTGTCTTAACAGAACGTGGTTAAAAAAATTAAATAGGTAAAATTATACTTGATTCATCTTTCAGAAAGTAGCTACAGGTACCACAGTGACACCTTAAGGAAAATATATACTGTATCTTTTAGTGTTGAACATTTTTAATTTCAGCATTTAGTACCCTGCTGGGCTAGTGCTACAGATTTATTTCAAGACCTTCTGTGTTTGTGTGCAGTTGGATTTTCTATTTGGGGTTTTTTGTTATTTTTGTTTTTAAATACTTCTGTAACCTATTCTGTACAGTTTGCTGCTGTCTTGATGCACAAGAATTCTCAAGTATCAAGGAGACTTTAGTTTGAATACTAGTGCTATAGCAAGGATGTTACTTTCTGAAAGGGTAGTCTTGTGTTCCATATATCACAAAATAATAAATTGTGTCATGCCAGTGTTTAATGCGTGTACACAGTGCATTAACTGTAACTGTAGTACATTTATTTGTGCTAGAGGAGACTTGAAAATGATTAAAAAATCAATACTTCCCTGTCAGAGAAGCAAGTGTTACGATGCATTTAAGTAGTTAATTGCATAAGGCCCATAAAAGCTTCAGGTTTGGGTATCAGAGATGCCATAATTATGGTCCAAGTAACCGCCGTTTATTAATACTAGACGTTAAAGGAAGATGTAGTTATTGTCATGAGTGCTGGTCAGCTGGATGCATCTTAAAAATAACGAATTTTAGCATTTCTGTTTGCCATCAGTAATCTCTACTAGAGGGCTCAACCTCTTCAGTTTGCATTTAAAATGCTGACGTAGGCTGGTTCCCTCAGAGGTGAAGTTTTGATTGTTAAGCCATGTTTTCTATTTAAACTTGTGCATTAATACCACAATTCATTAGTGCTGTGCCCTACTTATACAGGGAAGCTTATGACCTCACACTGCATTACTTCAATTTTGACATTGTAAATTTCTACCATCGTGTGAGATACTAATTAGATTGTGAAGTCATAAATGATACCTAAGCAGGAATTTACAACACATAGTGCCTTTGGCAGTTTCCCAGTTCCCCTACTCCCTGCTTTTTCCAAGAAGAGTATCTATCAAGTTATGGGGTGTGGGGGACAAAGAAAAAAGAAAGAAGTAATATACTACTGGCAAATAGGAAAAATGAAAAATATGTTAATGATCTTGGAAATGCAGGAATGTTTAAAAGAATGTTATTAATTTATTTTACATGAAGCAATCTCTCCTTCTCTAAAGAACTCATGCTATGTACAATGCTGGGCTGTGAAGTAATATGTCAGATTTTGAAGGCCCATATTTTAATTCAGATTTTATTGTTCTTGAAAGGCGTTTATTGCTCTTTACTGTGTCATTATGGGAACAAGTAATTTTTATAAGTTGTCATTGTATTTCGCTTCCTGGGCACAAATGAAGTTCCTGTTGTTAAATCCTTCTCTTTATCAGGGAAAGAAGGATGAGGAAAAAAGCAAGATAAGATGTATATAGATTCTGTACATAGCAAACTGTTCTCATACTTCTCCAGAAGACCTCTTCTATTGCTTCAGAGATTGTCCATTTCTTTCCACCTGTAGGACCATGATGTCATTATCCAAACAGGTCATGCTGCCCTCCAGTGGCTTACTGTACAGTATTTTATTTAAAAAAATTGAATAAATTTAGTTAATAACTCAGTTGTAAAGTATCCAATGCTATCAGAGTGTTTAAAAGAATATCAGAGTATCGAGTTTAACAGTAGGAGGATCATCATCCTGTAACGTAAAACTCTCTTATGCTGCTACCTTTGTGGAAACAGTCTTGGTTGGAGAATTGGTGGAGAAAAGTTAGAGAGGGTTGTTTTCTTGAAGTGAGTAATTATGTGAACATAAGCTGCTGTCTGATGTGCACATCATGAGAACAACTGGATGGGCCTGCAGGACTGTGGACGGAGAGCTGCTCGTCTTGGTGAGGATAAGTCCAGTGACAAGAGACTCCTGTTGTCATGTACCATGCTGAGATGTAACAAGAGTTATAACAATTCAAATTTTCCTTTGGGTTTTCACTCACATCCACTTGTGAAAGTCATACAGATATGCACAGGGAGTTTGGCATGAGAGGCCCATCAAGGAAGGAAGGAACCCAAATATACTTTTCATTAAGATGTTGATTAATATTCTCAAGGATGATGAACAAAAATATTTTAGATATAATTATAGAGACATTTGTCTAAAGCCTGAAGAAACAAATAAAGTATTTCTTGTGCAACTGAAAGTAAGTTTCTCATAAAGATTAAAAATATTTTTTGAGGTTTTTTTTTTCTCTTGTAACTAAGCTTCTATGGATATCTGTTTATTCTTAAGATCAGGAAATGAAACAGGATGTTTTGCAAAGATTATGTGCAATAAATAATTGCCCAAGTGTTATGGACAATGATACCTAGATAACTTTTTATCCACAGCTCCAAGAAAACTTAGTGCCCCTCGTGTTGAAGGAATAAACAGCACAACAGTAAAGATAATTTGGAATGAACCTGAAGAGCTTAATGGGCCTTCTCCCATCTACCAGGTGGAAAGGATGGATTCATCTTTAGCCACAATGAATATAGAAGTAACAAAAGGGATCCGTTTCCCAGGAAATGGCTATTACAAATTTGCGAGTTCCACTCTCCCCACCAATACCTACTTTACAGGTAAATGAGTTTAAATTACTTAGAAAATATACTAATTGTACTCTGATTTTGTTCTACAATTTATTATAATGTTCTATAAAACTTTTATGTTAAAGTAGGAAGGTTCTAATTTATTGAAGCACTGTAATGATTAGTGATGTATGGGCTATTTTGATTCTCACTTAAAAAGCCTGTGGAAATCATTGGACATGTGGGATTTTTATTACCTCATGTTTGGACAGAGAGATGTACATGACAGTGAATGTTGCTGCATATTTGACTTGTTTCTGAGTTGTAAATATAAGATTTTATTTATTCTTCTGGGATTAAAACTTTTTAATTAATTTGCTTTGGGTGCTAAGATGTGTTTTTATTTGGTATCTTTTTGAGGATTCTTGGGGCTGCACAAAAGCTCTTTACTTAAAAAGCTCTGTCTTTCAGGTTCAGAGCATTTGTGTTGTGATCCTGTTTGTTTTGTTAAGGAAAGGAAAAAGCTTGCCACTCTGACAGAATTCCAATGTTTCTGGGCCTTTGAGTGTTCTCTCTTTTTTCTTGATTACTTACTTTGCTTTGGAACCAGGAGATTTTCAGATTGAAGCACACCTATGTCCCATTTCTGTGATTCTCATCATTTGGTGATGTCTTGACTTTTGGGATAAAGCAAAGATAGAGACAGTTTTGTTTTTTTTTTGTTTTTGTTTTTGGTTTTTTTTTGCAAAAATGTACCTGATTGCATGTTTCAGATGTTGTAGCAGTCTGTAAGTGAAATCTTGCATTTGCGTGCATGAAGTATGAGTGCTTAAAAGAAGTAACAGCAGAGCTGGAGACTTAAAAAAAAAGTGTATGAATGATGTGTGTGTTGGTGTATTTATCTCGGGCCATGAGAATGACAGCAGGAAGGGGAAATCAGAAATGAATCTGGATAACTGTAGGAGCAGGCATTAACTAGCACACTGACGGTATAGGGGCCACACCAGTGGCAGTGACACAACCTGGTCCTAAGCCCTGTTTAAGAGAGAGAAGGCCTGCAAAAACTGTGCAGCACTGTTGACACAAAAAAAGAATGCTGGAGCTTTGAAGAGCACTCAGCTGACATTCCTTGTCTTCAGGGTCACCACAGACAATTCTAGCAAGGATGTTTGAGCACTTGGTACTTGCAAATGTGTATGGGAAAATTCAGATTTTGCTTAAAACAGCAGTCAACTTCTTGCCTCTCTATGGCCATTCAGTGAATCTGACTTAAAAAAACAAAGTTTAGATGACTTCACTTTTTTTTTCTAGCCAGGTGCTTACTGATAAATAATAATAACAAGTGATAATGTGTTTGTTAAATATTGACACTGTGTTGACTAGCACAACCTGTCTCTGTGCAGGAGTCCTTATAAACAGCTGTTGGACTCTTTTCCTCATCCAAATTGCTCAATGGTTTTCCTGACATCAGTTTGCACCCTCTACTGTGTATTTAGAAAAAACCCCTTTGATGTTTCTTTGGAACCAAACAAGCCCAACACTAATCTACCCAACTTTCTGTTCGCTCTGGGGTTTAGTTCTGCTGCATAAGCTGAGACTGATGCCTTGAGTAAAGTTTATTGTGATGGCTGAGATGATCTGAGAGTTTGGACAGGCAGGTTGGGAGATGTTAAAATAAAGCTCCCTTCATATTGGCAGCTGATGGCTGATAACACTGTATGGATAAATATAATTTATCATAGCTTTGGATTGTGTTCTTTCTCTTCTACCAGCTATTTGTCACAGTATTTGGAGACAACCTAGAACTAAAACACACTAGGCAATTTGTCCGGACATCTGCTAGTGATGACTGACAGTCAGATTACATCAGTCTACGTTTATTACCTAAAAATGTGTAGTTCAGGTTTGGCAACTCAATAAAGATTTTGAGAAATATGAATCTAGGTTTTTCTAAGGAGATCATCTGTCCTTCTTCCAAAACATGATGGAGAGGAAAATGGTAGCAAATCAAGGAGAGTTTAGAAAAGACAGACACTTAAGGGGATGAAAAAATATTCTTTAACTGCACTCTGCAGTTGTTTTGTTGTTGAGACCCTCTCTTATTACCCATTTCTGAAGACAAGCAGTTGGCAATTGTGCTTTATGGATGGATCTGCTTTAGTGTGCATGCAGCTGTGTACATTTTTGACACAAAAGTGTGCCAGCTTGTATGTGTCAGTCAGCAGACAGATACTTCTTGGTGCGTCTGGGATCTCCCACTGTTAATCCAGAAAAAGATTGATCAGTTTATTCATTGCTAATAAATGCAGTTGTCCTCACTACCTCCCTGGCTGGTCTTATAGTCCAAGGTGCAAGTAATAGGGGCAGATGTGTTTTCTGGGAAATTTTCCAAAATCATTTAAAAAAAAAAAATAAAGTTATTCAATAAACACTGGCTACACTAAGCAGTGTCCTGTCTGTAACAAAGCCTCCAGCTGCCCAGGGAGATGTGTTCTGAGTACACATTAGAGGAGAGGAAATCAAGTAAAAAGACTTTTTTTTTTTCTGCTGGAACTGTCCACATGCAACTTTTCAGCTCTTCAAAATGTGAAGAGGTGTTTTAGCCATGTATAATATCATTTCCCAAATGATGCAGATGTGATTTTTAGGACTTATTTGCATTCCTTGAAGTTCTTATATACAACAGCATTCATTGTATCTATCAAAACACCACAAGGCAAAGTAGAGGTGTTAGTGTTCTTGTTTTACCTAAGGAACTTACCCATCTCCCATGACTCTGAAAATCGGGGTATTTAGGTGTTTATCTTCATATCTTCCCCATGAGACAAAAAAGTGGTGGGATTTAACATATGAGGACCTGAGGTTCAGATTCTACTTAATGTGGGACTTTATACTTAGAAGGACCTTTGGAACTGGCTAGAAAGTTATACAAATTATTTTTGTGGTTTGCTTTTATTGGTCCAGCTTGTGTGCTGTGGCTGTGAGTCTGGAGTCAGAATGCTGCAGTACCACTGTTGTTTTTGCCTTTCTGGTTCTCTTGTCATCAAGAGAACTAAGATCTGTTTTATACAGGGTGTAGAACAGGCAAGCTTGGAGTTCAAATGTCATTCCTCTTGGATGATACTTGTTTTTTAAAAAAATTATTCATGTAATATTGATCAAAATGCAGTCTACTCTGAAGAAAGTTTTGTATTTGGCCTTGCTTTGTTTCCAAGTTTTCCAAAGTAGGATAATACACTTAAAAAGAAGTATGTCTTGCCTGGACTATGTAATCTTTGCTAACCTCTACATGATGCGTATTCAGCTCTGTAATAATTAGAAAATAACTGTATGAGGTAAGATGTTAATATATTAAGCATTACAAGGAGATTTTTTTTTGTTTTACAATGACATTTTTAGTGTTGTAAAGTGGTCTTTAAAATGTGTATTTAAAAAAATATTTATATCTGTGCTAGTGCTTTTACTGCCAGATTCTGGCTGGGATACACAGACATTCCTCAGAGTGGAGAATCTTTCTAGTAACGATGTTTCTTAATGAGTTTGCCATGGAACACTGAACAGGCATCGTTTACATTTGTTCTGAGCAGGAGTGCTGAGAATGGCTGTGGTCATTCGGTGTCGGATCTCCCCATAGCTCTTCATCCCTGTGAACTCTCTTTGCAGTAATGTAAAACAAATTCCACTCCACAGGATCTTGGGCAAACATTTGATAGTTAGTCAAAGGGGCAGATATTTTCATTAGTTTATGGAGCCAAATAAACAGGCCTTTTCCAGCATCCCAACAAAGAACTTTATGGGATGCATTATGACTGAATACTAAGAAAATGAACAGGAATAGACATCCTCAAACAATGTAAGAGGAGAGGCCAAAGAAAATAGTGTAGTTTGGAAAAATGAAGATAAAAGGAGACACGATAATGGAGTTAAAATATATAAAAATGTGTAGTTTAAAAGAAGAGAATGAACTTTTTGTGTTTATGTGAGTAAAGCAGCAATGCACTCATAATAAGCTTAAAATACAGCAAGGTAGATTGTCCTTTTTTCTAAAAGATTCAGGCTAGTTGAGCAGAAGAATTCATTGTTGTGAGAAAGAAATGAAAGCTCTGACACTGCGGATTTTAAAGAACAGTTGGATGAGCATTTGTCAGGAATAACCTGGGTAAAATTGATTCTGCTTTGGAGTAAGTGGATTGTTTCTGTGACCTCTAAGAATGTTTTCCAAACATATATCCTATTATAAGCTCAGACTAACCCAATGAAACTGGGAAAGATGTTCATTTCACCAAATAACTTTTAGTAGGAGAGAGCTCTCTCTTTTTTTTTTTTCTGATTGGAAAAAAAAGTTTTCTGTGTAGAGGGAAGGTTGCATGACTTGAACAAGTTTTGTTTCTATTTTATTTTTGTTCTTTAGATATTTTCTGGCATTTCTTTATACAGCTAATGATTTGAGATGGTTAGAAATCAATTTTAATCACTAATTCAGAATCATGTAATAATTTGGTGTTGAAGAGAAATCATCTAGTCTTCCTGCTCGTACTGAGTCCAGCTAGACCTGTTTAGCCCTTTGTCTGCTTATCTCTCAATATGTAGCTAAGTATGTTTCCAAATATTGTTCCAGTTTCCAGTTTGACCCATCTTTTGCTTTACTTTTCTCCCTTATATCTATACAAAATTTTCTGCATATGAACCCATGTCCATTGCCTCTTGTTCTGTCATTGTAGAGGTCCAAATAAGCATGGCTTCATCTTCTTTATATTCTTTGGGGAGGTAATTGAAGAAAGCAGTCATTTCTTCCATCCTTCCATGCTAAAGACTAAACAAACCCTATTGTCTCAGCCTCTTGTTGAATGTCATGTGCTTTGCTTTGGCCTCTTGACTATCTTGGTGCCACTGGATTTGTTCCAGTCTGCAAGTACCTTTTATATTTGTTTTTGTGGCTTTTTTGTTTGTTTTGTTTTGTTTGTTTTGTGGGGTTTTTTGGGTGTTTGTTTTTTTTTCTTTTTTTTCTTTAATGCCAGAGTACCTAAAACTTCACTGTAGGACTTGCATTTGCCTCTGCTGGATTTCACAAGATTTCTGTCAGCCTATTTCTCCAGCCTGCTAAAGTTTCTCTGTGTTTCAGTGTATCCACTGCAGCCCTTAATTTTATTTTTTTAATTGCCTCCCAATTTTTTGACAGCACACTCCATCCCATCACCTGGGATCCATTTTAAGGAACAGAAACGTTAAACAGAATTGGTCCCAGAACCAGTTTCTTGTGAATGCTGCCCACTGGGCTTTATGCCACTTGTCACAAGCCTTTGAGTCCTGCTGTTTAGCCAGTTTTTTTACTCACTTTTATAGTCACGTGTGGTCCATCTATTTCTCCAGATTGATGGCAAGGATTCCCTAATCTAGAGACACAACTTTACAGCAAATGCAGTTAAATTTGTTTGCTTCAGCTTTATACCAAAAAGATGGAGAGAAAGGAAGAGGAGGAGAGAAATTTGACCTCTTTGCCTAGTTTGGCTTTATGTATTCTTTGTCTCTTTGCTGTCATTTTTTCCTTTTATAGTTTTTGAAGTATCAGCCTTTTTATTTCATTACATTGAACTGAAGAAAGTAAACAAGATTTTCTGAGGGAGGAACTATTACAAAAGAAATTCTTACTCCAAGATTTTGAATACTCTGAAAGAAAGAGAGCACATTTGTTTTGCAGACTTGAAGAACATACTTTTTGTCAGGGAACATTTAATATTTCCAATCGTTTTTCAGAGTTTTATATTAAATCATACACTAAAAAGCTCTTGGAGAACTTGCATTTTGTGTCCTTTCTGTCTAGGTTGTTGCCACAGGACTTGTCCTTAGAAATGCTTCTAATTTTTATGCCAACTTCTTATATTTTCTCCTCTTGTCTTCACAAAAGAATGATTTGAACCCGCATCTTCATCTTCTGTGAAAGAAAGATAAAGATCTTCTATATCACCGTCAAGTGGCTGGCTTCAGTAAGAAAGAGAACCATCCTTTTTTCTGCCTGAGAACTGTTTGCACAGAGATTTTAGGTAGAATTTTATCTTAGTACTTAAAATGAATTCAGAGTTTCATCTTGAAAAACACATTCCTTCCTTTCTTCCTTTTGAATCCCAAGAAGCCTAAAGATAGGGAGCAAGAGAGGAGCTGCATATAGAGAAAAAGGAGTGATCCAACACAACAAAGTGAACTCTGCTGCTTTATGAACAAAACAACTTAAAACATTTTTGAACATGCACAACAGGGACTTAGGCAACAAATAAGCCAAGCTGATGCTGACCTTGCCAGTGTTACAGGGGTAATATTTTCACTGAGATGAGCTGGTTTTTTAGGCACTGACATACTTGCTGTCGGTATCAAGTACCTGCTTTTACTTCCTTTTTTTTTCAATTGTAGCCACTACAGGAAAGAAGAAAGAAAGAATGAATCTCACCTTGCGTATAATTTTTCATATTTACTTCTTGTACTTTAACAGATCAACTATGCAGCACAAGCTTTGGGCATGCAAGAGCAGTATGGTTTTTTCCCTTCATCATCTTGGCTTTAGTGCCAAAGTAGGTTTTTGCCACTGTTGTGCATTCTGCACTGCATGGTTAAAACTGTATTTTTCTGCTTGTGCATGGTAACTTTTAGAGAACACAGTTCAATGTGTTGTACAATGGAAATTGTAAAAGCAGGAGCTTTCCCATTGTTACATCAACCTGCCAGTGGAGAGACCCTTTCCTAGACTAGATCATAGTTTCATCTGTGCAAAAAAACAGTTACAGAATTGGGTCTTTTGATTATCACAAGCACACAAGATGATTGTACTTTTCAAAAGAGCACTTCTTCCCCTTTGGTCAGAACTCTGGGCTTTTGCTAATTTTTTGCAAACATCATTCACTGTTTTGGAATGTAGTAGGCATTCTCTCTGCAGGTGTCAAGCCTAAGAATTAGCAGAAGAAACAGTTATGGAAGTGCTGTTTTGCTTCAGGCATGACATCTGGGATTCCTTTTGTGCTTGTGCACCTCTAAGAAAAGGTGCAAAATGGAGGGACTTGTCGAGCGAGATTTAGGGAAATAAAAGTTGCTGAAAATAGCAAACAAAATGAAAAAGACAGAAACTGCAAAAGGCATGGTGTTTATTCAATTTAAAGAAATAAAAAAAAAGGAGAGAATAGAAGGTATCAAGCATCTCTCGAAAGCTTAGCACACTAAAGATCCGTGTTTAATGGAGACTGATTTCACTTCAGTTAAACAGTACAGATCAAAGGAAGAATTGGAAGCAGGTTTGAACATAGAAAAGAGTAGTTCAATGGATGGTCACCTTTTGGAGTGAATGTATGAATGCATCTGGAAATTCTTGAACTCAAATACCTGATGGTGAAGAGATATGTGAAAGAAAAGTGACTATTTCTAATGATGTTCATTTGCTAGAGCAATTGTGGGTCTTCTATACCAGTACTTCAGTATTTTATAAGATTTTTGTGAGATTCTTTTATGCTGGTATAACAAACTTATAACCCAAAGTACCTTTTCAGAGAGAGATGTAATGAGAAATAATAGCCAAAAGGAAAAAGATCATTTGGTCCAACTTTTTTTGGCAAAAGTATAATCTAGACAAGAAGGCCCAGTGCTCTCCAGCTGAATCTTAAATATCCAGAGCTGGGGAATCCACTACTTCTTGGAAATGTTATTCCAGTGGCTGGCTCATTGTGAAATTTTTCATCTTGTCCAGTTGGATTCTCCCCAAGAGTAACTTTTACCCATTATTCCTTGTCTTTTCCAGGTAAAAGACTCTTTGTAAAAAGGGATTCTCCATCTTCCTTGTAGCCACTCTTTAAATACTGGAACATGGTAATAGGGTCTCTCTTGATCCTTCTTTTCTCAAGGCTGAATTTTCTCAGTCTTTCCTTATTTGACAGGCTACCCAGTTGTTTGATCATCTTTGCCCTTCTCTGTACTCTCTCTAGCCTGTCCACATCTTTTTTGCGCAGTGGAAACCAACTGAACACAGTGCTGTGGGTGTAGCCTGACAAGCACTGAGTAGAGGGGAATAGCTTCTTCTTTATCTCTGCTGGAGATGTCCTTGATGCAATCCAGCATCCTGTTGGCTTTGTTTGCCACAGCAGCACACTGGCCACTCATTGAGCTGCTTGTCCCCAAGATGCCCAGGTCTTTTTCCACAGAGCTGCTCCTCAGCCTGTGCTGCATTCCTGGTTTCTGTTTTCCCAGGTGCAAGATGTTATATTTGTCTTCATTGAACTTTATAAGGTCCTTGTTAGCCCATTCTTTCAGTCCATCCATGTCTTCCTGCAGGGTGGCTCTCCCTTCCAAAGTGTCCAGTTCCACTCAGTTTGGTGTCATCATCACATCTCATCAGGGTACACTTATCCCATCATCCAGATCACTTATGAGGATATTAAACATCTTTAGGCTCTCGTGACAGGTTGCCAGTATGAAAACGAGCTATTTACCACCCTCCTCTGGGTGCTGCCTGACAGCCAGTTCCCACCCACCCCACAGACCACTTGTCCAGACCCTCACATCAATTCTCTAGGAGTAGGCAGTGGCAAATAGTTTAGAAAGCCTTGGTGAAATTGAGGTAGGATGTCCACTGCTTGCCCCACATCCACTGAGGAAGTTGCTTTGTGGTAAAATGCAGTCAGGCTGGTCATGCACTATTTGCTCTTTGTGAATCTGTGCTGACTTTTTGCAATTGTGCTTCATCTGACTTGTGGCACCTCCCAGGAAGTCATTCCATAACTTTGCCAGGGACTAAAGTAAGAGTAATGTGCCTATAATTTCCTGTGTCATCATTTAAGCCCTTCTCATAGATGGGAGTGATATCAGCCTCCCTCCAGTCTTCTGGGATTTCCCTCGATCTCCCCAGCTTCTGAAAGATTGTGGAGACTGACCATGGCAGCCATGTCAACAAGCTCTTGGAACACCCTTAAGTGGATATTGCCAGGTCACATAAATTTGTAGAGACCAAGCTCCTATAATAGTTCACATACAAATTCCCCCTTTATTGTTGCTGAGCCTAAATTGGTATCAACCTTGATTTTTGTGTCGGTGAGGATGAGAGTGAAGAAAGTGTTTCACCACTGCTGCTGACTAATTCACCTCTCCTGCTAAACAGCGGGCCAAAATTTTCCTTCTGATTTTATGGAGAGTTTTCAACAAGGTTGCAGGAAAGAGACAGTATACAATACCATAGTATTCGGTGGAGAGATACTTGAAGTGAAATGAATGCTTTCTGGTATGTGCCTGGCCCTTATTTAGATTATTTCTATAATGGGTTATTTAGTCCAATGACTTCAGACATTGTGTTTGACTAATACTGAGCCTTTAAGGTATTTTTGCTTTTGAGATGCAAATTCCTTCCCATGTTGTTTTTAAAGGGTGAGATGTAACTACTGAATTATGTATTGACTAAAGTGCGTGAGGTGTCATGCATTGATTATGATTGCATTGTGGATTTGATCAGGAAATTTTCATAATAATAATATAAGGAAGCTTTTCACCTTCTAATTGATTTTCAGGGCGATTAAATTAAGACCTTGTCTAAGTACGACTGTCCTTATCAATTACTGGCAGAATAGAGAAATTAAAGGATTAAAAATTTACGTGTGTTAAGATTCAGTATTTAAGGTCTAAAATCAATCAGATCATAGACTGAATAATTCCATTATGGCAAAACTATCATTCAGGATTAGACTGTGGTAATTTGGAGGAAAAAAAAAGCTGTCTGCACTAGTACATATGGGAAAAATTAGCTTGCAAAATTAAGCACCTAGAGCTTAAGAAATGGAGTTAAATAAGCAGCATGAACTTCATTCAACTGTGTTATATTTATACGCTATGATGGCATATAACCAGTTGATTAGAAACTATCTTTCCATAGGTTCTGTGTATGATGTGGACCAGCGGCTGCCTTTTGAAAATCGTTTCTCTGTTTTATATATGGCTTTCTGTCTGTTTTACTGCACATGTCTATTCTGAAGTGTATGCAGATTTAATTTTTTCCTATGCAATTTTCACTGGCGTACCAGAGTACTTTGTAATCATTGATATACATTTTTACAACGCTTACATTACCAGTTTCGTTTTATGAATAGGGACTTTGTGTAAAAAAAAAAAACCTAAAAAGGAGGAATTAATGCTAATTTTGAGTTTTACATAGGTAGGACCTGAGTTTTCAGAGTAGATCATGTGTTTTAAGTAGTGTTTCTGCCAACCTCTTTTCGATTAGGAGTACTTAACACTTCCACAGATCTCCATGGGGTGTTTAAATGCAAGCACTCAAGAAAATGAAGAATGCATAACAAGTGAATAATTGAAAAGTTTGACTTAAGTGGTTTACCTCACATTGCATAAGAACTTTATGGCAGAGGTGGGGACAGATTTCTCCAGAGGGACACTGAATGGTGCTAGCTGGCAAACTGTCCACTTTTTATACTTCCCTTCCTCTTTTATTAAGCATCCATAGAGCATTACATTAAAAAATACAGGCTCCTGTGCACAAAATCCTTATTTGCTAGATGAATTCTGTTTTCATTGCTGAACATCATAAAATCCTTGAGGCAGATATCTTATGGGAAGTGTGTGTTTGTATAATCGTAGACTATATCGTTACTCATCCTCTATTTGGGTATGCATTAATTACTTGCAGACAGTTTTGGTTTTGCATTGCCTAATTTTTGAGTGTTTACTTTTATCTATGTAATGTGGCCTATGTAATTATTCTGAATAGTAATTAAAAATATTCCAGTGTGATAGAACAGCCCCACACATGTCCATCATTTGGAACATTGCTGATAAGTATAGATGTCAATGGGTAGAAATCTTTAATACTCATAAAATCTCTGATCTGGACTTTTAGGGCCATTGACTGCTGCATTGGATGCACATCTGTATGGGAAGCATAGTGTGAATGCTTTTCCAATGTATTGTGTTTGCAATATGTATTTGAATTGGTTGATAAGGAGAGCTTTTATTAGTGGTTATAGGCTGTCCTCTGTTTCTATTTACCCTTCCTTTTTTGGTCTTCTTTTGCTTTTCAATTATTTTCCCATGGTTTTTGCAGTAACTGTGATTTGTTTCTTGCTTCTTCCTCTTCCATTCTTTCTTTTTCCCTCCTGGTATTACCATTGTAATCTCCTTGATTGTCTTCCTTCTGTGCTCTTCAAAATGTTGCCTTCCTTTTTTTTTTTTTATACTGCCTATCACAAAGTGGAAGAAAATTAGAAGGACAAGAAAAAGACTCTTTGCTTTCCTTTCTACTGTGTAGTGAACTATCAGGATTTGGTATCCAGGATGAATTTCATGGAAGAGTCTTTTTAGCCCCTAAATATCTAAGATGCAAAGTCTCCACGCAAAGATAATTTTTCTTTGAGAATTTTATCATCATCCTCTACATAAGCATCATGCAAAGAGCAGTTTCCTTCTATTTTTTTTTTTTACTTTGGGATAACCACTCTAAGAAATTCATATATCTGGTACACAGAAAGAAGGAATCAAAAATCTTTAAAACCTTTGTTTTTTAAAATTATGAAAGTGATGTAAATGAATTCTTCAAAATAATTGTGAAAAAATAGTTGGCATGAAGAAAATATGATTAGAAAATATTTCTCTTTCTGACATGTAGAAACAAATTTAAAAGACAAGAATTGTCCATTGACAATTATATTGATAGAGTAACAGCACAGTTATTGTGCACTGTAATAACTGAGAATCCAGAAAGCAACTGTTAGCATAACCAATAGAATGAAAACACAAACCTGCCAAGTAGTACTCTTCTGGTCTAAGGGCCATTTAATATAGTGACAGAAATGTTGTAAACTAAATTACTGGAGAATTCACGATCTTGATAGCATATTGTTGCATGGCATTCTTATAAAAAGCTATTCTAGAGAATTGTATACTGGTATTTGTTGTAGAAAGATTGCAAAAAGTAGCTATAATCTATCTCTGTATATACCCAAAATGAGATTTGATCTAAAGTAGTTAGATCTGTGCTTACTGACTTAAGATCTATAATACTTTAAGATTAATTGGGAGCATAAATGGAGAAGCTGACAACCTGGAACCTTGACTGCTTAAAATTGCTGACCCAATTGCTGCTAAGCCCTTTGCTGACATGTTAATATGTCTATTTAAACTGGTAAATCACCACCATTTCAGTGCGTGCTAGAGTTGGTCCATCAGATGAAGGAAGATGTAAGTTTAATTTAAATAATTATTGACCTATTATGACCTTTTCATTTCATTTGCACTGCTCCTCTCAAGGTAAGCAATTATATTTTTATAGTGTTGGATGGTAATCAATGTACAGGAGCTATCTTTATTGATTTAAGTAAGGCCTTTGATCTGGTAATCACTAACTATTGCTATCTAGACCGGCCTTAACTACATTGGATATTACTACAGTTAATTGGTTTTAAAAATGCAGAATTTAGAATTCTATAAACATGTTGCATCCAAAGTTTAAAAAAAATGGAAATCCAAAAGATGTTACTTCAAAAATCTTCCTAAGAAATTGGAAATAGCTTATTTTATGCAACCCATGCAATTTTTTTGAGTTATAACTTAAGTTTAGGTCAGCAACCTGATTTTATTTTTTTAGTGCCAAGTAGATAGTCCTTTTGGAATAATTTTACTTAGAAAAGTCTGGCATTTAAGTTTTTTAAAATTTTTCTACCCTTATTGAACATTTCTGGGAGGAAGGTTTGGTTCATTGCTTGTTTATTTACTTCTGTTCTTCCATTTGTGAATAGAAAACAATCTGAAATTCCGTCCTTTTTTTTTTTTGTTGTTGTTCTTTTGGAAAGTGGTGTGAGCATTTAGTGAGATTTTTTAACCGATATTCATGTCAATGTGTTACTAAAAAATAATTGAGATAATGTATCTTAAGCATAGTTTGCAGGTGGTACCTGAGTATCTTCCAGAACATACTCAGCTAATTTAGTCTCTTTGTATTTCCTCATTCCTCATCTATCCCCTTCTTTTTTACCTCTCTCTAGACAGGTTTGTATTTTTTGTCTCCTCTCTTGTTTTAATGTATGACTTGGGAAAGCCTGACTAGGTCTGTGTTCAAACTGTCTGCAGAATTATGTGAAATTTGTGATAATTTTTGATCTGCTCCTCTAACGAGTTCCAGGGCCTCTATCCTTCTTGCAGAGGCAGTTCAGTCTTGCTCTGGTGAGCCTTGAAACTAACAGCAGTTGTTCAGAGAGGTCACCAACGTAATGAAAAGGGCACTCTTGAGATATCTTGAACCACTTCCATGGATGGCCATGAAGATTAATATTGGGACCTTACATTTGACCTAATATTCTATGGAGAGTCCATGTAGTGAGCAGAGCAAATGGGATGATGTGCTTGTGGCAGAGAGTGTAAATAAAACTGCTGCATTCTCAATTTTTTTCTTTTTTCTTTTTTTTTTTTCTTTCGCTTTTCCCTCCCCCCAGGTTTTGTTTTGGGTATGTAAGCTAAAATACTGCAATTTGTTCTTGCTAAAGATCACGAAGGTGAGAGTTGTGGTGCCCAGGTGCATTCCTGAGAAGCAGTGGCACAGTATCTTTGCTGGTCACAGGTGGGAAGAGGCAGGTTTTTGCAAGCTGCTGCCTCTGCCAGCCCGTGCTGAAACGGCTGGAGCTTGGTGTTTTGAGCTCTGCTCATGAAGAAGTTGATGATACAATAGAAGTGATAATTAAGCACAGCGATGTTCTTCCCAGTCACCACATTTTGTGATTTCATTATCTGTAAATTCTGTAAAATTATTATTTTGAAATAATTTGTTCCTAGTTTGTGTACTGACAAAACACTTTATTCCTTCCTACTTACTCTATTTTGGTTTTAGGACACATTTTTTGTAATTTCAAAATTTTTCTGTCAGCATTCTAGATTTTTATATTATTTTGTATTAATAATAGTTTTAATGGTGCAAGCAGGCAGTACTACAGTTGGCTTATCCCAGCATTGTTGTTCAGGCACACAAACTGTTCTCTTCAGTCTGTTGGTAGAAGGCTAAATGACATGATGAGTGAAACTTGGGACTGAACAGCAGGCTTGAAAATTTTACTGTAAGTCTATCAAGATCCTGTTTTAGGACTGCAGGTGTTCACAGTGAAGTGATAGATATTCATGTGCGAATCTTTTATCTCTCAATTAGCAGCAGCATATTCCAGTAGAGCATTTGATTTTAAAATAATGTACTAAAATAAATAATGTACTAAAATACTAAAGTACTAAAATAAATACAGGTACTAAAATAAATATAATTCCTGTCTAGCATGGCTAAGAACTAAAAATAAAAATGACTCAATAGTGGGGCAGATAATTTTATGTTGGGTAAAATTATGGGGATTTTTCTCCTCTGTCGAAAAAAAGTTAAATTCCTTGGAACTGTGATAAACCTTGAAGTCATAAAGGACATTTACTTGTCTTTTGTGCTGCTGCTAAGGTTCTTTTTTTTTTCCCCCTGGGGAACTTGCCAGAAAGAGGTCTCTCTCACCATCAGGAAAATTTTCTCCTGC
Source organism: Toxostoma redivivum (assembly GCA_013397375.1). Taxonomy (NCBI): domain Eukaryota; kingdom Metazoa; phylum Chordata; class Aves; order Passeriformes; family Mimidae; genus Toxostoma; species Toxostoma redivivum. Next base: position 1,419,933 of record VXBI01012226.1, on the reverse strand, counting down.
TCAACATCATCTCGCTCTGCTGTTCCACTTTCTTTGGGAGTACTCTGCCAAAGCTAAAAGATAACATGAAAGCTTTAAATATTTCTTGTATAGCAATGACTTCACACTTGGTGTTTCACATAGCTGTAAATCTTGTATCGGATTCTTTAAAAAAATTTTTTGTATTAAATGGCTATAAATGAACAAAATGCTATTTCATTCTGCCCAGTTATGCTATAGATGTATACCAATATGGAACAGCATGTTCTTCTAAAGAACCCTAACCCCTTGGTCCCCATTTTACAACATGGTGCTTTTGTTTTTCAGATTTCAGGAGGGAATTGAGATAAAAGATGTCACCTGCTTTTGGTACAGCACTAGTTATATGATAGATATTTAATATTGATGATAAAAAAACCAGATTGGCATGTTTCAAATTAAAAATATTGAACCAAGTCATATCCTGGATCCATATAATCTTAGGACTATACTTGCTAGTCTGTATTTCTGTCTTCCAAAGAAAGTTCAATCAGCTTTCACAGAGTGTCAGGTCATTCACCATTCCTTAATATGCATTGTAGATGGCAAGTGCTGGAGTCTTTGTCATTGTGCCCCAAGGATAAGGCACTCTGCCCGAAGATATTAGATCAGCCAATTTTATCTGTGTGTATAAAGCTGGAATTTTAATTTTCTCAAGTTTTCCAGGTAGCCAGAGTGAGGTCTGTAGTTCTTTTATTCCTGTGTTTGACTCACGGGATATTAATAATATGAAGTTATTTTAGATGGTTAGACTGTGTTGAAATATATTTTTAAACTGATCAGATACAGTCTGCAGGAAAAAGGGGAAGCATAAGCAAAGAAAAAAAAGTCTCTTGGTCCATCGGGTAAATTTTCAGAACAAGATATGAGCATTTAGTCACGCAAGTCCCATTAATGTTAATGGTCCCAAGCTTTCTTTTATTCATCACGGCGCTGATTGCACTTGGTCAGCTCTTTATCAGTTTGAAATATTGACAGTAGGAGGAGGCGTTCCCTTAGCCAGGCCTGACTCTTGCAGTGTTCTTTTAACTTAGTCATCCTGCAAATGCTCCTATAAATGGATTTATTTCAGCAGATCCAAAATACATCAACCAGATCACCTTACCCTGGTGTTAGCCCTTTTGCATTGGCTTCAATTTGCAAGAGCATTGATTTTAAACAGTGATCATTACTTATATGGTACTCTATGGTTTTCCACCATCCTATTTATTAAAGTAACCTGTTACATGTGCTGCTGTTAAAGTTCTATCTTTACCTTGCTAAGAAGTGATTATTTTCTCTCTCTCTGATTATGGTTTAGATTATAAAACAAGGCTATTCCCTGAAAAATGTGCTGGCTGCCCTAACTCAAGATTTCTGAATTTTCTGCTATGCAGCTCCACTTTTCCTTAGTGGTCTATATGGGACAATGGATAATGTTTTTTAACTAAAAGAGGATAGATTTAGACTATTGGTAAGGAAGTTGTTTACACTGAGGCTGGGGAAACAGTGGCACAAATTGCCCAGAGACACTGTGGATGCCCCATCCCTGGAAACATTGAAGGGTCAGTTTGGATGTGGCTTTGAGCAACCTGATCGAGCTGAAGATGTCCCTGCTCATTGCAGACAAGGTTTGACAAGATGACCTTTTAAGGTCCCGTCGAACCCAAGCCATTATATGATTCAAAACTCTTCCAGTCCTTTCTGCAACTGATAATGTACTTGTTATAGTTACTGGAAAAGAGATTTTTCTTTTGTTGGCCATATTCTTATAGAGTGCTTTGTGTTTGTTTTGTGTTTTTTTTTAGTTAGAAAAACAGATTTTGACTGGGGGAAAACTAGACTTTTGGGGGTCCTGCCTACTAGTTTTTAGATTTTTTTTTTTTGCATATCTTCCTCTACTGCCCTATGAAATCTATGCAATGCTGGTCAACAAAGTAGATGTAGCACAAAATATTTTCCAATACTGAACAATATGGCAAACTACAAAAATATCTTGCTGTTCTATTCTTTAATTCAGAGAATCATACTTATTTATATTTATGGCACTCTTTGGTGCTATACAGAATGGTATTCTTGAAGAGTTCAGAAAAGAACATGCTATCTACCTCAGGGAGGAAAAAAAAAGAAGAAAAAAGAAAAAAATCTGGGTTTGCCTGATACTTTATATCTAAGCCTGTCTGCTTAAAATTTTTTCTTCTGATCATCCTTATATGCCTAAATTTTAATTAGTGTTATTCTAAGCTGGTTAGAGTTTTAAAAATTGATACTTAGAGTGGAATGTGTCCTCAGGTATTCTCCTGAGTAAAGAAAGAGAACAGTTCAATAATAAATAGTATCACATTTTTATGTAGAGCTTTTTTCTTTCATTCATTTGTTTTTCAGGCTTGGTGATTAATAATGCTCTTTTATTCTGCCTTACTTAAGAAGTTTCTTGATTTACTAATAACAAAACTTCACTGGTGAAGGGGTTACCACAAATAGAATGTGTTCCCTTCTGTGGTAAATAATGGGAATTTTGGTGTAGTTGAGTTTTAGCCCTTGGGGGACTTTATTTTATGCATTTTCAAGTTGTTCAGTGAATTGCTGTAGAGACAGGGAGGAAGGAGGGGGAATCTATTTACACGAATTAGAGTCTTTGTTCCCATGAGCCCTCATAACTGGATGAACGAAACAACAGCTAGACTGAGAGGTAACCATCCCAGGTAATATCTTTTGAGCCAGAAACAAATTATGAAGTGAATTGTAGAACCAGGGTGAAACGTTCTTGGGAAGATTCAAGGAAGTTGTGGGCAATAAGTGCTTTTTCTGAGACTGTCTGGCATTGAGAAGGCTTGATGGAGTAAGAGTTTTATCTTGGGATGGAAGTAATCCTTTCCACAGAAGTTTTGGCCCTTCTCAGAGTGAGTTCCTTCATAAAAGATTTGTACATTTAATTATTACTTTTTAAGGTTTTGTTCATTATTTTTAGAAGATAAAGTTTGTTATAAAAGTACTGCCTCAGTACTCCAGCTTTCAAAATTAGGTGTTTCTCCCATTTATTTTACTCCTTTAGTATTCTTTAGTATTTCTTTCATTTGTTTTATATGTTTTCTCTCCCAAATTGTTCCAGTTCAGTGGTTGAAATCTGCCAATTCAAACTGCTTATTCCAAACTCATGTTAAATTGTCACGTTAGCTTCATTAATATAAAAAAAAATAGCGATTTTTGTGTAAACTTGGTTATGCTACTGAACTGCATGTACTAAGGGGAAAAACGAGTTGAATGGGAATCCTGGGTGAAGCCAAGACTGCATAATTGGTTTTATGTCAGACCTTCTGCCTTTCACATAGGCAGGAAAGGGCCAGGGAAATGTCAGAGGTGGAAATCAGGGCAGCACAGTACTCCTGCAGAATTGGAAAGTGACCACCCACTGCAGCCAGCCTGAGAGATGGCCAGGGCTCAAGGCTGCTTTAAGACGGAAATGCCCAGATCTCCTGAAATCTTTCCACACCTAGGAGCCTCGGGATTACTGCTGCATGTTTTGGGAGGAAATGCCTTAAGAACTCCAAGCAGCCTCTCCCCAGAGCTCTTCCTGTGGGACAGGGCTGAGCTGGCTGCAAGGTTGCAGCCTTGCCAGTCCAATGCAGGCTTTTTCCAGCAGTTTGGAGTGAGGATTACCCATGTTTCCGTGGCTGCAAGCCCTGCTCTGACACAGCTGGGACACACAAGCTGTTTGGGAGCCTTTGCCTCCTCTGTGGCTATGCCATTCTACTACAGTTACTGAGTGCAGCCTTTTAGAGGCAGCTTAGTTTTAATTATTCTTTTTATTTAGTGCTTTAAAGAGCTCTATAAATAAGAGTTTTTGTGTTGTTAAGGATGAGGTATTTTTTTCCCATTTCCCTTATACTGCTCTAGGATCACAAGCAAAACTTTTAAATAATCAGTGAGTTAATCAAGCTGGTGTCATCTGAATCCTCAGGCAACACAGGGGACAGGAAAAAAGGTGACTTTTTACAGCATATGAGAAAAGATTGTTCCTTTTATAATATGTGTGTCTTTCTATGAGGCATTGCAAGTAGTTAAGATACCAAAATGATCACACTGGAAGCAAAAAATATAAAGTTTCATATTTCTTAGTAATGTTGTATGCCCAATCAGCTACTTTTTGATTTAATCTACTACTGTATTGTAGTCAGTGATTTTGTCTGTTGCAGCAAGTCTTATATTTTGAGAAAAAGGGAGAGAAAGAAGAAAGAAAAAATATCAGTGAGTTTTGCAGAAAAGGAGAAATTTCTTTATTGCCATGATTCTGAATTAGTCATTGTCATGTATTCAGTAATCACTCATATTTTAAGTAATAATGTAAAAGTCAACTCAAAGGCAGTCTACACCAGAGGTCTTTAATTCAAGAATCCCTTAAGGAATTAAAAATTCTGAAAAGATGACATAGGCTCAATCAATACCTGCCTGAAAATATCATTATATATGGGGGTTAAATGACATCATGCTATGTGAAGAAATTAAAAGAAAGTATTTTCAATACTGGCCTTATCTCCTTTTATTTACATTAATAAAATCACTTGAATGTTAAATCTTTACTTGTCCTGTTTGTATTTGGGAAAAAAGTTGACAGTAATCTGCCTTATGGTATGTACCAACAGGTATAGTTCAGCTTTTAATGAGAAACTTAATTGCTTTTGAGTATTGATTAGAGCCATGAGAAAATCATGAAATCCTTACCATACACGGAAAAGCACTGAAACACCAACAGATATCACTGCTGATGCTGTTGTGTACACCAGTTGGCTTTTATTTGCCTCTGGACACGTGGTGAAAATCTCAGCTCAAATGCCCCTCTACAGAGCATCTCCACCCCCCGGGTAGGAGGAAGGTGTTACCTCCGTGTTCCATTACTGCCAGCATTACTGTGTACCACTCTGATTTTCCAGGGAGGAGACTGCACACTGGACAGAGTGCCTGATTATATCTTCCCCTGCAAGGTGTATTGACTACATTAGCTGGATTGCTGGATGTAGTACAGGAGCTTTTCCATGTCCATTGCATACCACCAGAGTGCTTTCTTAAAAGCCAGAGCAGAGGGAGGGTTGGAGTTGTATTTATCACTCTGAAAGTATTTCATACTGTGTGAATATTCAGCTATAGATAAATGTAATTTCATTGCCATGCTAGTTCTGTTTTATGCTTCTGTATGTGTTTAATGCTTCCTGTGAGGGCAGGGGTTTGGTTCTTGGGAATATGCCAGACTACAAATTGATGACACAACCTCCACAGCTGGCTTACTGCACTGGGTCATGTTTTCTATGGCACACTCAGTATAGAAGCTTGGCAGAGCAGAGGATGTTGGTGAATTTGGTGAATATGAGCTTAACATATGATACATAACATAAAATTCCCTGCTCAATTAGTGAGCTGTATATTGGGCCATGACTTCCCAACAAATGAAAAGGAAATTATAACTGCAGCTAAGGCTGAATAACTACTTACAGGTGGTTCTTTCTTCCCTCCCCAGTTCTATTTTCAAACTCAGTCCAGGGATTGTGAGTGCTGTATCAATGACAAAATCTTCCTTCTGTGCACTGGGAAATGTTAGGGAGAGTAAGCAGAGATAACACATATGCTAAAGTAGTTTCTAGGAGAAAATTTCTAGATTTCTGAGCTTCTCATGCAACATTTGCCTCAGTTTATATTCTAGATAGTGCATAGTAGTTAACTTTTGCAGCCCTAGTATGTTGGTTTTATCTTGCTGGCTTTCTTGCCTTGACCTGGTCATTCAAAGACAGCAGGGCCAGGGCTGTCTTTCAGGATTACAACTAACAGAGGAGGTCAGGGAAGGATGGAGAAAGTCTAAGAAAGGCAGATGGAGCTGGGCGAACAGAACAGTGGAAAGGATGGGAGTAATTGAATGGGTGAAGAAGGAGAAACAAACAGGGCAAAAGAGAAGGACAGAGGATGTAGCAGAAGGGCAGGAATGAGCAGAAAGGAGGGTAGATAAGGTCAAAGAGGAGAGGAGATGGGCAGACCAGAGGGGCAAAAAATTGCACAAATATTTGCACCAAGATTAGAGTGGAAGTGGACTGTAGGTGAGCAGAACTGTGTTCGTACAAATTGCAAATCATACCAGGCAATGACATAAACATAAACTATTAAAGACAAAGATAAAAATAGTAACCTAAAACCAGTTCAAAGTACAAATACTATAAAATCAACTATGAAGTGGCACTTCATGAAGTGGTACTGACTTAAATGATCCACAAGAAATATTCTGTGAAAGGAAAGGTAAATTGCATACCTTTGGCTTTTTCTTTTCTCATTTCCTTCAGCTACAGCTTCCCTTGCGTATCCTGCATATTATCCTTCTTCAGCAGAATTTCCTGCTTTTGAGACTTGAAACTGGTTAACAGCTTTCAACTTGCATCTCTTATTTTACTTTGTAGATTATATTTTAGCAGTCTTCTGCTTTAGAATTTATTTTGCATTCTTCTCATGAATTCAAACAATTCTAAGCAAATGTAAAATAAACTCTGCCTCAGGTAGGTTTCTCACTGAAGTCACTGGGTCTTTTTCCTGATTAAGTAGATAGAGACTCTGGTCTATTCTGAAATTCATATTAAGGACATAATTAACTGCTGATAGAGACTAGTTATCTAGGCAAGACCCTAACACTAGAATGAAAAGGAGTTTATATTGAAAAGGAGCAGATGTACTTTTTTCTCATGTTCCAGTGCTATGTTTTGAATAAACTGATTTCACCTAGTGTCTGAATTCTAAAGTGAAAAATACCATCATCTACACGTCCAGCACAGGAGAGGTTGAGCTGAACTTTTGTATTTCTGTTCTGTCCTGATCTGTAAGGGCTGTGCTTTTGCTGAAACTGAGGTATTGCAGACAGTGTTTTGGTAGCTCTGGATCATATTTTAAGGAAAATATTCTGTGAAATTGCTAAAAAGTGTTTCGATATGTTTTCAGTGATCATTTCATGCCAAACCCTGGAAAGCACTTAATTCACAGAGTATGCAGTTCTTGGGTGCAGAAGCACAGGAGTAACAGAACAAAGTGTAATAGAATATTATTAACACTTTCAAAGGAAGACCTGCTGCACCCTTAAGGTGTAGTTCCATTAGATTGTAGATAGCTTAGAAGGCAATGAGAAAACCCTCACAGTTACCTATATATCCATACATAAAGCTTGCACCTGATCATTCTATTGAAATCCTTTTCTGAGCTTAGTCCCTACAAATAAAACCACTTTTGGGCTTCCTCTGGAAAAGGGTATGATGTGAAGAATACTCAAGGGAAATACTGCTGCAAATACTACTAGATGAAAATATTATATATTCTTTTCAGTTAATTCTTAATTTGACAGTTTTGTTGCAATTTGGTGCTCTACCTTAAATTGCTGCGTTAACTTGAATATGTTGTTAGCTTTTTTATTTTCAGTTCCACCATGAGGAGCATTTGTTGCTGAGCTTGTAACTTTAATCTCTACTTTTTGCTGAGTGTTTGCTCTGTGGTGGTGTACTTCTGTCTGTAAGGGTTTTTTTTGTTTTTTCCCCTCCTTGTTACATTTCCATTTTTGTCCTCTAGTATTTCTCCAGACACTCATCAGCTTATTTTAGTTATTCTTCTGTTCCTTATGTACACTGTCTAATCAATAATCCTCCTCACTTGCTGCAGGATTTCCACATTATTGTGCTTTCAGCTTCTGAGATGCTGTGATGTGATTCTGCCTTGGCTAGTGCATGGCTGTCTAAATTTGCTGTGTTTCAGATCATTACACTGACTTTAATTTTGATGTATTTGCATTTTACTCAGTTGTAGTCTAACTCTTTTCCCTCCATCAGTTAAATTACTATCTGTACAGTGTTACATTTGTACTACTGCTGGAAATACTAACTAAAGGCTTATAATTGAAGTGCTATTTACAACTACTGACCTCCAGCTCGTTTCTGATTTCACTATGATGTTGACCTTTTATAGATTGCACTGTTGTAAATCTTTGAAGTGATTCTTCTTGTCATCATATTTCTAGTAATTATGATTTGCATTGCATTAACACCTAGAAGCCTCTCCCACCTTACCCTTGTTTCATAAGATGACCTTTTTTATGCACTAATTCACATACGGGTAACAGAATACAGTTCTTTCTCTAAAGAATTTATGTTAAAATGAAGATGAATGCTTGCTTCTATTTCAATTCTTTAAGTATCAACCTCTGAATTAATGAAACTGCTCATAATGATTCTTATTTCTAGAAACTATTTTCTTCCTTTTCTAACAAAATCTGAATCTTTTGAACTTTTATAGGCTTTAAAAATGAAGAAATAAAGATAAATAAAATGTTTGAGACAGGTCATGTTTGAGTAACGTTTTCTCAGATTTTGCTTGTTGGGCATCAACATCAAAAAAAGCATTAAGTGAAATTTGGACTGATGTTTCCTCTTTGTTCATATTTTACTTCAGTATTGAGCAGCAGAGAAACTAACTTGTAGCTGATCCTCACAACATGCAGCATTTGATTCTGTGAGTTTCAAAATTACAGGTTTTTTTCTACTCTGGTAGCTATGCTTTGAGAAGGTGATGCTGATTGGATGGCATGCTCATTGTATGGTTTCCCAATGTACATAGTGGAAAACAGTTATGAATTCTGTTCATAGACTTGCTTAATAAATGAATTCGAGGCAGGTCACTAATTTCTTTAATGATAGTATTGCTTAAAAGTCTGTGTAAAGAGCTGGCTGTTGACTCTAATGACAGAGGATGCTTAGAGATAATGACATCACCTGCATCTTTGTATCTGGTTTTACCCTGATCTCTCATATGTTTTTCTGATGCCTTTTTTTGTTTAGATAAATCTAGGTATGCACACTAACTAGTTGCTTTTGGGTCTTGCCAAATTCTTAGATAACATGTGCCAATATTTTGAAGATTGTCCTATTTACGTTTCTATTTTCACTGAGAAAGTTGTAAAGTACCTGTGAAAAGCCATGTTTTTGCTTTGAGCTTCCTTTTTTACTTCCCTTAAGTGCTCTTTTTACTTCCCTTAAATGTTCTTGTTTATGTGTTAAGTGTGTGTTGGAAAGCTTCTCTGCTCCCTAACTGCCTTTCCTAAGTAATCTCAATTGTTTGTATTAACATTTGTGTTAATACAAATTATTATTCCTTGTGTGCTAATTGCAGTAAACCAGTCTTTTTCATTCATATGAAAGTAGTCTCATGCCATGATCAATCTTTCCCTGAGCAGGTTAGTTTTCTCTTAAAGAGTTACTTCATATAAATATAAATATAAATATAAATATAAATATAAATATAAATATAAATATAAATATAAATATAAATATAAATTTTTTTAATGTATAAAGTAGAGTTTATATATTTTTTCATGGTACAAAGAATTGATAGGACAGGTCTGGAACAGCCAGTTAATTCTGAACTGCACCTACTGATGTGCACCATAATATTACTACAGACTGAGAATTTAGGGAAGTCTTGTGGTATTCTGCATAGTATGCAGTGTTTGGAGGAAGCTAAACTAATTCTCTCTTTTGGAAGTATTAGTGTTTCTCAAATGTGAGTAAATGCCTAGTCTCTAGGTAACTTTTCTGTATACATGTGTGTGCTTTGCTGATTTTATCTGTGTGTTAGGCTGTGGAGGACAAAACAGTAATGAATTTTTCAAACATTATAGAACCTTACACAAGCTGTATTGGCCACGGTTCTTCAGGAAGGAGGAATATGGAGGGAAGGTGGTTTAAGTGATGGCTCTCAGGTGACATACCCCAGTCATTGGCTGAGTACAGATCCAAGGTCTCCTAATTCTGAATCTCTTGATTTAACTACTAGGTATTGCACTATTCCTGACAAAGCATCACTCTGTTAGTGAGGGGATAAAGTGCTACTAATACATCAAATCTTATCAAATGACTTTAAACTTATCTTGGCTTTCTTTTCACCAAGGTTTGCTGTAAATCTTTCCTGCTGGGGAGTAGCAGGACTTGTGTCCTTGCTAAAAGGAGAAGATTGATTTACTTTATTCATACAGAACCAGCAGATTCCTATGAGTACGCAATAATGAATTGGAGTATCCATAAGTTTTTTCCCCATGCAACACTTCAGGAGACCTCAAGGCCTGGAATATGTTACAGAAGTGCATTTGATGGAAACTTATAAATGTGTGTCTTCTGCATAGAATAACAGCATAACAAATCTTTTAGTATGAGCAGTATTCTTATTCTTCAGATAATCTAATTGATTGTTCATTGGGCTCAGTCAGCCAAAAGTGGAGGGAAACTTTGTACAGACATCATTAGTTTTTCTCCATTTAAAGATTAATCATGAAGAGCTCTGGCTCTTTAATTCTGTAATTTGTATATTTAATGGGCTGCTGCAGAATCTATGACAGTAATTAGCATAGCCTGAAAACTCATTAATACGCAACAACATGATTAATGCAGCATTAATGCAAACATGACTGAAGTTATTTGGGTTATGTAGTAAGAAGATTAAAGCTAAAATGTCCTGTTTGTTTTATCAGTAGTGGGTATAATGGGGTAGCAAGCAAAATAAGAAAAAACAGGTATCAAATTAGTCATTTTAGTGTAAAGGAAACACTCAGATTTCATCAAGAGAATTTGGAGTTTTGCTTGACAGTTGGTTTCCACAAGAAGTGTTGCATGTTTTCACTTTGCATTCACTCACCATATTCTGTGTTTATGCTTGCTCAGCATTTTAGTTTGATTTAGCTTATTGGCAGCTCGATATATTAAGAATACCTAAAAAAAATTCTTCATATGTTGAGTCATTCTGAATAAAGTTAGACTTTTTCAAAATACAGAGCTTTTTTAAAGTCTAATTTAGAAACCATGGATTTTTAGCTTCTCTTAGTTTTACTGTGAATCACAAAAGAAAAGGGGATCCAGTTACAGTTTGGGAAAAAGTTTGGGAACTTTTTGTATGTGGGTTTATACAAATATATAGGTGTGTGTATGTATGATATGCACATATGGATGTGATTTTTAAGTATATATTTTATATTTCTAATAACTAAAGCAGCTGAAAAATTATGAGGATTTACTTAATCAATGGAATTACTAACTTAGTGTTATATTAGTGATGATGAGCTTTGGAAATATTTTTGAACACATTAAAGTAACAATAGAAGATGAAGCCTGATCCTGTATGAAAAACTACAACAGGTCTTGGACAGCTTTAGGAGGAAGACTTTCCATCTTCTCTTGATAAAATCCAGGAATCTGTAGGCCAACACAAAGTGTGAAGTCCTTCAGTATTCAGCAGAGGATCTTCATAAGCATGTCCAGGGAAGTGCCCTCTGAGTTTCTTCTTTTCTTCCAATTCCACTATTCATTAAGTGAAACTGCTTTGGAAATGGATCCATTTTTGTTAAGTCTTCCTTCTAATTTTTTTGCTACAGCTGCATTTTCTTATATATATGAAAAATAAATCTCTTTTAGCTATTGTGATGGCATGAGATATCGCTTTCACAGAGAGAATAGCAACAAAATGCTATGGAGGTTTATAGCAACTGAGATTTTTACTCTCCAACTACCCCCTCCCCAGTCAAAACAAATCTTGGTTTATAATTTCTGTGGGAAAATGTATTTTTATCAGGCGAGAACATTTGTACACAGTCTTAATGTTAAAGAAACACTTAAGGTTTGTCATCCTGAAGGGACTGCTGAGAGCCTAATGCTGTAGTCAAAATTTTATATATAATTTCTGTTCATTTATGCACAAATAAGGCTCTCAGTGAGCATAAAGTGATCACTTTCTTTGCCAACAATTTTCTGTTCATTGGAATGTGCAATTATATAATTATTGAAACCATTTTGTATAACAACATAAGTAGAATGGAAATGCAAATTATGTTTCTACAATTGTGCAATTTTGGGAAAAATTCACTGGAAATGGATGTGCTTCATATATTATGCAAAATTCATTTCTGAAATTGCTTTGTGATTTTCAATGTATTTGGCAGATTTCTTCTTTTTTATTTTTCCAACTGCAATGTACGCTCTTTTCCATTTACTTTCTTCCTAAGTCTACAAGGAAATTGTCCATAATATGCTAAGGTATTACTCCTGTTATTATAAATCTTACGTATATGGGTTGAGATTTGATGAATTTTTGAAAATTAAGCTAAAAATAGTCTTGCTGATCACTGACAAGGTTAGAAATATATTTATTTGACTTAGCACTTTTGGATTGAGTTGTTCATGTGGTTATACGTAAGTTTTGCTGAAAGGTCTTGAGACTTTTGAGACTTCTAGATAATTTTTAAAATTTAATAATTATAATAACTTCTACTTTTTAGCTATTTTTCAACTCTGAACATCTAGTTTGAGAAAGGTGCTTTAAAGGTGTTTTTGCTGAATGGTTGGGGCAAAATTAATTTTTAAGTAGGTGACTTTGCTGAAATCTCCCAGCTGTTATTGCAAAAGATGATTTCAATTATCTTGCCTCCTTGCCTACATTTTGTCCTCTACTCTTCCCCAAAAAGTCAAATGACAATTTTTGAGAACTCTAAATGTTTTTTTTATTTTGAAATGTTTTTGACTTTTTTAAACCCAATTTTTTTTTTTTTTTTAGAAAAATGAAAATCAGGTGAGTTAATTTGGAAAGACACACTACAGCACGTTATTACCATCTATATTCTGGGTGAATGGTTTCTTGATCAAATAAAAACCTATTTTAAGCTTTTTATTTTGTGAGAAAGAAGGGATTTTCCATTAGTTGAAAATGAATTTTATTGCTGTAATAATTATAAATTATTAGTATATATTATGCTAATCTAGGAGCTCTCTAATTTATTATTTTCCTGCTGACTGCCAAATGCTTCTTCTAAACTCAAAATAATCCCATGTGCTCTGTAATCTTGCCAGAAATGAAGTCAGCATCTCAAGAGCACATTCCTGCCTCTTAAATACTTTTGTGCTGGTCTTGTAATTCATATTGAAATGTGCTAGAAGAATCTGAGTTCAGGTAGTCTGAATCTGAAATGCTGCTGAAGCACACAAGGGAAGCAAAGAGGGGGTAGAAAAATCCCACCATACGCATTTTCTTTATTGGACAAAACACTGTGTTCTGGCACATAAAAAATTAGAGTAATATTATATAATTTTACTTGTAATGCCAGCCTGTACCTGAAAGGGACTCTCAAAGCTGTGTCCCTCGCAGGGTAATGTGCTGATGTTGCATCTCAATTGAATACTTTTGAAAATGTCTGCATTGGTCATGTTTCACAGCTTTATTCCCATTCTAACCTGGGTTGCCATCTTTGAACCTGGGACAGAAATCCAGTCCCAATCCGCAACTGCATAAATTGAAAGTATGTAGATCCTGACAGAAGGTTAGTCTGCCCTAATACAATTTGGGATACTTGAAAACACTAATGCAAATAATTACTAATTTATTTTACTTGTTCTTTTTATTACTCTGTAGTCTTCTTTTCATCTTTTATGTTCACTATATACAATGCTTATATTAGTTTTTGTACAATGCCATTATAATTAAAGAAATTCAATTACAGAAATTAAATAAATTTCTTTATTTATAATTAAAGGAATTCTGACAGCTTCTCCAATTGCAACTATAATTTGAAATGGAATTAAAGAATTTATTTGAATGACATACATTAATGTTTAATTTGTAGTAGAATTTCCTGTTGGTTTTTATCCCAGAAATGATAACAAGTTCTTGTGGAACAATCATTTGTGTCACACAAGCAGGCATGTTAGGTGAATTCTTGAGTTGCAATTCAAGATTCAGTTGATTAAAAGTACCTTCCTCCTATGCCCCACAGATGGTCATGTTTTCCATCCAAGATTTAGTAACATGAGTAGTGTGGCTGAGATGCAGTTTCTGTATATGACAAATTACAGAAGTAATTGTAATGTCACCACTTAATTTATGTTTCCATTTATATGTTATATTTAACACTGAAATTAAGATTTTAGACATGCATACTGAAACAATAGACATGAGTCTTTGAGAAACTTGAAAAATGTCTCATCCTCTCCCCAGGTATGAAAAAAAAAAAAAGGAACATTTTTTGGTAATACTATGTGGTTTTCAAGTTCTGTGAAACTTCTCAGATGTTGGAAGGAAAGATTTCTATGTCCAAGTGAAGTAAATCCATTTCCAGTGTTCAGTGCCACTAAGAGAGGAAAATGGCATGCATGTATAGTTGCTGCAAGTCTGAATGGGCTTCTGGGTATGCTTTGCGTTGATCATGAAGTCCGGCATTAATTACTATGTTCTTGTGAAAAATATTAATTTCACGAGTTTTTTATCATGCAGTGAAAATATTGTCTATGGGGCAGAAGTTTTATTAATATTTGGTTTCTCTCTTATAGTCACTTCTAGAAATGTGAGAAATTATTAATATTGTTCTTCCTTATCTCGTGAGAAATTCCAAAGATCCGTAACTTAAAGGGATTGAGTCCTTTTCTCAGTTCTTTAATAGGTGACAAATGAATTGAGAAGAAAATAACAGTTCCTGACTTATCAATAATTTCTATAAAGCTGTATCTGCTCTACAAGCAGGACTCTTCAATATCCAAAGAAAAAGAAGGCTTCTGCATAACAATTGAAAATTTCTGTAATTTCTGCAGTTTTACTGCTATGAACTATTTAATTTATATTTTCTAACACAGTATTATGCAAGAAGAATTCTGTTTTTGCAGAAATCAATTATTTTGTTTATGTTTGTCCTGAATTAGGTGTAAGCAGGGATCCTCTGGTCTTCAGAAATGTCTTTTGGCAGCTTCATAAAAATACTGGCAGCTTGTTAAATTAACTGTGCTCCCCACTGCTGGGATTAGAGGCCATCAGTCTCAGCCTCTCCAGCAGATACTGCAGCTGGAAGTACCTGGAACCTCACAGTATTGCAAGTGTTCATTTCTGAGCCAGGCTCATCCTTAACTAGGGACACTGTTGGTTGAGGTTTTTTAGTTGCATGGGGTTACTTGTGTGCAATTGCTTTTTGCAGGTGTTTAATAGCAGGGCTGATTTTCATTGCCTTGCAAATGTTTTGTGTCTCTGACTGCGCCATGTGATTTACATGAAAACATTGTATGTGATTAGGTAGAGAGGCCAAAGGATATTTCTTTCAGGTATAGGTAATTAACAAGCATAATCTTATATGAATGTATGTCAGAATTTTTTTTTTAATATAGGTGCATTCTATAATAAAAATTTTAGACTCACTGTTTTCTGCCTAACATAAAATAGGGAAAATACTGGATAGTTTGATACAGTTGGGTAAAACTCAATAACTTACCTTGTTCTGTAAAAGCACCTTATGCAGATATGTTATGGAACTGTATCAAATAGGTGGGTATTGCTATTACTGCCTTTTCATTTCTGTTTGCAAAAAAATTGGTGCAGAAAATGCATGGCTCTACCATACACTCAGGGATTGTATCAGAAACTAAATGGAGGTTGATAATGATTTGGAACGTTCTTAATTAAGCTTAGTTCATTCATTATGCCTTTGGATATTTCCATTTTTTTTGTTGGAAAACTACTTCTTTTCCAGGTGTTCTTTATGCACTTAGATATGATGTTTATAAAAGAATATATATACAAATATACATGTGAACACATACATATATCTTTTGGAGCCAAAACCCTACTGTTCTTCATACAAATCCTTGCATGCATAAACATAATTTTTGCTTTACTTATAGAAATGTTAAGTCACAAGTGAAAATCCACATGTAAAACATCAACTATTAGAATAATATGCTAATATCTGAATTATATTTTCTTAAGAAAGAAGTTATTAAACAACATTAGTCCCAATTGTATGTCTTTTTTTACAGATGAATCAGGGCTCACAGAAATTTCTCTTGCAATGTCTAGCAAGGGTTTTGGGTGGACAGAACTTCCATGATTTTGCTTTACAATGTTGCTGCTGTTTTTAAAATGATATTTTATTCATAAATTTTGTTATAACCTACAAGGACCATTTTTGGTGTTAACCATATGCTTGCTTTTTTCCGACCAGGTATTAAAGTGAAATTTAGAACCCAGGAGCCTGATGGTTTGATTTTTTTCTCTGCATCCCCTGGCAATCAGGAGGAGTACATTGCACTGCAGCTGAGGAGTGGGCGGCCTTACTTTCTTTTTGATCCACAGGTACAACAAAAGACAGGATCCTATAAAATAGCTTATATCATTTACCTTTGTACTCTTTACATGCTTATCCTTGGTTGTTTTTTGTTTGTTTGTTTTTGGGTTTTTTGTTTGTTTTTTAAATTTAATGGATGCAAGCTAACTTGCTTCTCAGAACCCTTAGGTGACTAGAGATTTTGAGGAGAGAAAAACTGAAACACTAAGTCTTTGCTCTTTTTATTGTTATGTATGCCACAACATAAGACTTTTTTTTTTTTTTTTTGCATTTTTATGGGTTGAGATTTTTGTCAGTGCCACTTAACACCACTACAGCTTAAACTACCAAGATTTCAAAGTTGTGCAGAACTAGGTTCTGAATTAGTTGGTAAGTTTATATAATATTAGTCAATTATTTTTAAGCCTCCCATCTTGAGACTAAGTGTTTTCATATAGGGATCAGCATGTCACCATTGTGCAAAAAGATAATAATAATGAAGGAAGTATCAACAAAATAAAAACAAGGCCACATGTCTTGCATTTCTCTTTGGGTATTTTGTGTTTTCTGTGCACCCCAAAGCTGGATCTCCTTATGGAACTAAAAAACATTATGGCCTCACTTATATTTCATAAATATGCAATTAACTGTAAATAATTATCAGATTTCCTAACTCAGTGTTAACCTTTGCTTCCTGAGCTCTGCCACAGTCACTCTGTGACCATATGGAGGTGTTGGGCAGTTATGAAAATCCCCTTAAGCTTTGGATCACCTGTAGAAGAAGCAAGATCCTGCAGAGTGGCTGGCTTGCATGTGATCCCATGCTAGAAAATATTAGAAAATATTTTATCTGTTCCTAAGCCCAAGATATAAATTTCTATTAATTCTACTACAATTACACACAGGCTTTATCTTATTGTGTACTTGAGCTTTTGGGACCAAGCTTAATGTTGTTAATGTTGTCCTCATCCACATTTTAATAGGGACTAATTCTGTTTTCTCTCTTACACTTATACCTTCTTTTGTCTGAAAAGAAAGTTTTATTTCCTTTACAAGATCTTTTGAAGATTTTTTTGTTGTTGTTTTGATGGCAAATTGGACTGGATTTCTTTCAACTGACATTTTAATGCTTCAGTAGTATTTCTAGTCCTTCTTGCAGATTTGCTTCTTCTAAAGTAGCTTTATGTCAGCTTATATAGATCATTCCCTAGAAGATATTTTGTTTGTTTGGATCCCCAGTATCTGGGGAACAGGAAGGGGAAGGGATGGAAGAGAGGCTGCTTTGGGGCTTTAATTTTTCCCCCCTCTTTTTTACCTGTCTTTTAACTGTAAAAAACCCTAGCAGGTCACATATTCAGTCCTCAGAGCTTCTCAGTTCATGTCATATTTTCAACAGTTAGTCTTAAATTTTAACAGATTACTTGTTTATGAATGTATCTTTGTTTATCTTTTTGTTTCATTTTAATCAGGCAACTCTGTTCCATGCTGATTTTCAGGATCATAATTTCAATAGTGTTTCCTCTTATAAAATAGCCTATGGTGTTGCTTCAGTTGCTGTTTAGAGGGGAAAAAAAAGCTGTCATTCAATGCATCCAGGAGCAGTGTAGGTCTCAATAGTTGATTTAATATCTTGAAAGGTAATGCTTTCTAATTTCTCATTAATAATGTGGAAAAGATTCCTGTACATTCTCAGACTCAGAAATGGGATACAGTGGCCCACATGAAAGTGTTTCGTGTGGAAATATTTTCAAAATCTTTTACGTCTTAAAATTGAGTTATCAAAAATTTTGTCTTCTGTATCCCTAATATGCTGTGCTACCTTACTGTCATTACCTTTGTTTCTATGTTTTTTGTCATAGTTTCTTTTTTCCTTTTGCCATGAGTTGCTATTCCTATCCTACAGTGTCAGATATCCTGTACTTTAGCAGCATTTCTTCATCATTCATTTGTGCATCACTGTCTTCATTAGTGTGTAAATGCTTTAATTACTTCTTATTGATATCATGTGGTGTCTTAGCCAGGTTATAGGCATTGCTGTCTCTAATTATAGTCATGGCATATACAGTAAACATTTATGGCCCTCCCTTTGTGCTCTTCTCTGAGAAATTGCAAACATTCTTTTTGATGGCAACTGTGTCTCTGTAGCTTTTCATCTGTAGCAGTGTGGTGTAATATTCTGTGCTCCCTTCCAGCTGTGACCTGTCGCAGGTTAATTATTTGTACCCTTAGTCCCTTTCAGGATGCTGGGCTGTATCTTTGCTCATGATCAGCAGTGCGTTTTCTCTTTGTTGTGTCTGCTCTGGGGATGGTCCTGCCAAGTCCTCCTAGTGGGGAGCCTTCAGCAGCCTCTCTTCTTCCTTCGCTAAGTGTTAATTTCAAATCCTTTTCTTCGTGTCCATTCATACTTCTCTGAGCTCCATGTACACCACCATTCATCTGGCTGTCGTTTGACCATCCCTTTTGTCTCCCTTTTGTGCTGTGCAACTGCTCTTTTTTTCTTCCTAATTGTTTTACTGCCATTCTTTGTGGGTTTCTACTCATGGTCCAGGAAGCATGAGGGTTTTTGCACACAGATGTCTTCCTTAGTCTTTTTGGAACAATCACATTTTTCAATAGATCTTTTTCCAAAGTCAGGGTGTCTGTAAAACTTCACCTGTCTGTGGATTTTTTTTTTTTTCTTATTGTGATGTCTTTACATTTACACATACATGACACAATCAACTCCAGCTAAATTTATGGTTATCTTTCAGTGGCTACAGGTAATTTCTTGTTTTCCCAGGGAAGCACTGAATATTTTATACCAAGTGAAATCAGTTGCAGTGGAAATATAAGCCCAATGTGGAGCACCTTTTTTCCTAAGGGATTAGGACAGTCTGAAGATAGACTGAGATTGTTCTCACAGGATGGAGGGAATTGTATCCAGCTCTTCCATTTTAGAAGATGATCCATTTACTAAATTTTACAGCAAAGAGGAGGAACACTAGATACTTTCCTTATGTGTGTTGCCTTGTTGGTTCTTGTTCTTGTCATGGGGAGGCCAAAGTATTAGGCACAGTCTGAGAGTGAGGTTGTTATTCCACGAAAAAAAGAAGGAAGGTGGGAAATACCTGGCTATGAGTCCCAACAAGACCTTCCTTCTTGGCATTGGCAAAACTTCAGTACTTGTTCACCTTCTTAGTAGCAGGAATTTAGGCATTGAAAGAATCTTACTGGGAAAAGTGTTGTTGCATTCAAACTTTGGCACCTGAGACAGTATCCCTGAAGATTCGTGTTTGTGATGCTTCTCTGTATTTTCAATGTAAACATCAGTATGACAGAACCATTTATATTTACTCAGTTGTTACTGACAGCAACCTAATATTAGGACTTACTATATGGCATAGCAAAATAATCCAGATTTCAAAATACGTGATTTCCAAAATCCACGACGAGCCATCTCACAGCAAGCTGTTTGAATGTGATCGCAGAGTGACTCTGGTTATTCTGGAAAAAGCATAAGAAGGCCTCTCCAGTGCAGCATGTGCTGAACCCTGAACACTATTTTTTTTATCTTCTGCCTTCCCCCCAATCTCCCCACCCAAAAAAAAAAAAAAATAAGCACAGGTTAGCCAATAGGCTTATTTGGTCCC